>JAVRXN010000004.1:64305156-64765156 GCA_033556935.1 Timema podura
TTGTGAGCGTTAAATATAATAACATTAAATTTAAAATACAATTGACAGATTAACAATAATAAAAACATAATTGGTCATATTACGCTATTATATATAAAAACTGAGTGTCTTGGCTAAATTGTCACAATATAAAAAATGTATACATCAAAATTACCTGTAAAATTTTGGAACCAAACGAGTATGATTTATGAGCCTTGAAGTTCAAAGCAAATAAACATTATAACCTAAAAACGGCGAGAGTAACATAAAAACGTAATAGTGGGAAATGCACACCAACAAGCCAAGTATTACACTGGTAAATGAATGTACTTCATTATTTATAATATCACAATTAATTGTAGCATTTTTGAAATTTTTTTGCCAAAGTCAATCAAATATTGCTCCAGTAGAAAGTTAGTTAATATTCTCCAAATATGAATCTCAACATGTCTTGAATATCTATCTAGAGTATCCTATAATTTGATGGTAACTTTTTATCTTTATTATAAAGTTGTCCATCAAATGCTAATATGCTCATGACTGATATTCAAGAAATGTTGAGATTACCATGTGAAGAAAATTAAACTCGTATGTTTATTACTGTAGCAATATTGTTTGCTTTGAAAACTGAAAGAATACTGACATTAACTCACATTCTCTACATTCCCACCTTAAGAACAAAGGTTGAAGGAGGGTTCTCTAGTTGATAATGAATTGATGAGCCGGTTTACACCCAATGAGTTGAGAGTAAAATTGTTGCTCACTTTGAAGATGGCTCGTAATATTTAAATGATAAATAAATAATTATTTATTTTCGTCTGTACCATTTATGTTAACAAGTTGCTCTGATTTATGTATTATTGATACATTTTCCTTATTTCTCTTAATTTTTACATAGTTTAGAAAAATTATGCTTAATTTTTAGGCTTAAAATAATTATCAATCTTTCTACTGTATATTTTACTATACTAGGTCAAATTGGTTTGTAGGTATCTATGGGCCTACGTTTTAATTTAAAACATCAAATATGGTTTATTACATTTACATCTGACAAGGGGAATATACGGTCAACGGATTTTTGTAATTTTTAATACTTATAGTACAGAAAGGTCTAGACCCAAATAATTTGCCAGATAAAGTGACTGCGTATTGCGCCGTATATGAATGCGTCACCTTATTCATATTCTTTCTCTTCACAAGAACTACCTTTGATCCCTGGGTCGCAAGAGTTCTATCAAAGGTAGACTGATATTGGCAGCCTGAAAAATATTCATAAAACATAAACACGATATTAATTTCACAAAACGTTATATTTAACAATAAAATATATTGATCATAAGGCATGAGGTTTTTTTAATACCTGTTTGGTTTGTATTAATGACGAAATCGCGGTCGAAATTGGGTATCAGGTGACGAGTTTGGATTCTGAAGTCTTCGGCGGCAGCCAAAGTTTCTTCTATCGTTGTGGTTTCTCGTTCTGCTATGAATTAATTTGGTAATTTTTCGTTGGCGTATTCTATGCGTCCTTTCGAATTTCGCAACCCACGGCTCGGAGGCTTTGAAGTCGAAGTCTTTAAATTGACTTGCAGCAGCTAAAGCCCACTGCTGCAAGTTGCGGGTAGTGACTTGCTGGTGGTTTTCCCGAGCTTCTGTGAAGCGATCGTATGTCCAAGAATCAACGACCGCATATTTGTCAAACAGTGTTCCACCCTTCTTGATGTGCTGTTCCATTTAGCCAAATCCTCGTAACGTTTTAAGCGATGGCACCCTTTGCTCTGCAGACTTTTGAGGCTCCAGCCTGGGTGAGCTTTGGCTATGTTAACAGCTTTTATTTTATAGTCCAGTGAAATATATTCATTAGACCTTTTTGTTTTTTTCTCTTCCGGTTCGTAATCTTCGTCGTCAGAAGTATCGTCACGTGGAATTTCTTGATAAGCATTTTCTTCGTCGATTTCATCAAACATAATCAATTCATCGTCCGTTATAAACTTGTTCTCATATTGTGTTTGTATCGTAAATTCATAAATATCTTCTGCCAGCAGCATCGCTTATAACGTTTGCTTTAGTTATGTTATTGTTCTTTTGTGGAAGGTGTTATTAGTTACGTATCAAGTCTATTGTTGTGTCGCCACTTGTTATATACATAACTTTCGTCCAATATAAATGCACCACGTTGGAACGCCATTTGTTATAATATCCTTTTGTAGCATGTTAAATGCACCCAGTTGGAACGCCATTTGTTATATTATCCTTTTATAGCTCCTCGGTTGGAAGTAATTTATTATAGATTATATTATGCCCCATAGTAAGTCGTCATTTCTATTGCGCAACAGTGTGCTTTACTTATGATGCCTCCTTTGTCTTATCACTAAACAAAAAAAATGATAACACGTTACATAAAGTTTGATGTCACTTTATTCCATTAAAAGAAAAAACATATTTGTGTTTTTATTTAAATTGAAATGCGATCATGTCGAGGGCCTAGCAACTAATTATCACCGAGCGCTTAAAATACGTTCATTAAAGACCGAACACACGTCTGTCTGTGACCACGACTGATTTCACAGTGAAGAGAAATTTCAAAATTACTGTATATATCTGAGCTCAATAGAAGCTTCTAGAAGGGACATTTTCTAACGGTTAATTACACACCTACAAACTCAAAAAAATATACCTCCTGCGTGGAGAACATTCTTCTAAAACAGGAAATTACTTTAAAAGATCTTAACTTGGTTGGATTACGTAGAAAGGCATTAAGTGGGGTTATTCCAGTAGGTGCTGCCATTTTACCTCGGGGCTAAACTAACTAGTAAATAATTTAGAGGAAGACGTGATTTAAGCGCCAAGTAATAGATTACGAAATTTAAATAAAGTAAAATATGTTTAATTATATGTAAAATTAGGATGATAAAAAGATGTTTTGAATATATAAATAATTAGAACGATAATATGGTCAATGCTTTCAAATCAATTACATTACACGCTTCATCATTAATTTGCCCTGAATATTGTGCTGCCATGAGATTATTTCGCTCAAGGAGCTGCTGGTAATACAGAAAGGCATCTTTCATGCGTAATTTTGTAGATTCACTACACAGACTATCTTCTGCAACGTCTTCTTCTTCTTCTTCTACCATCGTAGGGCCAGGCACATCAACCGATTTGATATTCGACATAGAAATTCTTTTTCATACACTAATATTTATAAATACGTCTTACTGATCGAAGAGCTCACGAACGAATGCTAGTTTGTACAACCGTCCGTTTCACGACACGTCCTTGAAATATCTATTAACTAGCATATCAATTTGACGAATTTTTCATGTTTGTAAGTTATGTGGGTATAGGCGTTAAAAGAGTTGGAGAAAAAAAATCATCAGTAGGACTCGAACCAGCGATCTTCGAGATACTAGACTCGTGCGCTATCCGGGGAGCCACGAGACTTGTTGTCGATTGTCTTAACTTTAGCGTATATCCCTCGCTCGTAATGTTTCTACATTTTTCAAAATTTATTTTTTCGAAAACTTCTGGATATCTGGCCCTATGGGTTTGGGTATTTGTTATTTGGGTCTAGAACTTTCTGTACTATAAGTATTAAAAATTACAAAAATCCGTTGACCGTATATTTCCCTTGTGAGTAAAGTTTAGTTTATATCTTACAACCTATAAATATAGGAACTAATTGGATATATGCATAATGAGTATATATATATATATATATATATTTCTGTCGTATGGTATATTTGGCTGGGGTGAGGAGAGCCGGGCTGAGTCTTAACCTAACTTTGCCTAATTTACCAAACCTTGGTGACCGTTGGGTACATTCCCCTAAAGGGAAAAATATTATAGGTACCAATCGGGAATCGAACCCGGGAGCCCTAGTCTCATAGCCAGGTGCACTGACCACTACCCCACGGGGTCGGGTTGGAAATATTATAAAATAAAGCTTAAAACAATAATGTGGACAAGATGACTTACCAAAACTTATCAGTTCTCCAATCAAAAGGTAAATTCCTATCCCAGTGCTACCAGATGAAAGAGTCATAGCAATTAAAGTGAGGGCGGTGACAGATGTCGAAACAAGAATTATCATGTCTAAGATCAAAGATGGTAGTACGAGATACCCAATTCTCTAAAACAAAACATAGTATTATTATATTCTGAAAAATTACATCTGGACACGGGAATCGAACCCGTGACCTTTGACTTAGTAGGCCAATGCTCTAATCAATGAGCTATCTAGGAATCGTCCCGTTACCAGGGTCATTCTTTACTCATATTTTAAGGCAGAGTCTATGATGGACGTGCAGAAATCGTCGGCTACAAATTTGTGATTTTATTAGGATCACGAGCTATCAGATAACGCTAATAATAGCTTCGGCTATTTGATTCATAAATATGCAATCCCTTACAATTATAATAATTGTACAAGTGGCTGCAATAAGCCAACTACCGAGTCGAAGATGGCTGCATTATCTGATAGCTCGTGATTTTAATTAAATATGAGTGAAGGATGACCTTGAGCACGGGGCGATTCCTGGATAGCTTAGTGGTTAGAGTATTGGCCTACAAAGCCAAAGGTTCCGGATTCGATTCACGTGTCCAGGTGTCATTTTTCAATTCTCAGAATATGATATCTTGATGGAGAATTCCTCACTAAAAAGCATAAACAATAGCTTCGACTATTTGATTCATAGTATTATTAATAAAGTTTCAACATATTGTAATGATATAGCCTAATTTTTCCCTTTCATAATATTCCAAATCAAAAGTTCCTACCCTTAAAATATTTCAATTTAGTGGACAATTTTATAATGCTAAACTTATTGAATCCTTATGTGCTAAAATCTTCTCCACTGATTTAACAAGCCTGGATGGGCCTTTATTTTTTTTATTGTTGACAATTCACCTGTGTCGCCGTCCTAAAATCTTAGCTTTGGACAGCGGGTTTCAACCCCTCTTCCTAGTAAAATCGTTGAATGTATATCGACCGTAAAATGTCTACAACAAGGCACTCCCAGCCAACTGTTCTTGCGCGGCTTTTTTTCTCTCTCTCGTTTCAAAAGCTGATGAAATATGATGTAATCTCATGCAACTGGAAGATTCTAAATGCTTTCTTATTAGACAGTAAACAAGGAAAAGAGCTCATCCGTCTTCACGGCCCACGACCCCGCTGTAGGTAAGGTCCACGGCGCGCTAACATCCAAATTTCAAACTCTGAAGCTGCCGCGTATCGATAACTTTGCTTTCTGACTGCGCAAATACTGTTTAATCGTGTTCAATTTTATTTGAATGAATCCAACATGATTATAGACAAGTGGTGTAGTCATAAATTTAGCAGTGTCGGAAAGCAAGGCCGTAAAATTAGCCACCCTAAAGTTGAAGGCGAAACCACCGTAGGCGAAACAATTTCACAAACATAAATCCCTCTTAGAAGCTATTTGTAGAAAAAAAAATTTAATGGTTACTTAGGCAGAAACTTAGTGCACCTCCCCTAAAATTCCAAGAATTCGCATAAATCACAGTAAATTTCAACATAATTTATTGATTCATAGTATGAAAAAAGTTTTAACATAATATTGATATAGAATAAATTAGTTCACCTAGAATTGCATACTACAAAACTTTACTAAAAAAAATTATTTCTAATATTTTTCCATGAAAAGCTGAGCTGGAACGGCGTTCCCGCTCCACTACACTCCTGTATAGACCAGGCGTTTTCATGATAAATAGAACAGTGTTTCAAAGTTGCCACAATATTACAGTATTAAGTTAGCAAAACTTCAACAAACGATCCGTTTTGGTCCAAGACCAAAACCCTCCAAACTTGCCTAATCAAATCACAAATCAAAATTTAAAGTTAACTACGCCTAACAATATATGAAAATAGAGTGAAACAATGGTACAAAATTCTACTTACTCGAGAAGAACCAACAAGAAGGCACAGATAGGCAATCAGCCCTATTGCAGCAAACGCTATAAGAACTGGCAAACTTATTGACAGAGCTGGAAACAAACATTTCAAGTATTAACCAATATCCAAACCAAAACTTCTTAACAATCAAATGTATTAAAGTAGTAGTTAAACAATGATAGAATGTCAAAAATATAATAGCCGCCCAGAACAAGGTTGTTTAGAAAACTTCAACTTCTCTGCAAATATTTGTTCGCTTCGATAGTAAAATTCTGGATTTGACAGTTACGAAGCTTCACAAAAAAAAATTTAAAGTAAAAAACACATCTATGTTTATTTTTTTTTATTTCCTGCTGTTATTTCCATCACTTCCATTGCTTAAGAAAAATCTAAAATGATCAAATTACATTTTATGATAATAGCTTAATTTATCACTTTAAGACGAAATACATTAAATATATTTGAAATATAGAATTTTTTAAACTATATTTAATACCTTAATTTACATAGTTACGCACAATATAATATTTTTATCGAATACTAGACATTTAAAAACATATTCGATCATAGATTCGACTTCGCTTCGAATTGAAAAAGTGGACTTCACACAGTTGTAAACTTAATTTTTCTAAAAGCTGACTCTTTCATGGAACAAGGTTGTTAATAGAGCACAGAACAGACAGAGATATTGGAATTAAAAGTTGCGCGGAATGGGGAAGTCCAGTCCGATATGCCTAGTTTAATGAAGGACAAATAGCAACCTAGGTTCGCAGAAGAGTTTTCCAAACGCGAGTATACATCCTCAGATGTGTAGTAATACGCTGCAGTACTCTGACGTCTGTTGAGGACAGAGGGGGTATTGTGGTTTAAACTCCGTCGGGTGCAATGAGGGAGTTTTTTTTCCATTCTCACTCCCCGCAATTGCGTGTGCAGTTCATCACCCCTATCAATTAGCGTCTAACCCGATTGGGTAGTAAGACGCGATGTTAAATAAATAATAATGTATTCATAAGGATGGCCCCCGTGGTCCAATAGCGCTAGTTCAATTTCTGTGCACACCCCTTTTACTCAACATTGATCATCTGCAGATCACATGACGTTACATATCTATCAAATCACTGACCTGCCATACGAGTATATTTAATTTGTTTGGTAGAAATAATAGTTTAGACATTGTATTATTTTGGAGGAAAAATTGATCACATGACTTGACCTATGATTCCTTTACCGGCGGTCAGTATCTATCAAAACAGTTGTTTTAGCAAGTATAATACATAGTAATATTAGTAGAAAGGAAGAATAAGTAAACTCTCATTATTATTTCACTGCTTAAATATTTGTTTATTATTTTAATTAGATTTGTTTTAAGGTAAGGTGTCACACACAAACAAACACGCACATACATTAATTTGTATTTATAAATTGTAACATAATACGTTAAAATTATTGAATAAGTGTGTACCGCTCCACACTATATGATTGTGGGTACACTCCGTTGAGGCTACATTCTTGGTGCTGACTGTACCGGTGGTTGAGGCTACATTTTATTTGGTGCCGACTGTACCAGTGGTATGATGGTAACATTCTCTTTAATTACCACAAATATCCGTGTCATTAGGATGTACACGTTGCGTGATAATTAGTGAGCTAAGCAGTATTTTCCTGATTGAACATGTTTAGTATAATCATCACCGAGTAATGAATGACCTGGAGCCCCTGGAAAATATTAGTAAGTGTTCTCTTCGAACTTGGAGGGGGGTCGATTCAATTATCTGTGTGCCCTACTGCCCAGGCGTGATAATGTCACGTGTTTATATCCTCCTGTCAAGGTTATAGTCTCAATAGTTTCTTCACTCATTAGTAATCAGGCTCCGAATTGACAACATTATGTGCTCCACTGCTCTCAGTCTGTGTATTCCTGACCCCGTGAGGGGCCAGCCCCAAACACTGGCTGTTTAATTATGGTCCCTGCCCCATGGGGTGGGCAATGTACCGGGCTGGACCCTTTGCCAGACATTGGCACAGACAGCCGTCGAGAGAAGATGCTCCCGCCCTCGGCGCGGAGGAGTGCCCGAGACTACACACTCCCACCCAAAATCCTTGGGCACACATTAAAAACTAATGGGCACACATTAAAAAACTAATGATCATACATAAAAAATCAAATGAACAGGAACGAGAGTGCGGGGAATAAATTACGAATGTGGAATAAGTGTTCTCACAGTACTTGAATCGTAGCGCCTAGGGCAGTGGAATCACAAAACTTCTCTTTCCTCGGAGGATGTGGGGGAATAAACACATGGATGTAGAAAGTAAATCATAATATCTCTCTCACAGGGAAATAGCCTCGGAAGATAACAGTAACCACCCGGATGTGGAAAGTAGATCAATTGACATCACAATATATATATATATCTCACGGGGAATAGCCTCGAGAGTAAAACGAGGTCCGGGCCTTAGTACTCTCGTCAGACTTAAGAATGGGTTTCAAACTATATTTTCTCATTAATTCCAACCAAAAATAATCTTTATATCCAATAATATTATAGTTAAAATCTCCTAATAGTATAACATAAGATTTGTCAGAAGGGATTAATTTTTTATTTAGCACCGAGTCTTACTACCCATTTGGTTTATACCCTTAAATACTATTTACGCTAGTAGATTAGGAATTAAGAAGGTTGAATTTTATAAGAAGTGAACCTGCATTTGCGTGGAGGAAGAGTGGAAAACTATTTAGGACAAACCACCCCAATTAACTTGACCGAGATTCGAACCTTGATCTCCCCGTCCTCGTCAGTCAAGCTCAACACAAAACTAACGCGTTAGTCAACTACGAAACCGAGGTAGGTAACAATATAGAAATTAGTTTTATGTGTCAGTGTGCCCTATAATATATTTTATATTATACTTATATTTAGTTATATATAATATATATATACAAATGCTTGCTTATGGATAATAAACTATTGGTTTTTAAAAAAAAAATACTCGCTTTGCTCGTTCGGGGCTCCGCGCCCAAACCCCCAGTGGGTTTTCTTCGCAAGTGGATGTAAACTAATGTAGTTCCAGCAGTGTTTTGAACGTAACAACTTAAAGTTACCGGTATTGTATTGTATTGTATTGTATTGTATTGTATATACCGCACCTATTTTAAAGTTGTTCCGCCATTTTGAATTTTTGGGGGACTAGAAATTAATTTTTTTAACTTTTTGGAATTTTCCCGTCAGTTACAGGCTAGAAGATATAAGTTTGCCAAATTTAAAGTTTCTAGCTCATCTGAAAGTGGGTAAACATTAATGTCAGTGAGTGAGTGATTCAGCCATGTGGCTTTATAGTAGTATAATTTCCCGAATTAAAATATTTTTATTTCTAATAGTACTACAACTCTACTTGCCCGATCTTTAAAATAGTTTCTGCTCTAAGCTGAGCTATAAACAAACAAATATACAGATAGACGGCATTGCGTAAACAACTTTTATATTTCAGTGGGTGAACGTTAAAATTTATCAAAATCTTGAGTTTTTTTTAACAATCACAATATTTATCTTTCCAATGGGTCGAGAAAAAGTAAAAAGAGCTTCATTACATTTCACCAAAAAGAATAAATCAAATAGCATATACTTCTACAAAAACAATAAGAAAATAAGAACATCTGTGACCACCAAAGAGCATAGCAATAATTCTAATTTTCTGGCTTGAATAATAAAAACTCCTAAGATTTGTGACACCAAATAATAAGTCCATACATTGTTGTGGAAACACTTCACCAAAGATTATAAATGAAATAATAGAAACTTACTTACTCTATGACATTAATAACTAGAAACAATGTTATAGAAATATTGAGAAAAGAGAATTATCTTTATCCAATAAAGAGCTTAAGAATCAAATTCATTTTCAAAGACCTGAATTAAAAAGCATATACATTTGCTTATAACTAAGAAACTATTAATTTTATACAAAATATATTTCAAATAAAAGATTTTTACATTTATTAGTACAACAACTTTACAATGATAAGCTATTTAATGTCTCAAATAGTTGCGGAGAAATGATTAAAATTGGAAAATTTACCTCACGTAAAATAAATTAATTATGATAAATAATGTCCAGATATAAAATTTAATCAAAATTGCTAGAGCAATTTTTATCTTTCTGCCCTTCAGTAAACTACCCTTAATTTTAGGGTTAGATATCTAATTCCAAAAAACCCTTGGGACAACCCTAAGAAAACCCAAGATACCAAATTTTAGCCCAATTGGTAAAATAGTTTAGGCTCTAGCCGGAGGTACAGACTGACATAAAGATGGACAGACATACATGCGGCATTGCAAAAACAACTTTTTTGGATTCGGGGGATCATGAAATTTCATTCATCAAAATATTGAGTTCGATTTTTTTAACGGTCTGCCTGTAAGGTAGCGAGAAAGTAAAATAAATGGTACGGCGCACCGCACAGACTTTCTTTCTCTTTCTATAAACTCGTAAGATTTCTGAACGGAATAATGTACATTGTATCATCACCACTCCACATAAGAACACGCATAAAATAATATACAATGATATGGAATCAATGAGAAAAGAGGCGCATCTTTGTCCACCTAAGAACATTTCAAACAGTTTAATGTCTTCCACAAGGGTCAACACTTCGTATTAAAATTTCGATTGCTGGTTAAAATTTTAACATTTTATAAGGTGTTGCAGATCTTCAAGTGATCGCATTGATATTTAATTATTCATTTATACATTTTGACCAATAAAAAATGTAAATATTGACTATTGAGTCTAAAATGGAAATAGATCATTGCTGTGCAAACATTTCTCCTAAGAGCTTTAAGGAAAAATAACATACATTTTAGATACTTCTATTTAATTACTCTATGGCATTGGAGAATTATTGCGTTAAGAATTAAGTAGTATATGTTTACAACTAAAGCTCACAAAATTGTATTAATATATTTGCAAATATCTCAGAAACTGTTGCTTTTATAAAAATATATGTCAAATAAAGGTTTTTTATTTCTAATAGTCCTACAATTTTGCAATGATAAGTTGTTAAGTTTCTCAAATAGTTGTGGAGATACGGAAATTAACGCTTCTGTAAAGTACCCTAAAAATCATTTTCATAGGAAAATGAAAATAGCCAGTTTATTTATAATCTTAATCAACGCCTAGATACGAATTTTAATCAAAATCGTTTGAGCAGATTTTGAGAAAATCGACTTTTTCTCATTTCGCCCTTCAGTAAACTACCCTTAATTTTAAGTTTTAATAGACACACAGACAGACGGCATTGCAAAGACTCTTTTTTAGGGTTCGGGGGGTCATGAGACGTCAACATCCATCAACATTTCAGGTTAGTTTTTTTTACGGTCGCAATACTTAAGCTTTAATATCCAAAAAGTTAAAAATATATATATAATTGCGTATAGATTGAAAATTATTGATTTTATAAAAATATGTTTCGAATAAAATATTTGTATTATAAATATATATAAATATTTGTAATGCTAAGTAATTTCATATCTCAAATAGTATCGGAGCTATTATAAAAAATGTTAATTTACGCATCAGACCGGAGCCCTTAAAGCGATTTTTCCGAAATATTGAGAGTAGCCATTTTGTTTGGAATATTTATTAATGTTTATAAATGAAATTTAATCAAAATCGTTAGAGCCGATTTTGAGAAAATCAACTTTTTCTCTTTTTTCCCTTCAGTAAACTACCCTTAATTTTAGGGGTAGATATCCAATTCCAAAAACCCCTCGGGGCAACCCTATGAAAACCCTAGATATCAAGTTTTAGCTCAATCGGTAAAATAGTTTAGGCTCTAGTTGGAGGTACAGACAGACAGACAGACAGACAGACGGAAATTCAAAAACCATTTTTTCGGATTCAGGAAGTCATGAAACGTCAAGATTCATCAAAATCTCGAGTTCAATTTTTTTGACGATCACCATACTTTCTCTACCTGTAAGATAGAGAGAAAGTAAATATTGATATTGGATCCCCGTGGGTCAACACTTCGTATTAAAATGTCATCTTCCGGTTTAAAATTTTGGACATTTTATTAGGGGGTGCACATCTATGGTTATTGCATTGCTATTAAATTCCTCAATTTTAAATATTGACCAATAAAATAGGTAAATATTGACTATTGAATCTAAAATGATAAAGATAGATCATTGATGTACAAACATTTCTCCTAAGTGGTTGAAGGAAAGAAAACAAACACTTTTTGAGAGACTTACTCATTTCCTTCTCTATGGCATTAGAAAATTATTGCGTTCAAACTTAAGTAATATCTCTTTACAACTAAAACTCACAAAATTGTATTAATATATTTGCCAATATCTCCGAAATTGTTGGTTTTATAAAAATATATTTCAAATAAAAGTTTTATATTTTTAATAGTACAGCAATTTTGCAGGGATAAGATATTTATTATCTCAAACAGTTGCGGAGATACGGACATTTTCGCTTCCGTAAAGTACCCTAAAAGTCATTTTCATGGGAAAATGAAAATAGAAATTTCATTTATAATCTTAATCAACGCCTAGATACAAATTATAATCAAAATCGTTAAACCCGATCTTTTCGATTTCTATAAATCTACTCTTAATTTTAGGGTTAAACAGACACACAGACAGACAGCATTGCAAAAACAACTTTTTTAGGATTCAGGGGTCATGAGACGTCGACATCCATTAACACTTAGTGTAAGATTTTTTTTCTGTCGCAATACTTTACCTTTAGTGTTCATTAAGTTTATATATATATGCGTATCGCTTGAACTTTATTGGTTTTATAAAAATATGTGTATTATAAATTGCCCTACATATTTACAATAATAAGTAATTTCATATCTCAATGAGTTATGGAGGTATAATAAAAAATAATAATTTATGCATCAGACTGGAACCCTTAAAGTCATTTTGCCGAAATATTGAGAGTAGCCATTTTATTTGGAATATTTAGAAATGTTTAGAAATGAAATTTAATCAAAATCGTTATAGCCGATTGTGATAAAATATAAAGTTTTCTCTTTTTGCCCTTCAGTAAACTACCCTTAATTTTAGGGTTGGATATTCAATTCCAAAAATCCCTTGGGGAAACCCTATGTAAACATTAGATACCAAGTTTTAGCCCAATCATTAAAATAGTTTAGGCTTTAGTCCGAAGTACAGATAGACAGACAGACAGACGGAAATTCAAAAACCACTTTTTTGGATTCGGGGGGTCATGAAACGTCAACATCAAAAAATCAAGCTCGAGTTTTTTGACAATCATAATACTTTCTCTACCTATAAGATATCGAGAAAGTAAAAAACGAAAGTGAGGTAGTAGGGGACTCTTTTCAAATAGGAGGCCCGGAAATGGTCCCAGGATCACGCTTGTCGGTAATACTATCTTCTCCCATTTACAAACTTGCACATACAATCTCTCTCCATCGCATATCACGTGTTCTCTTTCACCCTCTCCTACATGTTTCATGGGTACATCATGATTTCTTCCGTCTCTCACGTCAGATCCATCTCTACACATCAATTAAAAATAGTTTATCTACTTCTCCTTATATATTTTTATGATTTCCAAATGCATCCACATTCATACCACGCCACCAAAAACCA
The DNA here is from genome assembly GCA_033556935.1 of Timema podura. Lineage (NCBI taxonomy): Eukaryota > Metazoa > Arthropoda > Insecta > Phasmatodea > Timematidae > Timema > Timema podura. The sequence goes on from JAVRXN010000004.1 coordinate 64,318,684, forward strand.
GATTCATTGTTAATCTAATAAGTTCCATTGTGTTATAAATACATAAAACAAATTGTGTTTTTGTTTTTGTTAACGCTAGAATTCAAGGAACAATAAAACTGTAGTAATTATTTTTATGTAACACCAAAAACATACCTATGTTAGAATAGAAATAAAGACTCCAGTTGATAGCCGATGGCGTAAAAGAAGTAAAAACGTTTATAAAAATGATGTGGTTTCTCTCTTAGATACCATTTTAATTCGAAATTTTAACTAGGAAAAATGTTCAAAATATAATTACCCTTGGAACTTTCGTTATAGACAGGCATGCCATCAAAAGCTCGCTTGAAGTTCGCCAATAGTATTCCACAGGCTAATATTTTAAAAGTACTGCCAACCTGCAAAATAAGTAATTTCACTAATATATTATAAAAATGTAGTAGTAATAAAACAATACTTAAGTCATAAAACACTTGCAATTCAAAGTTTTCTACACAAATTAAAATATTGCATATTGTAGAAATAGAATTAAGTACTAATTTACTTTTAATTTGTGATTAATGAATTTGTGATTTTTAATTTGTGATTTGACTTGTGACGTTTTACACTTTTAAGTACTTTTGTATAAACGTGTATAATCCAACAAAATTAATTTGTGACACTTAGGTAACAAACAACTATGATAATAATATTAGTAAAACTGAGGTTGGCATATATATGTTTTAAATTTATTTGAGGTCCTTAACGTGAAATTTCTGAACCGACTGATATTATCAGCACATGACTTATAAACTAGCTTAAATCTAGATCAGACACAACATCCAGTCCCCTGCCGTTAATTCATCATTGTGAAAGAGGAACCGCACATTTCATTAATGAAACATTTTTCAGCCATGACTGAAAACGAACCCGTGATCCTTAGCTGAGTAAACTGACACGCTACCGACTGAGCTAAGGTGTCTGACGTTGGCAAATATGGATTTACAGTAGGATTTGGTTATTTCGGCATTGGTTAAGTCGAATTGGTGTCTAGGCTTTCATCAATTCTGATTTAAGTCTGCAATTTTTGTGTGTATACTTTTTCAAGTTTTTATATTTTGTGTTTAAAAAATTTCTTGTTTTTTTTACATATATTTATGTTTTATATAGCATAGTAAAATATGTGTGATTATATTTAGCATATTTTGAGGTTATTGATTTATTGTGTACCAGTTGCCTTGATACTCATGAAAATTTTTAGTTCGAATTTTTAATATTTCGAATCTTTTTAGATATTTCTTGGAGGTGAACTGAATATAACTAATTCAAGATAAGGATATGGTGTAATGAGGTGGACTGGATATAACTAGCTCAAGATAAGGATAGGATGTAATGAGGTGAACTGAATATAACTAGCTCAAGATAAGGATAGGATGTAATGAGGTGAACTGAATATAACTACCTCAAGATAAGGATATGGTGTAATGAGGTGGACTGGATATAACTAGCTCAAGATAAGGATATGGTGTAATGAGGTGAACTGAATATAACTAGCTCAAGATAAGGATAGGATGTAATGAGGTGAACTGAATATAACTAGCTCAAGATAAGGATAGGATGTAATAAGGTGAACTTAATATAACTACCTCAAGATAAGGATAGGATGTAATGAGGTGAACTGAATATAACTAGCTCAAGATAAGGATAGGATGTAATGAGGTGGACTGAATATAACTATCTCAAGATAAGGATAGGATGTAATAAGGTGAACTTAATATAACTACCTCAAGATAAGGATAGGATGTAATGAGGTGAACTGAATATAACTAGCTCAAGATAAGGATAGGATGTAATGAGGTGAACTGAATATAACTAGCTCAAGATAAGGATAGGATGTAATGAGGTGGACTGAATATAACTAGCTCAAGATAAGGATAGGATGTAATGAGGTGGACTGAATATAACTACCTCAAGATAAGGATAGGATGTAATGAGGTGAACTGAATATAACTACCTCAAGATAAGGATAGGATGTAATGAGGTGGACTGGATATAACTAGCTCAAGATAAGGATATGCTATAATGAGGTGAACTGAATATAACTATCTCAAGATAAGGATGCTACCTCCCCTTCTATATCTATCAATATCTATAGGGTGAGGAAGGCTAATATCAGGTAAAAGAATCACCTGATTGTACAAAATAAATTTTATTATTGAAATAACAACTTTACAATACTTGAGAAAACAAACATCGTGCGTGAAGCGCACCTCATTAGTCATCAGACCATTAAGTACAAATACAATCAATCTCAAATTCTCCTAAGTATGATTATATAAACAACACTAAGCGTGTAGAACACAACATAATACGAGGTCTGGGATCTCTGATGCCAAACTTATCTTATGGGCTTTAGCTCCTTGATACATTAACTTAGTATTTATAATAATGAATTTAATATAAGGCATGAGCCACAACTGCGTAATCTTACGTGACGTCACTCAGCGATAGAGTACAAAACAATAAATCCAAACGTTCATAAATAACTTGACGTCACGTATAAACATCATTTCCCTAATGCAAGAGCGAGCTAAGTCTCGCTTTACTATCCTGTTTTAAACAATAAATTTGATTATAACATCTGCCATCGTAAAGTACAAAAGGAAGTTTACTAAGCGGGTCTTGAACCCGGGGCGCGCTGACACTCAGTGCGCTTTAAATAATAAACAAGAATATACAATTACGACAAATAATAAGGTCTGGGTTTGAATCCCAGCTAACAAAGATGACGAAGGGCGACATCTTTCTATATGCCGCGGGAAGCGCATGGCATAGCAATTCAAATAAATAATTAATTACAAAATTGAAGTCCAGACGGTAATTTAGAATACAGTTCCCCCCATGACGCCGAAACAGAATTTATAACTTTGAATATTAATAATCCCCGAGACCTAGTCGCCGTTCTCACCTCTTATCCATGAGATTGTAGTGTAGTAAGTGATTTTACTTTATTGGCGTAGCTGTATATATACAAATGAAAATTCTCAGAGGGGGGGAAGGACCGAAGGAGAAGGAGGTCGGAAAACAAAACAAACTAAGGAACTGGATGTTCGAGAACGTTGCCGAAGCGCCCAGGGCTATGCGTGGCCGGAAACGGAACTCTTCTTTCTGGCTGGCTGGACACGTGTTCGACTCTCGCAGTCACTTGTCTGGGAACTCGTGGCTCAGTTGGACGGGCATTATTCTCGAGAGTGGAGGCCGGGTTTAGTGGTGTAGGTCGTGCGTAGGTCTTCCGAGGGCGGGCCGCTTGGTTGGTGAGTGTTTGTCCCATTCGATATTATTTGGTATTATTGACATTACATGTAAGTCGTTACATCCTCCCCCCCTGACGGGAGGTCAGAAGGCGTCCTCAGCAGTGGGTGTAACGGCAGGGCGGTACCTTCCCTGTCGTCAGTAGCTGGTATGTAGGGGACGGTTCTCCCGGACCCCAGCAAGTGGCCCATGGAAAGCTGCCCTCATATTCAGGTAGCAGGTCTTCTTGGCAGTCGCGTTCTGATATCCCCCAGAACTCCAACACCTTACGCACAGCACCGACACTCCAACTCTCTCCAACATCAAAACCCAATGACGCTGAGGCCTGATCCACGTTACTGTTGGTCCAGCCAGCATCCATCTTCAGTAGCCGGACTACTCCAACATCCGTAACTCGAACCAGAAGGAGAGGGGTAGGGGAAGGGCAGAACCTCTCTGAGAACAAAATAAATCCACAATTACAGCAACAACACAAGTCCAACGTTCACAAGGTGCTGACACGGCCGCTGCTAAGTGCAGTCCATCTTGGTCAGTCTGTTTAGAGCACATCCACACGAGATCATGTCTCCCAATAGACACGGAAAATTTGAGAGTGTTCTCTGAGGAGATGTACTGCATACAGTTTTCTCTTCTTTGAGTAGGCGTGCACACGCGCCATAGTTTGCTTATTATAAGTCTCCAGCATCGCACATTCAGACACAAGTCATCGATAATCAAAGTTCTAATACATTAAGAAATTTGGGTAGGCCTACCCTTCTATCAATTAAATTAATATTTACTATAATAAAGATGCACAATAAATCCCAAAAAAAAATTTACACTATATACACACTTGACCCTTAACAGGTAACATTACACGCCCCTCTTATAGGGCGCGGACTTACTACACCACCACCTTAAGGTGGCTAACGTGGGCACGACGGGTTACTGAGGGGTCAGCAACATCCATAAGACGCACAGAGACGGGCGTTAAGAACTTGTCGATGCGCCATGGCCCGCTCCACTTGTACAGCAGCTTAGCCGTCGTTTTGTCCACCGCCGAGCTCAGGGGGAAGGACTTACAAACTACTTTATCTCCTTCAAAAGCACTAAGAAGCTGGTTACTAACAAAGGAGTGGCTGGCTCCAGTATCAAATAACCCTAAGCATCCCAAAGGACCAATAGAAACAGTAATCATGGGATTAAGAACCCGCGGTTTAAAACTTACAGACGCGGCCGCCCCACGGTCGCGGGCGCGCCTCAATAGTTTACCTGCCTGCACTCCCTCTGAACATGTCCCAGCCTATTACAGCGAAAACATCTAATACTAGACGTGCCACGAGGTGCGCGACCCCCACGGCTAGCACCCACAGGGTTACTATCCCTAACGTAGTTAGAACGGCTATCGAGGGGAGGAGCGCCGATAGGCGGCGCAGAAATAATTGCTCCGGGACTCGAACCCGTTCGCGCGCGGCTGACAGCCACGGGCGCTTGCGCGATAAGGTATTCGTCTTCAGAGAGAAGAGTTTCCTCTACGTGCGAAGCCAGGGCATAGAGATCAAGTATAGTTGAAGGCTTACTCGAGAAAACAAAATGGCGCCTGGTAAGGGGAGACACGTTTTCCAAAATAATGTTTACCAGTTCGGGCTCCTTAAGGTCGGTATTAAGCACGCGGGCCGCCTCCGTGATAGAAAGGACAAAGTTCCTAAATGACTCGTGTGGGGCCTGGAACCTGTGCACAACCTCTCTACATAACTTATGCCTAACTCTACTAGGCAAAAGCGTATTTAAAATCTGATCAGTCACTGCCTTAACAGAAAAATCCGCCTGTATGCCCCTGGAAAACAACTCGGTCAAGAACCCTGACGTCTTGGATAAACACAAAGTCAGAAACTCGGGCTCGCTAACGAGCTCGAGGCGGGAGGCCCGGTTAATTTCTACTAAAAAGTTAAACAATTCCGTGTAGTTCTGGCCACTGCACACCGGAACCCGGCCTAATATCTCCAATATGACTTTACTTTGACTCTTAGAATATCCCCCTGGCGCATGGGGAACGGGAGAACGGGAGGGCATCGTGGGTTGTTCACCACTCGCATCCGTGTCCATACCTAAATCTGCCTGAGACGCCCCGACATCACTCACAAGTTCACATAAAAGAGACCTCAACTCACCCACCGTTGCGTTGGGTGGAACAGGGGTGGACCAAACCTGGAGCTCGGCGAGGAGTTGTTCGCGGCTAAGTTGGTACACATCGGATCTCGTCATCCTGGACGACGCCTTGTCTGGTTTCAGTGGAGGAGCCATGGCCAATGACAGTATGAAACAAGATAACGACAGGAATTAGTACAGTGTATAAAACATAGAATATAACCTTCCGAAAATTATATATATATATTTTGTTTTCTCAACATCTCTCCAGGCGTGTACCAAGGACCTAAGACCATAAAAAAGGGCAAAACCACGCTCTGCTACCATTTGCTACCTCCCCTTCTATATCTATCAATATCTATAGGGTGAGGAAGGCTAATATCAGGTAAAAGAATCACCTGATTGTACAAAATAAATTTTATTATTGAAATAACAACTTTACAATACTTGAGAAAACAAACATCGTGCGTGAAGCGCACCTCATTAGTCATCAGACCATTAAGTACAAATACAATCAATCTCAAATTCTCCTAAGTATGATTATATAAACAACACTAAGCGTGTAGAACACAACATAATACGAGGTCTGGGATCTCTGATGCCAAACTTATCTTATGGGCTTTAGCTCCTTGATACATTAACTTAGTATTTATAATAATGAATTTAATATAAGGCATGAGCCACAACTGCGTAATCTTACGTGACGTCACTCAGCGATAGAGTACAAAACAATAAATCCAAACGTTCATAAATAACTTGACGTCACGTATAAACATCATTTCCCTAATGCAAGAGCGAGCTAAGTCTCGCTTTACTATCCTGTTTTAAACAATAAATTTGATTATAACATCTGCCATCGTAAAGTACAAAAGGAAGTTTACTAAGCGGGTCTTGAACCCGGGGCGCGCTGACACTCAGTGCGCTTTAAATAATAAACAAGAATATACAATTACGACAAATAATAAGGTCTGGGTTTGAATCCCAGCTAACAAAGATGACGAAGGGCGACATCTTTCTATATGCCGCGGGAAGCGCATGGCATAGCAATTCAAATAAATAATTAATTACAAAATTGAAGTCCAGACGGTAATTTAGAATACAGTTCCCCCCATGACGCCGAAACAGAATTTATAACTTTGAATATTAATAATCCCCGAGACCTAGTCGCCGTTCTCACCTCTTATCCATGAGATTGTAGTGTAGTAAGTGATTTTACTTTATTGGCGTAGCTGTATATATACAAATGAAAATTCTCAGAGGGGGGAAGGACCGAAGGAGAAGGAGGGTCGGAAAACAAAACAAACTAAGGAACTGGATGTTCGAGAACGTTGCCGAAGCGCCCAGGGCTATGCGTGGCCGGAAACGGAACTCTTCTTTCTGGCTGGCTGGACACGTGTTCGACTCTCGCAGTCACTTGTCTGGGAACTCGTGGCTCAGTTGGACGGGCATTATTCTCGAGAGTGGAGGCCGGGTTTAGTGGTGTAGGTCGTGCGTAGGTCTTCCGAGGGCGGGCCGCTTGGTTGGTGAGTGTTTGTCCCATTCGATATTATTTGGTATTATTGACATTACATGTAAGTCGTTACAAGGATAGGATGTAATAAGGTGAACTTAATATAACTACCTCAAGATAAGGATAGGATGTAATGAGGTGAACTGAATATAACTAGCTCAAGATAAGGATAGGATGTAATGAGGTGAACTGAATATAACTAGCTCAAGATAAGGATAGGATGTAATGAGGTGGACTGGATATAACTAGCTCAAGATAAGGATATGCTATAATGAGGTGAACTGAATATAACTAGCTCAAGATAAGGATAGGATGTAATGATGTGGACTGGATATAACTACCTCAAGATAAGGATAGGATGTAATGAGGTGAACTGAATATAACTAGCTCAAGATAAGGATAGGATGTAATGAGGTGGACTGAATATAACTACCTCAAGATAAGGATAGGATGTAATGAGGTGAACTGAATATAACTAGCTCAAGATAAGGATAGGATGTAATGAGGTGGACTGGATATAACTAGCTCAAGATAAGGATATGCTATAATGAGGTGAACTGAATATAACTAGCTCAAGATAAGGATATGGTGTAATGAGGTGGACTGAATATAACTATCTCAAGATAAGGATAGGATGTAATGAGGTGAACTGAATATAACTAGCTCAAGATAAGGATAGGATGTAATGAGGTGAACTGAATATAACTACCTCAAGATAAGGATAGGATGTAATGAGGTGAACTGAATATAACTAGCTCAAGATAAGGATATGGTGTAATGAGGTGGACTGGATATAACTAGCTCAAGATAAGGATATGGTGTAATGAGGTGGACTGAATATAACTAGCTCAAGATAAGGATATGGTGTAATGAGGTGGACTGGATATAACTAGCTCAAGATAAGGATATGGTGTAATGAGGTGGACTGAATATAACTAGCTCAAGATAAGGATATGGTGTAATGAGATGGACTGAATATAACTAGCTCAAGATAAGGATATGGTGTAATGATGTGAACTGAATATAACTAGCTCAAGATAAGGATAGGATGTAATGATGTGGACTGGATATAACTTATTAAGATAGGGATTGGTAGTTTAGTTTTGTAAGTGCAGCAGTGAGCTGTTGAGTTTCTAATGCCATAGAGAAGTTAAGTAGACTACGTGAGGTTGTTTTAGTATATTTATGTACATGTGTGTTCATATGCATGTATATATAGATATATATAACATACTCAGAAGAATCGGGTTCGATCTCGAAAGCAGAGAGTCTGGGACGAGGTCAAACTCATCCCCGTGAGGACAAATGAGGAGTTACTTTAACAAATAAGGAGCACTTCTGGTTTAGAAAACTGAGATTAATGGTTGAAGGGCTTGTTGTGCTGACCACATGACAGCCTCTATCTGTAAAGGTTGGAACCATCATTGCTAGCGGTGGTGGCCGCTTGGTCTAAGTAGCTTGCTTGTGGGCTCACACCATGGAGTTTACTCATATGTGAGGTGGGTGTCCCTGATATGGCCATGCTAGGGTGTGAGAATTTTTCCAGCCACCATTTTGAAAAAAAGCAAAACCATTTTTTCTAATCGCTCTCAGGCGAATGGACTTTCATAAAAAACATTTTCATTCCCCATAAAAATAGTTTTACTGGTCCAAGAAAACAAAATTCCAAAAGTTTACCTAGTGGCCATTTCAGGAATATGTGCATATAATATGACCACCCTTGTTTCATGTTCTACATATCGTGATCTTTTTCAGTTTCATAGTGCAGTTCTGCTCAAATTAAATAATTTTGATGTAAAATGAATAAAGATGATATTAAGTAATTCTTACATATATTAATATAATATGTATGGATAGATAAAATATATATTGTACATATGTAAATGTCTTATTATACTTATTTATTAATTACTTGACCTTAACAATGGTACGGGAAAAGCATAAAAAAGCAAGTTTGACCCCTTGTAGATCGTGAAATGTAATAATTTGATATAATTGAATCACTACTTATAACTGTCATTGTTAAAATTGTGAAACAAAATACTGTGACGCTATTCCAATGAGATAGAAGCTTGGAAGGAGTTCAAGGTTTCCTACGTCACAAAGAAGCAACAAAACGGTGACACTATAATAAAACATCTACAAAACTACACAAGCATGGGTTGCCAACTGTAATTAAACATTCACTATATCCAGTAGCATTCGAATTTCTTTCTCATAATTTAGGTGAGGTGAGTGATTCACGAATTAATCGGGTCTGATGGGACTGCTCTATAAATCGAGATGGGACACAATTATTACAGGTGATTATTGCTGATTAATTATACAGCAGAAGGAATCTATGACTTGTGATTGTTGCTGGTTTATACATCAGTAAGGGAACCTATGACTTGTGATTGTTGCTGGTTTATACAGCAGAAGGAACCTATGACGGGTTATTGTTGCTGGTTTATATAGCAGTAAGGGAACCTATGACTTGTGATTGTTGCTGGTTTATACAGCAGTAAGGGAACCTATGACTTGTGATTGTTGCTGGTTTATACAGCAGTAAGGGAACCTATGACTTGTGATTGTTGCTGGTTTATATAGCAGTAAGGGAACCTATGACTTGTGATTGTTGCTGGTTTATACAGCAGTAAGGGAACCTATGACTTGTGATTGTTGCTGGTTTATACAGCAGTAAGGGAACCTATGACTTGTGATTGTTGCTGGTTTATACAGCAGTAAGGAATCTATGACTTGTGATTGTTGCTGGTTTATACAGCAGTAAGGGAACCTATGACGGGTGATTATTGCTGGTTTATACATCAGTAAGGGAACCTATGACTTGTGATTGTTGCTGGTTTATACATCAGTAAGGGAACCTATGACTTGTGATTGTTGCTGGTTTATACAGCAGAAGGAACCTATTACGGGTTATTGTTGCTGGTTTATACAGCAGAAGGAACCTATGACGGGTTATTGTTGCTGGTTTATATAGCAGAAGGAACCTATGACTTGTGATTGTTGCTGGTTTATACAGCAGTAAGGTAACCTATGACTTGTGATTGTTGCTGGTTTATACAGCAGTAAGGGAACCTATGACGGGTGATTATTGCTGGTTTATACATCAGTAAGGGAACCTATGACTTGTGATTGTTGCTGGTTTATACATCAGTAAGGGAACCTATGACTTGTGATTGTTGCTGGTTTATACAGCAGAAGGAACCTATTACGGGTTATTGTTGCTGGTTTATACAGCAGAAGGAACCTATGACGGGTTATTGTTGCTGGTTTATATAGCAGAAGGAACCTATGACTTGTGATTGTTGCTGGTTTATACAGCAGTAAGGTAACCTATGACTTGTGATTGTTGCTAGTTTATACAGCAGTAAGGGAACCTATGACTGGTTATTGTTGCTGGTTTATATAGCAGAAGGAACCTATGACTTGTGATTGTTCTGATTTATACAGCAGAAGGAACCTATGACTTGTGATTGTTGCTGGTTTATACAGCAGTAAGGGAACTTATGAAGGGTGATTATTGCTGGGATCTAAAGTGAGAACACTTTAAACCTCATCAAAGAAAATTTAGAGTGAAGTTCTTCTTTCCAGTTTCAGCATTAACTAACTCAACAGAATATATCGTTTAGCCTACTCTACATATATATGTACCATTAACTAAACTACTAGTAACCCACTTTGGTGGCCACATGGTCTAAGACGCTACTCTCGCAGTAAACTAGACGGACGATGACGGGGTGATCGAAGTCAGATCCCGGTCTGGCGTTCTGAGGGTGATTTTCCTAAAGTGTTTTCCACTTTGTCTCCATGCAAATGGGGGTACACTACCTCTAAGTTCAACCTTCCTCATCCTTAGTGTAATTAGTACATAAGCGTATAACCCAAACGAGTAGTAAGATGCGGTACTAAAAAAATAAGTGAAAAATTGTGTACATTTAAATAAATATTAAAATACAAGTAATAGGAGCTACAAGATGTTTCTCAAAGGTTTGACTTTTTATTTTCAAAATAAAAATAAAATATTTGAAACTAAATACCAATATTACTTACCAATTAATAATTAGGTATAGCACTTGCTTCAGTGGCACATGGTCTAAAGCGTCACTTTTGTGTTAGACTAGATTGCCAATGACAATGAGATCGGGATTCGAATCCCGTTTGGATGTACTGAGAGTGGTTTTTCTAAAAAAAATGCCACTATCTCTCTCCACGCAAATGTGGTTACAATTTTTATAAATTCAATCTTCCCCATCCTTAATTCATTAGCGTAATTAGTACATATGGGTGTTACTTCAACAGGTAACCCGTGACGCAAAAAAAAGTATAGTCTACTAAATGCAAGAAAACACGAGAGTATTGAACAAAATTATTTCCAAACCTACCAATTGAACATCTACATGAAAGGCTAACCATAACGGTTGGATGGATTTTGTTCAAACTTCAAATTTAGATTTTAGAACTTTTTTTATTTTGACCCTAGGCCTCAAATTAAGGGTATTTTGCTGATGACTGATTTTTTTTAATTTAAATATTTTACAAATTACTTTAGTGATTTGGCTCAAAATGGGAATCTGTTAAGTTTATTGTATTATAAATAATTATATATATATATATATATATTAGTGTAAATAAAAAACATTTAATAGTAGATAACTTATTACTGATTTTTTTAAATATTTGATTAATTTTTTAACAATAGCTCTGACATTTTGGTTCAAAATGTATATTGGGGACCATTTTACATTATCAATAATATATCTTTATTTATCTAAATTAAATTAATTTAATGGTAGCTTACATACGACAAATTATAGAAAATTTTAATATTTTGGATATAGACCTCTGAAATTGAATTCAAAATGGGAATCTGAGAATTGTTTTTCATGGTAAATAAGAATACGTTTACATATTTTTATAAACAACAGTAACGCTATGGTCGTTTACAAATAATCTATCTTTGAAATTTTGAATTTCGTTAAAATATGTTTGAACAATTTTGTTTTATATATATATATATATATATATATATATATATATATATATATATATAAAGAGTGATTGTTATTACTAACAAGATGATGTGTTTGTTTTTTATAAGCAAAACATAACTAAGGGTAGTTTACTCAAAACATATTTTTGACAATTATCTTCGAGGCCATATATGAAATATGAGAAAATGTAAGCAATTGTGTTTTATTATTTATTTCATTTTAAAAAACTTTATTTCTACCTCTTTCATCTTTGTTCTTTTTATTTATTTAAACTTTTTTTTTGTTCGAAAGGGGTTTTATTTCTCAACCACTTTAAATATTGTCCTATCAGCATTTGTTAATATAAATCAGCATTTAAATCAGAATTTGTTAATTTAAATCAATTGCCGGTTACGGGACTTAAAACTAATGAATGTGTCTTGATATATTTAAAATGTTATGCTTATTTTTCACAGTAAATATGTTGATGATTTCTTATATCTTGTAAAGTATATTGAAAGTACTCACCAGTCCAAACCATGCAAGAATGACTCCTCCAATCTCCAGGTTAAAGCAGCAACAGCACTTTTGAAACAAAGGCATAACCAGCCTGTAAAAAAATGTTGGCAATATTATTAATATTATTACCCTTTCGGGTTATACACAATTACGTTGATGTGTAATGGTAGGGTGATTGTGAGATGAAATGGAGGACCTACAGTTTAACGTGGAATCCGAACCACGGTGGAGGCCTGGCATTCCTCACACTCACAAGTTGTGATTACTACACGTCTTGTCAGAGGTGAAGGAAGGGTTTGGCAATCAGATAGATCTGTGCCGGGACCGAGGATTGAACCCCGGACCACCAGCACAGAAGTCTGACACCTTACCCCTAGACCACCAGGTCACCTTATTTCCGGTAAATGAAATTGAGAAAACAGCTGAACTAATTTTGACAAACTGTCACTCATTTTAAAGGCTAAGGGTCCAGGATGTCGGCAAATTTTCACGCAGTGGCTCCTCTGTACAATCATTCTTGCTAACATAGCCATGGAAACCATGATTTGTATGTGATTTATATCGGTAAATGAAATGTTTCTCTTTCTTTAACTAGAAAGTCGAATGAGGCTTATTTCTATGGAACTATTCTTAGTAAAAAAGTTTTTTGAATATATTTTAACACGATAGTTTGCATATCGCTGCAACAAGACACTAGTATATTTATAGTGCTAAGCTGTTTTGTGAACGTGTGTGTGTGTGTGTGTGAGTGTGTGTGTGTGTGTGTGTGTGTGTGTGTGTGTGTGTGTGTGTGTGTGTGTGTGTGTGTGTGTGTGTGTGTGTGTGTGTGTGTGTGTGTGTGTGTGTGTGTGTGTGTGTGTGTGTGTGTGTGTGTGTGTGTGTGTGTGTGTGTGTGTGTGTGTGTGTGTGTGTGTGTGTGTGTGTGTGTGTGGTGTGTGTGTGTGTGTGTGTGTGTGTGCACGGGCGTTCGCATATTTATTAATACATTTTTGTAGAATAATCAACTTTGTTGACAGTAAAATTAGTTGGATTCTACAAAATCCAACCTCACTATCTTTGCCACACTTCCCTATCCCTGCATACTCCCTTCGTTTCAACAACAACCATACACCGAGTAATACACGCTCCTTTGTTCTTAAAACTCTTAATGTTTCTCTTTTTCATAAATTCGTCTGCAACATTTCGCCACGTTTACATGAGCTACTCCTTGTTTTTGGTCCACACAACCTCTTATTTAAAAAAAATACACTTGAGTTTTAGTTATGACTATGAATTAAATTTATAGCAATTTAATATAATAATTAAAATACTAAGAAACCATAACTTTTGAAAAATATATATTTAAAAAAAATGAAAAACTGGTAGGTAAACTTAAAATCGGGTGAAAACCTTTTATTATAAAACTGTTTATAAGTAAATGCTGGTGTAGTTGTATTAATGAAGGAATGAATGATTGAATGGATGGAGGTAATCTAATGATTATATTTAAAATTTAAGACAATCATTTTGTATTCACTATTGTTAGACTAATATAGGCGTGTTTAGTTTAGTTGGTTAAGTGTAAGATAAGACAAACTAGTTTTAACGTCGCCAAAATGTTGCAAAATAAAGACAATAAATAAATAGATAACTAAAATATAATTATACACATTACCTTATTTTAGCATGAGATTACTTATCTTTTGGAGGCTAGGTGAAAGTTTAACTTCGCATGAAACTAAGCTCCCGCCCCCAGCCAAGCTCCTACTCGAACAAGAACCATTAATATATTTCTAAACTATCAAATAGCATTATCTAAAATACAACTTACATGAGAGAATGTTTCAAACAAATGGGAGAATCATCTTATTGGTGTTCGCTGTCAGCTCTCTGACGACAAACCACGGAGCAAGTTAGAATCCGACCTGACATTTGTTAAGTGGATGCGTGCAAGTTGTGTTGGCTAGTTTGATCTATTCTAGAGCTCTAGATCACGAACTAGCATTATACAGCGCTTGGAATTGATTGAAACACTTGACCTATGCAAATCGCCGCTTTGATGTCGGAAACAATAGAAAAATGGCCAGAGTTCATGTTGCATGTATTATGTGTACTCCATATTCTGGGCAATTACAGTATACACATATCAAATCGAGCAATTGTAAATATGGCGGGTTGGTCAGAGCTTAGCTGCAAAGCAAGCAACCATGTAGACTAGTTAATATTTAAAAGTGGTATACGCTTAACGCTTTTTAATAACACCTAATAATGGCCTAATGCGCTACTCTCGTGCTGAGTTAGACTGCCAAGGACGGGGAGATAGTGATTCGAATTTCGGTCGGGTGTGCTGAGGGTGGTTTTCCCTAAATGGTTTTCTATTCTTGCTCCAAGCAAATGCGGGTACACTTACTATAAATATAACCTTCTTAATCCCTAAAATCCTTATCATAATTAGTACATAAGCGTATAATCCAAACTGGTAGTAAGTAGTGGTGCTAAAAAAAAGTGATAATAATTTACAAATTTGTTTCCAATGAGTTTGCCCCAAATCCAATTAAATAAATCTTTTTTTTTTTTTCAAATATGATTGACCTCAATTTTTCATTTTACGTGGGTCCAATAAAATTAATTATTCCTTAATTCTCTGATGTATTAAATAAGTTGCCTTTGCAAACCAGTAAAATCCTCTCGCTTTAAATAACTGAAATACCACTTTATTTATAATTTAAAAGATTTTATTAAATTATTTTTAACCAAACAAAATGCTATCTTAAAAAAATAAACTTTGAACTTTTATTTCGACACTAGGTCTGATTTATAACTGAAAAGCCAAGAATCATTAAGGTGGCCGTCTCGGTCAACGAGAAATTATAAATCGCTGTTGCATGGCTTGAAAATACTTCTCTAGTCCAAGCCTATTCTCCCTTTCGACCTTTATGTAGAGTATTATGTTACTCTGACGTCACCACGCGCTCTTGAATTCCGAGCCCGCCACGCAGTGTATGGCGCTAGAGGGCAGGTCGCGCGGTCTTAGGGTTCGGCCAGACTGACAAGCGTGCGAGCGAGCGCGCGAGCGAGCGAGCGAGCGCGTAAGCGACTAGGTGGCCACACTGGCGAGCGCGCGAGCGAGCGAGCGCGTGATTAGCTGATACCTCTCGTTATTTGTTGACGAGGAGGCTCCGAATTTTGGCTGAGTGAGTTGAGGGTGGTTTTAACAAGTGATTTATTGTTGTGGTTTTCTCCTCCTCTCTCCACGCTAATGGTGATTCTTATTTGTAAAGGCCTAGTTTGATAATATTGAAGTATTTTAACATATCAGTTTTATATAAATATATACATGGTTTATGATCTTAGCAATTAAATTAGGCCATTAATAGCAAGTGTGCTAATAATAAGAGTTGAATAGTCAAACGGTGACCTGGTGGTAGAGGGGTAAGGTGTCTGACCTCTTTGCTGAGGGTTCGGGGCTCAATCCTCGGTCCCGGCACAGATTTATCTGATTGCCAAACCCTTCCTTCACCTCTGAAAAGACGTGTATTAATCACAACTTGTGAATGTGAGGAATGCCAGGCCTCCACCGAGGTTCGGATTCCACGTTAAACTGTAGGTCCCCCATTTCATCTCACAATCACCCTACCATTGCAAATTAGCGTAAGTACGTATAACCCGATCGGCTAGTAAGACGCGGTGCTAATAATTATAATAATAATAATAATAATAATAATAATAATAATAATAATAATAATAAATAGTCAAAGCTATTATTTATGCTTTTAGTGAGGATTACTCCATCTAGCTATCATATTCTGAAAATTGAAAATTGACACCTGGACACGGGAATCGAACCCGGGACCTTTGGCTTTATACGCCAAGGCTCTAACCACTGAGCTATCCAGGTGTCATTTTTCACTTTTCAGAATATGATATCTAGATGGAGTAATCCTCACTAAAAGCATAAATAATAGCTTTGGCTATTTAATTCTTAGTATGAAATCCCGTACAATTATAATAATTGTACAAATGGCAGCAATAAGCCAACTACCGAGTCGAAGATGGTTGCGTTATCTGATAGATAGCTCGTGATATTAATATAATCACATACTTGTAGCTGACGATTTCCGCACTCCATCATAGGCTCTGCTTTAAAATATGAGTGAAGAATGACCCTGGGCACGGGACGAATCCTGGATAGCTCAGTATTTAGAGCATTGACGTACTAAGCCAATATTACCGGGTTTGATTCCCGTGTCCAGGTGTCATTTTTCAATTTCCAGAAAGTGTGCTAAACCTATCGATAGTAATAAAAAATTAATAAAAATGTCAAAATGAGAAGTTTTCCTAGCACTCGATGAACCAACACACAATAATATTGCCTAGCGCCTGTAAACTAGACTGTACCGGGTCGAGCGTGCGCGCTTGAAAAGTAGAACCAGTTCTATCTTTCAAGCGCGCGCGCTCAGTCGCTCACTCGCTCGCTCGCTCGCTCCAGTCTGGCCACCTCTCATTACAACCCATGTGTTCTATTTTATATTTTAGTCGCTCGCGCGCTCAGTCTGGCCGCCCCCTTAATCTCTGGCTTCCACGTGAGTGGGACCCATTGATCTCTATACTATAACTGGATGGACATCTGTGGCTGAAATTTTCGAGCTGTCGTCTGCATACCATTGGGTAAGAGAGAAAGAAACTTTCGGGTATCTCTTTCTCTCTTTTACCCATACAAGGCAATGTGGCATTTTGACATCGTTCATTAATTTGATTGATTATATGAGATACATCAATGTGAGAGTGGTTAAATTAAATAAATATGTTAGTTAAAGCTTTGAAGAGCATATAAAAATTCAAAACAGGTTAGTTTTTTCTTTAAATAAGTTGATGTAGCCTAATATGTACGATTATTTTTGAAGGAAGCTTACTTTTAAGGCTTTATCTCGTACCAGAATCCTACCCTATATTTGTGTCTAGTTAGGATAAATGACCTTCCAGAAGGAAATTTCTACTTCTGTTCTAAATTTCCGTTCATCCTACCAAAATATTATATATATGATAGTATTCTGGTACGAAATAAAGCCTTACAGATTGGAATTATTACTAAAATCCGGGTTTATAAGATACTGTACTTCCTATAAGCCAATAACCTAAATTATCATTTGAACGTAAGACTTCTACACAAAGTGTGTCATTCAAACAAATGTAATACAGTTTTTAGCTAACTTGTTTCATTATAGTTATCGAAATGTCAACATAATATGGTTTCTGAAAGATATGAGCCAACTTAAAAAAAAACAGGTATTATTATAATAATACTTTCCACAAGCCTATAACCTAAGTGATAGTTTGAATGCATGGCAACTATTCAAATTTTGTCATTCAAACAAATGTAATCAAGTTTTAAGATACCTTGTTCATTATATTTATCGAACTTTCAATAAAATATGGTTTCTGAAACCAATATACACGCTAATAGCCAACTTTAAATATAAGTGTTGTCGTGGCAGATTGTGAACATTGATGATAACTACATAAAAATTGAAATATCTAAGGTTTTATTCGTATTTGTACAGTATTACCTGTAAAACTGGATTGTATATCCTTTAATGTAAATGTTTCTTCAGGAAAGTATGGTATAATACTTCACTATTTTCAAACAATAACACTTTTATTCATCAGTGACATATTTTCGCATAAGAACATTTAAAAAAAGCCGTTAAATCTTTCCCCCCCTCAGTGTAGCAGACGATACACTTGAGCGTCACGCTTTTGTCCTTGGAATGTGCATGTGTATGTCCATCCAGTTATACTATAGAGATCAATGGTGGGACCATAGTTCAACTCCAATCACCTTTCATTGTGTTAGTCGAAAAGCATAGTGCTTGTTTGCACATGATATGAAAGAGTGATATCGAACATTGTTCTTTGTTTGGATCACCTCCGATTGTAACATAACAGGGCTACCTCCTTCCTAGCCCTAGATAACTTGAAGCTGCATTATGTAACAAAAACAAAATAATCAGAGTGGGGCGCATGCGTAGAACAGAGTAAAAATGATCTGAGAACAAATGATTGTTACCCAGCGACTCGCAACCTACCTGGTTGCGGTAATTAAGAAAGGACAACTGTCATTCTCATTAGTTTACAGTAGAAGTGATGCATTTTTAATACCTTAGAATGTACATAGATAGGAAAAGACAGGGATACCAAAATTAGAGTGGATGTTAAATGCAATGTTTAATTTTAAGCATTAATTATTGTTACAACCAATAATACTATTTAAACCCTTCATCCAAGAAAGTGATATTTAAATACATTTAAAAAAAATCTATGTCAAAGAAAAAATTCTAAGTACGGCTAAGTTAATATTTAAGTTTTATTTTATATTATAACTAGCGGACCCGACAGACGTTGTCCTGCCCAAACGTTGGCTTTTCATTTGGGTGGCATAGATGATTTCGATAATAAAACAAATACTATGTGCTCATCACAATTACAAATTCACAATGAACTCCAATTAGGGAGCTACAAAAATATTACAAATTCAATGTTTGTCAAGACAACATACAAAATAAAACAACTTTTCATTTTTGGAATTTTGCCCACAACTCCACAAATATCAGCTGTATCGAAAAAAGTTGCGAATCTTGCTTACAAATTTGTATGCCGGGAACAGTTAATTTTATTTTATTGATCCCCCCCCAAAAAAACCAAAAAATCCCTAAAAATTAAAAAATCATAGAACCCGATTGCAGTGCCACCTACCGGGTCCAATTGTGAATCTAAACCATCCACGGACCCACTCAAACACACACAAAAAATTTCATCAAAATCGGTCCAGCCAACCCCCCCAAAAAATCCCTAAAGATAAAAAAATCATAGAACCCGATTGCAGTGCCACCTACCGGGTCCAATTGTGAATCCAAACCATCCACGGACCCACTAAAACACACACACAAAATTTCATCAAAATCGGTCCAGCCAACCCCCCAAAAAATCCCTAAAAAATTAAAAAAATCATAGAACCCGATTGCAGTGCCACCTACCGGGTCCAATTGTGAATCTAAACCATCCACGGACCCACTCAAACACGCACAAAAAATTTCATCAAAATCGGTCCAGCCGTTTAGAAGGAGTTCAGTGACATACACACGTACAGAAGAATTATATATATTAAGATTTACATTCCTCATGGTAACTATATAAACTATGCGTTAAAGGTTTGCTTAATAAATTTGAAGTTATCTGCACAAACATAATTGGATGCTATACACATTATGAATACACTAAACCAATATTAAGTCCGAAATAGATTAGTTGCCCAGAGGCCAACAACAATATCAGGTACTAATAATCAAATAATTAAATCCTACTAATTTGAGAGACATCCATGGTTGACATTTACTCAAAATGCACTCCTAAGTTTTGCATAAATCAAGCTATATTTGAAAGATACCTTCAAAATAAAAAAAAATCCCTCATCAACTCTTAAACATAACGAGAACTATTTAAAGTTTTCATAATTTCGGGAACTTATTTTGACAAAAGAGTATTAATTTAAAAGCCTAAGAGGCAAATAATAATTGCATGTAAAACTTGGCATAATGGCCTAGCTCAAATAATATGACTAACAGAATTATATAGTTAGCGATCATTAAGTTTTAATTTGATTCATCCTAAGCAAATCTTGTATTATAGTAAAGTTCATACTGAAGTATATCTCCATATTAAAGTCTTTGCTAACTTATTTTCCTTCAAAGGCTATCAATCATGATAATAAAAGTTTATAAGTATATTTCCAATTTAGAATCTTTGGAAACTATTCTCAAACAAGAAACATGAAAGTTCTAAGAATATATTTCAACTTTAGAATCGTTGGCAAAAAATTATCCTTAAATATAACCAAATAGCAAAGTGGAAGTTTAATAGTCTATTTCCACATCAAAGTATTTGGCAAAATAATCAAACAAGAAAATGAAAGTTTAATAGTGTATTTCTATATTAAAGTCTTTGGAAGAATACCTTTATATCCTATCAAGTCTTCCAACGAGGCATCTTAACAAAAGTGTTATTTAAAATTTTGAATAACATGTCAAAAAATAATTTTGAAAAATATAAATATAAGTTTAACAATTACTTTCAAGCCGAAACGGAATTTTGCTTACATTCTCTCAACGCCTCGTAGCTCGACGCTACCTACCTCGTTCAAAACGAACAAGTCCCAAGAGTGGTCTTCTCATGGCCGAACGACACTTTATATGCGATCCCCAGAGGGCGGGAGTTTAGGAATCACGTTAGGGAAACACACGCACTGGATGGATGGAGAACATTGGAGAACCCACAGGAGGAGGCGCCACAGGCACGTCCGGGAGAAAAATCGGCTGAGGAGGGCTTGGCAAACCTCGAGGGACCCGGTAGACAAGGCCAACTGGAGCCGCAAAGTCCATGCGGTTAACGAGATGGTCAAAGAATACCGGAACAGTGTCTGGGAGGACAAGATTGAGAGCATGTGCGTACAGGACTGGTCCCTGTGGCGCATGACGAGGAACTTGATGCGGGTTCCCGCACCAAGGCCGCCTATTGTAGGTCGCAACGGGGTGGCCAACTCCGACCAGGAGAAGGCCGATGCTCTCGCTGAGCACTTAGAGGCGCAATTTGTACCGACTGACGACCCGTCAGACCCGGTGCACATTGGGCACGTGGCTCAGGTCATCGCAGCGGTCTCGTACAGACCCTTGAATGAACCTGAGCTCACGGAGGTGGCAGAAATGCCGCGGGCGTTAGCCGCTCTAAGATTAAACAAGGCCCCCGGACGCGACGGCATCAATAACGTGGTCCTCAGAAAGCTGCCCTTGGAGGCGATCAACTTCCTCATGGAGTTATTCAACGCCATCCTGCTCCTGAGTCACTTCCCTGAGCTCTGGAAGCACGCCAACGTCCTCTGCTTCCATAAACCGGGTAAGGACCCGGCCCTAACTTCGTCTTACCGACTTATCAGCTTGCTCGACTGTTTGGGTAAGTTGTTCGAGAGACTTCTACTGACGAGACTGACCCAACATGTTCGCGAGACGGGCATCTTGGTGGACGAGCAGTTCGGCATTCGGGCGGGACACGCTACGTCTCATCAATTTGTCCGGCTCGTGGAGCAGGTCACGAGGAACTTCAACATCAACAGGCTGACTGGTGCTGTCTTTCTCGACGTGGCAAAGGCCTTCGATCGTGTTTGGCACGAAGGTCTCCTTTTCAAACTCCTCTCCCTGAACCTTCTTTTCTACCTAGTTAAGATTGTTCAACCTTATCTTTCCAACCGAACCTTTTCCACTACCTTTGGGAACGCCACATCCCAAGTCAGAAGCATCCGGGCTGGAGTGCCGCAGGGTTCCCTCGTGGGCCTGGTGCTCTTCAGCCTGAATGTGAACGACATTCCGAAATCCCCAGACACCAAGTTGGCACTGTATGCGGATGACACGGCTCTAGTAGCGGAGTCGTGGCGAAGGCAGCTGGTGGAGAGGCGACTCCAGACGCACCTGACGCAGTTGGAGTGGTGGCTAACTACCTGGAGAACGAGTATTAACGTGGAGAAGAGTACAGCAGTGCTCTTCACATGGAAAAGAAAGTTCTACAGGCCGGCCCCACTCCGGCTGTTCGGAGAACAGATCAGATGGGCGGACAGTGCTAAGTACTTGGGACTTACGCTGGACACCAAGCTGACCTGGTGACTTCACTGCACCGAGAGACTGACCAAGGCGAAGCAAAGGCTGGGAATCCTAGGCCCACTGTTTAACAGGCGTAGTGCCCTGTCTACTAGGAACGGTATGACACTGTACAAGCAGTTGCTCAGTCCGATCCTCGACTATGCGTGTCCCGCTTGGGGCCACCTGGCGGACACGTATATGAGGAGGATGCTGGCATTCCAGAGCAAGTGTCTGAGGATCATTGTGGACGCACCTTGGTACGTTCGGAATGTGACTCTGCACCAAGACCTGGATATGTCTACCATCAAGGACCACTTCCGGAAGCTGGCGAAGTCCTTTTACGACAGACTGCCCGGTGCCACCAATCCTCTTATCCAGGGGCTTGGGAACTACGTCATCGACCCTGGAGGGTGCCACCGACGTCCCAAAGCCCTGCTCGGATAAACGAGATGTGACAAACGTGGTTTGGGAGGCTCTCACACAGCCCCCCATAGAGTAGTGTCTCCACACGTAACTCTAAAAACCTCTTAGTCGGTTCCCAAATTTTTCTTTTTACTCAAATAATATTAATTAATAATATGTTTTTTGTTTGTTTCTGTTAACTTCGCGAAATGCGACAACCCGTCTGAGAATTACCCGAAAACCACACGGTGTGACCAATTGGTCGGTACGTGTTGGAATTTGCTCCCATGCACCCCTTCAGGGTTCATTAGAGCATGCTTTATGATTCTGGAGTCTGGAACTCAGTGACTATTATATTTCGATTCCTGCAAGAGACACCATGTCATAGACTATTGTTTTCGTTGTCACCGTCTGGAAAAGTCCTGTCCTGGACTTGGAATATTTACAGGAGGATGTCGTAATTATTTGTATCAAAATTAGTGTAGTAGTTTGGAATAAGCCAAACTAAAAGTAATTTATTTAGTAAATGTTTTATGAGACTGTTAATTTGTTTTGCCGCCACTTGGGCACTAGTACCAAAGAAGTCTAGTATGTATTATATTGCCACATTTATTAGCTTGTGACCCCCCTCAATGGCGTAGTTGGCTAACGCGCTAGTCGGGTTGAGCTCGACCACTGAGGACGGGGAGATCGAGGTTCGAATCTCGGTCGGGTGAACTGGGGTGGTTTTTCCTAAATGGTTTTTCACTCTCCCTCCACGCAAATACGGGTTCACTTCCTCTAAATTAAACCCTCCCAATTCCTAATCCATTAGCGTAATTAGTACTTAAGCGTATAACCCGAACGGGTAGTAAGACGCGGTGCTAAATATAATTATAGTATAATTATTAGCTTGTGTTGTTAAAAGTGTTTAATTTAATTTGACAAACTTCGGTCACCGAGTAAATGTAAATTCTTCCCTTTTTTGTGTATAGTGTTTTCATACTCAATTGTTGTTTGAATTTAACGTAGAAGTAGCAGATTGTTTAATTTAGACTAAATAATATTTAAAATTATTTAAGTGTAATATATTGTTGTTTAACTAGACAAATTTTATTAAGTCATAAAATTTAATTAACAAGGAGAGCTCTTGTTTTGAGTCGAGAAATATATTAGCCCCGCGGGAGTTTGACTCGATGCCGGAAAGTCAAACTCTCGTGTTTGTATTAACATCAGTGTGATGTTTAAAGTAAATGTAGCTACGTCTGCATTCATTTTGACGAAGCAGACACTTTGAAAACATTTTAAAAGATATCCATAAGGCGCTTTATTTTTGTATTTAAATAACTATATTTAAACAATAATAATTATATTTAAATAACTATATTTATTAATATCCACTGTTGAGACAGATTAGTTTGGTCGGGTTGTTATCTCTTCTAGATGGACCGTTTTGACTTTAACTTACGTTTAAAATGATTTTTAATAAACTTTAGATGGATTGTTAGGACAATGTAACCTTTTGTTTCTGTTGTTATTAAGAATAAAACATTCATATTATTGTTTAATTGTTGCTATGTCTTGGTTTCTTTGTCACATTAGCTTAACCCCCTCTTCCTTTTAGGCTAGAGTGGCCGTAGCTAAGAGGTAGAAGAGTGGGTGGTAACACTGACAAACCCCTTGTCAGCAAAAATGATCAAAGTTAAACCCCCTTCCCCTCAGATCAGAATCAGGATCAGAATAGTGCTTATGTAAGACAGAGAAAGACTGGCATAATTGAGAGAGGGCGCACCGCAAACTGCTTGGACTCCGGGCTGCTTCGGGCAGCAATGAAGACTCTGAGTGGCTAAACGAAGAAGAAGTGAAGAAGCTTATAGAAATAAGCCAAAGCTTGAGTGGCCTAACTCCCTCTCCCCCAATATAAACATAATAATTGAAAGTGTTGAGACGTGGATTCAAGGACCTTGGTCACCGGATTAAATTGAGTTTTTTTTTATAAATATAATATTCAAGTACTCACTAATAATATTTTTTTACAATTTTAACTAAAAGTAAATTAAAATTGTAAACTTTCATAATGCTATAACTTGTTTTAATTTTACCTATTTAATAAATATAAATTAATTGTTTACAAGTGTTGTTAATTATTTCGCAATATTAATTTACACAATATCTATGTTAATAACTACCAGCAATTTATAAATTGCATAAAAATTTTAATTTTTTTATGATTGCGTCTTACTACCTGTTCAGGCTATAGGCACAATTGCATTAAAAAAATGTTATTCCTGTGAACAAATTAAAAAAAGTTTACAAATCTTATGTAAGCAAGAGGGGGGTCAAGAATTTGCTTATTTTTGCTTACAAGTGGGGAGGGGTTAAAAATGGCCAAAAATGTGCTTACGTAATACTTGAACGCCCCCCTACCTGTTATTGTAGCATCTGGTGAACGAGGGTTCAGTAAATTAAGGTTGATCAAGAATTATTTGCGAACACGTTTAGGTCAAGAAAAACTCAACAATCTAACAATGCTATCCATCGAGTATGAACTGTCAAAAGTTAACTTTAGTGAGTTCATAGAACAATTCGTGTCTGCTAAAGTGAGACGATTTAAGATGCTGCCGTCTGCTTCCACATCTCAAGAATTATAATTAGTTTCTGACTATAGAAGCCTACTTTTCAAGAGCTTCTGTAAATGTGATGCTTCTGTTAATATACTACAGTAACACAACTAATATTGATTTTTCTTCAATAGATTTTAACATTTTCAACTCACCTTAGAATGTAGACTTAGTATTGTATTCAAAATATAATACTTTAACATTCAAGCAAATATGGGTGGAGAGGGCCTGATAAATGTTTGTAAGGGGGTCCACAATTCCTATGGGCGGCCCTGTGAACAGTACAGTTGTAGTATTTTCATTTTCAATTTTACAAACAGAACTCTATTTCATTTCATTTTATTTATATATTATAATGGACAGTTATGCTGCCCACGCCACCAAATGGGTTGGCCTAACCTCGCACTTGCCTCACTTTGGTGTAGAAAGGTAATTTGACCTATCACATGTGTATTTCATTATTGTGCTTGTCCGTGTCCAGAGAGACTGATGCTTGCACTGGTTACCTACAGGTGCTCAGGGTGGCACTGCGGACTGGTATGCCTCCATTGGACTACTTTCGTTATAAGTAGTACACAGGGCTGGGCTGATAGCCCACGTCACGAGCCCAGCAATGGGTTGGACTCTGTGGGGCAGTGAGTTTAACCACCGACGAGTGATGGTGTTGGAATCGTTGTGGGGTTCGGGCCTTCGGGTCCAGACTCCTGGAGTTCTGGACCAGCGGGCCTTGGCTCTTGGGGCTCTGGGCCTTTCTATTAGTGCGGTGAGCCGTTTTAGAGCTCCGGTGCTAACCTGGACAGTTAGTAGTGCATGGGCTAGAACATGGGTGCCTCCACTAGATCGCAAGGTCGCTTCTGTGAGCGGAAGTAAATGGCCCCGTTTACCACCCTGGATAGGTGGGAGGCACGTAGTCTCCGGTGACGGTCCCACCAGTGAGTGACTGGAAGGGGGGAGGAGTTAATTTTCTCCTCCCTGGGTATCCGGCCTGAACCAGATCATCCCACCCTTCGGGGTGAAGGGGTTGGAGCTTTTTAGGTACCGACCTAGAAACTGGCCTGGGCCACGATGTCCAGGGGTGCTTGGTGCCACTTTCATGCCGAGTCACGTTAAAGCCAAGCCAAGGTGTCCGTGTCCGTCCCCTGATTAAAACTTTAATTTCCCTTCCCAGTCGGTCCTCGAACTGTGGGCCGGTGTCTTCCTATCTGGTTTTCTATCTTTTACATGTATACGTACCTAATGTTCATTCCTTTTCTGTATTATATGGTGTTTATTACTTTTTACGTATTATGTTCAGCGTAATATTTTGTACTGTTAGAACACCAGGTTTCACAATTTTCAGTCGGTCCACGAGCCGTAGGCCACAATTTCATTTTACCTAATTGAGTTATTGTTCATATGTTCTCATATTGTGTTTTTATATCTAAACGAGCAAAACTTGTCCTCTGATAAAAAATTTAATTTAATTTCACACTGGAGTCTATGTATTCAAAGTTCAATGACCAGTGTAGCTCTAGTAGTGTACTATTTTAGATAAAAACCTGTTCCGGCAACTCGCTCACCCGTTTTTGTTCAACTTTTGATCCTACTTGTTCCCTTAAAATGTGTACGTTTGTTTATTTCTCTCCCCCCCCTTTAGGGTTGAGCCTTTCTGTATTGTCTGCTGGTGTTATTTTTAAAGTAATTATTGACCTACTATGGGCAATGGGGTTGGGTTTTTATTATTTTCCCACCCTTATCCAAAGCGTACGAATAATTAACATGTCAGGGCGCAATTTACTATATCATGTTTTTGCTTCCCCCTTCCACCCATTACCTCAACCTGCCCACGCCCGCAGTATACCTGATCCTCCTTCCATGCCTCCAGCCACCCCTCAGACCCTAGACAATTCCTCTCCATCGCCATCCAGTGGTAACATCTAACCTGGGACTTGATGGAGGTCCCTAAGCAATACTCCTTGGAGGACGAAGACACACACCCACTAACCCCCATCAAACACCCCGTACCCAGTGACTTAGCCCATCCCATCCCTGGGTCCTCAACCACAGCTATTTAACAACCCAATCAACTTCCCCACTATCACATTTCATACCCACCCCACCAATAATAGTATTTTCACCATTACCCCAACAAACATCATTTACCTCAACCATTATTTTCCCTTTCTCAGTCATGAACACGTCTGCCTACTTAGTTCAGTCAGTAGCACGTTTGTATCCTTAGTTCAGTCGGTAGTACGTCTGCCTACTTAGTCTCGGGTTTCATTCCTACCATGACTTGTGTTAAGCCATTCCCAGTTATGAAATGATGGCCGATAGACTAGAGTCCAAACATTGTATCCCAAACAAAGTTATATTATAACTCGTCTGCTAATACTTATAATTTAGTTGAGGAAATGTACTTTAAATGCCCAAATAAAAACGAATTTACAATCTCTACACAATACTAGTTCAACTTACATGTATTTACTATATGATATATTATTTATCCTTGGTAATACATTTTGATAAATAACTTATCACTTCTATATTCCACTAAAAGATATTTATGAGGCAGGATCATTGTTAGATTCTTTCTTAACATCATAAACCAATGCAATTTAAATATTTAGACTTGCTGCTGGTGAAAGTGAAAAATAAAAATACTTCTGGAAAGTCTACTCCGTTTACGTCGAATGACAGCAGTCTTACTACTACGGACTATATTATGTATCTATACTACAAGCTACACCTTAGTGGAACAATACAAGGTAAGATTGATTCCTTACAGGGTAGACGAAGAGACCGTACATACTCAGGTGCGTCTATTGATTTCACGTTAGACCTGTCTAGGTTTGTTGGTAAGCTTACTATTTCTAACAGCAAAGCTGCAACTTCCTCCGGGTTTTCAAATTATTGGATTCCCGATTGCTGGTCAATGTTGTAAGTGGATTAACAACCTTTCTCCACTTTAGAAATTACCCATGTCCCCTTAGCGCCAGCACCACTGCCGGAACTCTCCATGGGCCTGGGGAATCAAGCCAAGTGGCCTCCCGTAGGAGATGGAACTTTGCCATGCCCGGGCATGTTGCCCAGCGAAAACCTCGTAGAGGTGTCCACTCAGTTGAACCTCTGGCCAATCGAACCTCCACCCTGCCCAGCGTGAATGGACAGGACTCTCACCACCTAAAGATGTCACTAGATGGTGCTAAATGGATTTGTTCTTAGAGAATACGCCCCTCGTAGTCTATAAATGTATGATAATTCTCAATAGAACTTTGAAGGGTAATCATTGATCTCGTCCTGAGATCCTTAATTCTAAATATACCCAATATTCTCAGACAATCAATGGTGGGGACTGGCATGGCTCCTCTCGTGCCCATCACAATGGGCAGAACATCTCCTGCTCCCGGGGAATTATGTATCTCCTCCACCAAAGGCAGCAACATCGAGTACTTATCATTCTTCACTCTCATGGCCCGAGGAAGACCACACCCTTCCTCGTGGGGGATAGTGACGTCGACCACGAAGAACCCTTCCCGGCTTTTGATGACCAGGTCAGGTTTGAGGGTAGACCCCCTAGGAACTCTCAAGTTGGGCTCCTTAGTTACAACAGCCGTTGCATCAGTCTCAAGAATCTTTTGCTCAACAAAATCCCTAATCTCATCGTATCTACTTATTCATGCCGACTTCGTATGAGTTCATAATCCAAGAACGTGACCCAAAATTTTTAGCTGTGCAGCACATTTCCTACAAGACACGTCGGCTTGTGACACAACTATATTCAGGCTAATCTATTTCCACCTGTTATCGTGCGTAACTGCAAAGCAGTAATAAATCTGCACTACTTCAACAATGATGTGTCTTTCAAAAACGAATTTCCGACTTTATCATTCGTAAAGTCTACAACAGAATGGCGTTGAGTCTGCAAAATAGCCCAGCGATCAATCTCTTTCCTACGGCACTCCGACTCAAAACTACGTAAAAGGATACCGTATTCTTACTTGTTAGCAATTCTTTTAGTGCTGTAGATAGAAGGTGGACTCTTATAAAGAGCCGCAATACTTGGGTCATTATATTGGAGGCATTTCAGTCCTGCACCCAGGGCTATTCCCGGTATAAGTTCCTCCAACTTGGGAAATCCCAAGCCACCATCGTTCTTCGCGCAATATATCGAGCCATTTGCGAGAGATGATTGTAAATGCAATATTTCTTTAACAGTTCCTCCACAAACATCCATCCACAACTCTTAAAGAGTTCCATGATGGTATGGCCAGTACCAACTGATGTATGAAGGGGTGTATAATGTTGTTAATCAGCAGATGCAACTTCTGATTTATCTTTAATGCAAGCCTCTTAACCCTACACAGAACTTCTTCAAGGGCAGTCTGTGTTGCCGCTAAATCCACACCATATCTCACCAAAAATGTTATTCATAAATAATTCAGCACCTCATTCGCCTCAGTTACAGCAACCTCACCCTCCCATCTCCACACCGGGATCCGACACATGTCAAGAGTCGTATGATGTCATGATCTGGAAATCTTTACTCTACGCAGTTGACACCGTCATCCTGAGGGCTCCTAGATGATCAACAGTACCATCCAACAGCTTCTGCGCCCCCACTGACGATGATGAAAACAGAATTATATCCTCAGCAAAATCCATGCATGAAATTTTAATTCCAACAATGTTATATCCAGGCATGCTCTCCAAAGACTCTATCATCTGATAAATTAACAAATTGAACAGTAGTGGTGACAAGGATCACCATGCTTCACCTTACTCATCAAATTAACGGGAGTATCCCTTTCGAGTGCCTAATTGAGGTAATCACTTCACTATAGGATCTCACATCACTATATGATCTCTTAATCAGGTCAATGACTGGGGTGGGCAGCCCTTGCCTGATGAGTGCCGTCTCAATTGCCTTATGTGGGACCGTGTCAAAAGCTTTAGACAGGTCCAACTGTACTCTCACTCCTCCATCAAGATCCCTCAATCTTCTAACAATCTAATTCAATAGCCTCACATTAATAAAACAACCCTGCTCAGCTACGAATCTTTTTTGTCGAGGATTGAGTACAGCGACTCTCCGAAGTCTGTTATCGAGAATGCCCCAAAACACTCGGCCGATTAAAGATACTATGGAAATCGGTTTGTAATTAGTGACTGTGGCTGTCTCCTTCCCCTTTTTGGTGGTAAGCTTTGTCCAGTTCCTACTCCAAGAAGTGGTTAACAAACCATACGCCAGAACCGCGCTAAACAGTCCCGCTAACAGCCGAAACCTAACCGCACCGCTGAGATCCACCTTCTTGATGCCATCGTGTCCTGGGGCAATCGTTATTTTGACCCTCCCCATTCTTATCCTTACATCTTCTACACTCACTGGTTCCATAAAAGTATCGAGCTTCACCTCCTGGAGTGGTGTGCTCAACTCAGGCTGATTAGTGACAGTTTTAGACCCCCACAAGCTATTTATACAGGTCCTTCACCTCTTCCTAATCTAAGGCCTGCTCAATCTGCGCCATATAATCGGTAACCAGCCACACATGCTTTTCTAGCAATCCTAGGGATTTCTTGTACAAGTCTCGGCTATGCGCATATTTATATCTCTTAAGGGCACGCCGATTCTCCGGGTTCCTTCTACGTGCACCCCAAACAGTATCCCCGTACCCTCGTTCGGGCCAAAAAACTCCAAGATCTTAATATACACTTCATCCAAGACCACCTAAGGAGGGGTTGACTCACTAAGGGTCTTCAAAAGATTAGCCACTTCCAAATCCCTGACGTCCCGCATAAGATCAAAGTCAGTAATTGCCGCAAACATTCTTTTCCTCCAAGAGTTCTCTTCCTCTTCTTGGTCTTCTGCAGCAACAATATCCTCTACCTCCAACTCACTCAACCCACAACAAGTAGTTATTCCGTCCTCTTATTCTCTTTCATTGATACTCTGGAATTTATCGGGCCCTGATGCAGTCTCAGGCAAGTTCATAGCTCTATCAATCGTCCTCCACTGGATACCAGGGGGGATCACGGTTTCTAACTCCATCGAATAATTTGTGATCCCTTGTATAAGAGGTGTAATAACAAAATTTCCCCTTTCCAATACCAGAACCAAACCACTTAGATTAGGCACGCAGATTAGGCCTCCGTAACATTACCATCACTTATCACCTATATAGGGGGGATACTCCCAACGTCACCCCAACATCATTTTACCGATCTTTGCTTTCAATAGGGGCTATCTTTCCAATCATCGTCAAAGTAAGCTTGCCTACATCCAAAAGAGCAACATTACTTATATCATGCTCAAACACGTAATTTTCTTCACCACCAACTGCATCACTTCCACTTTTGCTAAGCTCCAATCTCACGGTACCGGGGACCTCCAAAGGCTCCTCCATAATACCACTACAAGCAGCCTTCCCCGGGGGCTTCTCATCACTACACTGGACTTCCCATCCACTTCTATTCTCTCCTTTCCATACGGTATCTTGGATAGGGTTCCATCATCATCATTCAAGACATTGTGATCCCCATTGTTCGCAACCCTTATCCTCAAGCCACTCCTATTCGTGCTGGCACACTGTTCCGCATCGCTTTTGGCTCTAGACTTGGTCCGCACTTCCTCGGATCTACCACTTACACCTTTCACCTTGCGCATTACATCTTCCGGGGTACTAGCCGACCTCAGCCTTAAATTTCGTTCCTCGGCCATTTTCTCCCTACGGGCCTTCTACTCTGGCTCATAACGCTTTTCACGCAACTACTTTCCAGTCTTAGTACTTATAACTTCAACCATCTTCATGGCAATTTTCTTGTAACCGTCATCCTCCAACTCCAACTCAAACATCCGATCTATTTCCTGCAGGGTGAAAGATTGGCCTACCCTTCTTACTGGCTCTTTTGGTAGCGACATAGCCATCCTCTCCTGATTTCTCAATAGAGGATGATTTTTCATCTTATATATGCTGAGCCCTCTAGCAGTAGGAAATTTGAAGTCACACTGTGAACATTCAAATGTAGGGCCCTCCAAAACCTTGGGCCTCACACACTTGGGAGAGTGTATTTGCGTCCATGCTTTATCTTATAGTCTTTTACACACTTCCTACTTCCATAGACCAGACCAAAGTCCGCATATCTTTCCTTAGCGTTAGAAATGTCATCACTAAGAGCCCTGTATTTCCCATCCCAGGAAGACCATGTAATTTACCACATATCTCAGAAGTGTGTGGCATTAATGGTGTAAAAATCGTAAACATTTCCACGCCAGGTCATCAACATTGGTTCTCTGTGGAACCTTGCGCCTCCAGGTCCGAGGCTTCATCATGATTCATAAGAGCTTGAATCTTTCATATAGTGGCTAGCCATGCCCACACCCCTTCCCCAAAGGGTCAATAATCTGCCTCCATTAGTCCCTGCCTCATCAAACTTCAAGGACAGGGTTACCGACTCTCATGAGCTGTTTTCAGGTGGTCTACAAACGGACGTAAAGGTAAGGCACTTGCTCCACCAATTCCAGAGATTCTCCAAAAACTGAGCACTCTGACACATTGGACTTAAGAGAGGCAAACTAAGGGACCATACACACTCAAGTTCGTCTATTGAGTTCAAGTTATAGCTGTCTAGATTTGTTGGTTTGGTAGCTCTACCGTTAACGAACATTCTATTTTATCTATATGATGCGTTAACTAAAAGATATATTTACTATTATTTCTCACTGCATCTTTCTACCCATTCAGGTTATACGTTTATGCACTAATTACGCTAATGATTTTAGAGTTTAGGAAGGTCATATTGATAGGAAGTGTACTCGCATTTGTGTGAAGGGAGAGTGGAAATCCATTCAGGAAAAAACCTCTGTACACCCAACCAAGATTCAAACCTCGTTCTCCCCGTCATCGGTAGTCTGGTCTACTGCGAGAATAGCACCTTAGACCATGTGGCCACTGAAGCGGGTATTACTAACACCTGTTCAGGTTATACGAGTAGGCCTATCTGATAATTTTCTGGGTTATGGATGAGGAAGGAAGCATTTTAAAGGTAATCTGCCCGCATTTGCGTAAAAGAAGAATGGGAAACCATTAAGAAAAACCGCCCTCAGTAGATCCAATTGGGATTCTAACCCTGATCTTCCCATCATCAGCAGACGAGTCAAACACGAGAGTGACGCCTTAGACCTTACGGCCACTGAAGCGGGTTTCTTAAGAGGCCGGTCAACACTCGTTCACCCATAAAAACATGGTATTACAAAATAAAAGATTGTGACAAAACCGTTCTATGGATTTGAAATCGGCTTTCACCAATAAAAAGGGATTTATATTATCTAGAACGAAGACTGTGTATGACTTTTACTAATCATACTAATTAAACTATACAATGAAAACTATCACATTTTCAGCCTCGCACTATTTTGCCTATTATGAATTCTTCTGAAAATTGAAAAATGACACCTGGACACGGGATAACGAACCGGAACCTTTGGCGTAGTACGGATTAGATTCCCGTGTCCAGGTGTCATTTTTCAATTTTCAGAATATGATATCTATATGGAATAGTTCCCACTAATAAGCATAAATAATAGCTCTGGCTATTATTTCTTATTATGACTTCATTAAGTTAAATATTCAAAATTGAATTTTACTATATAAGGCAGAACTAATTTTACTTCAATTTTCTTATATTAGAATTTTTATTTAGTGTTTTATTAATTTTTTTTAAATGAATAACTACTTTAACAAGATTAATATGTATTTAAAGTATTAATATTGGAAAAAGAAGAAATCACAGGCTGGATAGTATTTTTCTCCTTGTTTTACCTATTTATTTATAATTTATTAGTTTATTACTAAGCTTTAAAAGCTTATTTATAAAATTAAGATTTGAAATAATTTGGTAACTGTAGTGTAATGCTACTTGTAGGAATACCAGGAACTACGTGTGCGTTTAGCAATTTACAATGGTCTTCCTTTTACATCGTTGCCACGATCGTTTTAGAAGTGACGAGACAAACCATTTATTCCAATATTGTGAAGCTTTGAAAATATGTTCCCACTATTTTAAACCATAAATACGAATCAATGTATTCACCTGAGAGTGGTAGGCGTACAATTTAAGCATCGATATTCAAGGCGCTAGAATAGTCAGACATAAATCCACAAACCTCTTGTAATTTTAAAACTTTCATGTGGTGGATGTGGTTGTTGTGTTGTGTGTGTGTTGTGTGTGTGTGTGTGTGTGTGTGTGTTTGTGTGTGTGTGGTGTGTGTGTTGGTGTTGTGTGTGTTGTGTGTGTGTGTGTGTGTGTGTGTGTGTGTGTGTGTGTGTGTTACGCACGCGCACGCACGAGAGCTGGTTTGTGAGACCAGTGCATTATTGTTCCTTTCCTTTCTCTTTGCTTAGTTCAACCCCACCCCTTTTGAAAGGTAATAGGTATTGTAGTTTAGGTTTAACCTAAAGTTGACAGTAGGAGCAGGAAAATACTTATTGATTCAAACCATTTTTTAAAATGCATTCGTTGCGCGTGGTGGGCACATAGTTGATTATTATTTTTTTAGCTCATTAATTGAAAATGTTTTTATATTTCCTAAGCACCTCGTCTTACTAACTGTTCACATTGAATAAATAGCTCATATTGTTGTAATCAGAAACAAATTAGCCTATAATTCGAACCCGAAAATATGTATGAATATTAGTTAGCTATAGTAAATCTATATAATTGAATACATACCTATATTTGTATTTAAACTATTTAATTTAACTCTACTTAACATTATTTAGAATAATATTAATTAAAAATATTAACCTTTTTACTTTCTCATAGGCTAAAAAAATTATGGTAATCATGGACATTTTCAGCCTCAAGATTATGATGGCTCTAACGTTTTATGTGGTCCCAAACTTTAAAAATAAGTGGATATTACATATATATATTTTTTCTATTTGACTTGTAAAACTTTTGAGGCACAATAATAGGAAAATATACAAACAGTTTTATAAAGTAAAACTGATGAAATTTAATCAATTTACATAATTATGCGAGTTTTAGATTAGTTAAACAAATACAAGCTTGAGTTGTGAAGACGGGTTTAGAGATGATTAATGATTATAAAAATATTTTAATTATATAATGTTATAAGCAGCACCCAGAAATAAAAAAATTTATACATTATACAATTAGCCCTAAGAAAATTTACTTATTAATATGAAAATCTATTTGGAATACACATTACATGGACGGGAAATATATTTTTAAAGAAACAAAAAAGTATTTTTGGGAAATTGTGTACTTCATACACACATACTACTGCGTGAGTAGCGTTTTAGACCATGCGGCCACCGAAGTGGGTGACATGAAATTAAATGTGTCACTCGAACATTTCACCAATAGTAACTTCTATTATCTTTTTAAGCTACAGTTAAGCAATTAAAATAAAATAAACATAAAAATAAAATTAAAATAAATACGTTAGATAGTAGAGTAACTAAATGGTACGACACAGTCGTACAAACTTTCTCATGTTGTGTAAGTTTTATAGCTTCAAAAATAGTTTTTTAAATTTTCAAAAAAAGTTTTGAGTTAACTATTCTTAGATATGTTTTCCTCATCAAAACAAACAAATCATCTTGTTACTCACAATAAACACCCTTTATTACTAAATTTTAAAACAAATTGGTCAATAGCTATTTAACATAGTTTAAATTCTCAAAAATAAATAATTAGTAAACTACTCTAAAATTATTTGTTATCATGTTATTATGAAAAACTAATAATTTGAATTCAATCTTCAAGATCAATCTCAAAACAATTAAAATTGTATATCATTCATCGTAGCTAAGCAACCCTTAAATTAATTTATTTAAGATAAGTCATGATATATTAAAATTGATAGTGCAAAATAGTCCCAGTTTTCAATTTTAAACCTAATCATTAGAGCCATTTTCAAAATAATCTAACGTTATAAAATCCAGTAATTAATTAACTACTATTTCTAAATGATTTTTTTAGAACAAAAAATATAATACTATTTACAATGCAAAAAGCTTAACAATTACCCTATTTGAACCAAATTACTAAAGCCATCTTTTAAATTTAATATTGAAAAAAAAGTAATCAGTAACTATTAGCGAATTCTCCCCCAAAACCAGTATACATCTTTATGTCATACTCGTGAGTAATGAGGTGGACTGGATAGGACTAGCTCAAGATTAGAAGAGGTGACTTACTCTAGTAAGTGCGGCAATGAACTCTCGAGTTCCTAATACCATAGACTAAGTAAGTATCAGAAAGTAATAAACATTACTTAATTATATTTAAAAAATTATATTATCAGGATTAAAGTAGTTTTTATTTATTTTGCTATTCAATATCAAAAAGGTTAGTAACCAGAACGGATTGTAATACTCGGTGTAAAAAGAATACCAAAATTAAAAGTTCATTGATAAAGTATTTTTTATGAATTATGAGCAGTATTTTGTTCTCATTCACAGATAACACTGCTTTAAATAATTACTGTGGAGTAATTTCAATTCTTTCAGCATTCTTTTGTGTTTTTAGTTTTTAATCCTGTCGATGACAGACCTGTATCAATATTACCCAAACTAACAAAACAGAACCTTCAATTTGTAGATGCATGGAAGTTTAGGCTTCACTCTCGCAAGAGACTGGACTTCTGATGACAGGGCGATCGGGGTTTGAATTCCAGTCGTAACTTCTTTCGAACCTTTTGTAAATGCCTTTTGTACTTTAATTTATTCATTACTTACTGTTGATACAGTTGATAGTTTATATATTCGAGTGACCCAAGATGCTACAAAGACATATTCCCTGGCATAAACTCCAATTTTGGAATCTATGCGTTGGTCTTATCTCCCCCCTCCCCTCTCAAGACCTGTCCGGGCTATACAGACACTTGTAATTAATACTACAAAGGGTGTGTAAAGATGGTGAAGGTAGAGCTTAGAGAAAGTGTACTTATATTTGTGTGGGGAATGAATCGGTTTAAGAAAAGAAACTCAATTAATCCTCCCGAGATTCGAACGCGGTCCTTGTTGTAAACAGCAAATCAGACTACAGAATCATGACGTTCAGTCTCTATACCCAATGTTGCGTTTGATGATTCCCGCTATAGCCTTTTTACTTTCTCTCTATCTTACAGGTAGAGAAAGTATGGTGATCGTAAAAAAAATAGAACTCAAGATTTTGATGAATCTTGACGTTTCATGACTCCCTGAATCCGAAAAAGTGGTTTTTGAATTTCCGTCTGTCTGTCTGTCTGTACCTCCAACTAGAGCCTAAACTATTTTACCGATTGAGCTAAAACTTGATATCTAGGGTTTTCATAGGGTTGCCCCGAGGTATTTTTGGAATTGGATATCTACCCCTAAAATTAAGGGTAGTTTACTGAAGGGAAAAAAGAGAAAAAATCGATTTTCTCAAAATCGGCTCTAACGATTTTGATTAAATTTCATTTATAAACATTAATAAATATTACAAACCAAATGGCTACTCTCAATATTTCGGCAAAATCGCTTTAAGGGCTCCGGTCTGATGCGTAAATTAACATTTTTTATAATAGCTCCGAAACTATTTGAGATATGAAATTACTTAGCATTACAAATATGTATATAATATATTATATTACAAATATTTTATTCGAAACATATTTTTTAAAATCAATTACTTTCAATCTATACGCAATTATATATATTTTTTAACTTTTTGGACATTAAAGTATAAGTATTGCGACCGTAAAAAAAAACTAACCTGAAATGTTGATGGATGTCAACGTCTCATGACCCCCCGAACCTTAAAAAATATTATTTGCAATGCCGTCTATCTGTGTGTCTATTAAAACTTAAAATTAAGAATAATTTTATAAAGGGCGAAAAGAGAAAAAATAGGTTTTCTCAAAATCTGCTCTAACGATTTTGATTAAAATTCGTATTTAGGCGTTGATTAAGATTAAAATAAACTGGCTAATTTCATTTTCCTATGAAAATGATTTTTAGGGTACTTTACAGATGCGTTAATTTCCGTATCTCCACAACTATTTGAGAAACTAAACAACTTATCATTGCAAAATTGTAGGACTATTAGAAATAAAAAACTTTTATTTGACATATTTTTATAAACGCAACAGTTTCTGAGATATTTGCAAATATATTAATACAATTTTATGAGCTTTAGTTGTAAAGAGATACTACTTAAGTTTTAACGCAATAATTCTCCATTGCCCTAGAGTAATTAGATATAAGTAAGTCTCTCAAAAAGTTTATGTTATTTTTCCTTAAACCTCTTTGGAGAAATGTTTGTACAACAATGATATATCTCCATTTTAGACTCAATAGTCAATATTTACATTTTTTATTGGTCAAAATGTATAAATGAATAATTAAATATAAATGCGATGACTTGAAGATGTGCAACACTTTATAAAATGTTAAAATTTTAACCAGAAATCGAAATTTTAATACGAAGTGTTGACCCTTGTGGAAGACATTAAACTGTTTGAAATGCTCTTAGGTGAACAAAGATGTGCCTCTTTTTTCATTGATTATATATCATTGTATATTATTTTATGTGTGTTCTTATGTGAAATGGTGATGATACAATGTACATTTTTCCGTTCAGAAATCTTACGAGTTTATAGAAAGAGAGAGAAAGTCTGTGCGGTGCGCCGTACCATTTATTTTAAACTATTTTAAATTAAACCCACATGTATTTTCAGATGATATTCTGATGGAGCGATTGTGTAAGGATAGAAAAATGACCAAAGAACAGGGATTTGAACCCTGGTCATTCAGCTCTACTCGCTAAATTCTGTACCTATTGAACTATCTGGGATCTCCTTGTCAGTTCCATAAACCAAATAAACTTCTAAGCGTACTGGTGTAGATAAATACATTAAATACCAACACTTTTTACAAGTAGACCCAAATTATTCAGTAAATAATTATATATGTATCTGGTGACCGGCACAGATTTATCTGATTGCCAAACCTTTCCTTCACCTCTGACAAGACGTGTATTAATCACAACTTGTGAATGTGGGGAGTGCCAGGTCTCCACCGTGGTTCGGACCACACGTTAAACTGTAGGTCCTACATTGCATTATACAGCCATCTACCATTACACATTAGCGTAAGTGCGTATAATCTGAACGTATAGTAAGACGCGGTGTTAATCATAATAATAATATAGGTATATACTTTCATTAGTGTATTGATTGTATTTGCATTATACTAATAGACCCTATTACCAGTGTAGGCCTATAGTTGTTATTTTTCATTGTGTGTCGTAAATAATATTTTAGTAATGATAAAATTAAAATTTTTGTATAATTATTGATCCAATAAAATGTTGTTTTAGAATAAATCAACATTAGCTTACTATATCATGTTTTAATGTAAAAATGTATGCATACTAATAAAATTGTATTTACTATTAAATAGTATATAAAATTTTATTAATATTTATTATTGATTTAATTATTAATTTTGTAATTTAATGCATTTTCACAGTTCTGGCATGGTAGAGATTCGAGGAGACTTTTGGCTATCACTTCTTTTTATATTTATTCTTAGCACCGCGTCTTAATATTATCATTTTTAATATTGTGTATAACCACTTGTACCCATTTAAATGCACTATAGGGTATAAGAAATAGTAAGGTAAAATTGAGAGACATTGTAATCACATTTGCGTGGAGGTAGAGGGGGAAACATAAACAAAAACCCTTTTTGTAGACATACACCCGGGCAGGATTTGATGCCTGACCTCCCCATCACTGGCAAACCAGACCAAACCCCAATTTGATTACGAATGAACATATCTGAGAGCCAGAAAACTTCCAATTTGTGTATGCTTTGGTGAAGATGAATTTCAATGAAAGACCAAACCAGTTGACAAATGCATTGCCTTCTATTTGTGACAATCTTAGGTATTCTCTCCTAATAGCGCTCTTCAAGGCTATGTACAAGTTTGGACTCTACACCCCTTCAATACAGAGGTGATTGCTACCTGCGATAAAGGTTTCAGAGGATTATAGCTTTGTTTTGTTTGCTTGCTAACTCAGTCTCACTCTTTGGATTGGTGAAGGGAAGGGGGTGGGCTCTAAAGTTCTGATAGTTCTGACAACACTGTGGGCTGACTGAGCCACCGAAGACAAAG
This sequence comes from Timema podura, assembly GCA_033556935.1. NCBI lineage: Eukaryota > Metazoa > Arthropoda > Insecta > Phasmatodea > Timematidae > Timema > Timema podura. The sequence goes on from JAVRXN010000004.1 coordinate 64,358,897, forward strand.
TATAACTCAATTGGTTTCTTCTGCTACCGTAGATTAGGGGCTGGCGCTGATGCGACTCTTCACTTCTAACGACCATTGATCAGGCCCTTAAGGTGCGGCAGAAGGGACCGCGAGTATTTTTACAGTTTTTATAGAATTGACATTTTGTGGCCAAAATAATTCAAATATTTCTCCAGTAGCAACATAGAGTTTTAAAAAGTTTTGACAAAATTCCAGGACATCCTTGACATATATTCAAGATCTGTTGATATTAGCACGTGCAGAAAACTAAACTCTATGTTGCTACTGGAGAAATATTTGATTTATTTTGGCCAAAAAATGTCAATTCTATTTAAAAAAAACTGTAAAAATACTTGCGTTCTCTTCGGCCGCCCAGCATGGATGAGTCCTTAGCTAGCTCAAAGGTGAGTGTGGGGGTTTACCCTAATTGTTACTATTCTCAGATAAAGCAAGCTCATCCCTCCAGTTCACCTTTTTAGGCAACTAATAACATGTTCAGGTAGTTAACATGGTGATGTGACGTCAAGATGGGATTTCCCATGCCAGTGAATTTACCTTTTATTCAGCGAGTTTTAAAGATTTAACATTGAAACAAAGACAATAAAATATTAAATAGTTCTAAAAATAATCCTAAAGTTTTACAAAATTATTATTTGTTGTAGACTTTTTTTTCTATATAAATCATCTACAACTTAGGCTATCTGGCTGTGTCACGAAAATGTCCTATAGGAATCTTCCTGCCAGGATGTAGATTAAAAAAGTCCGTGGTAGCAAAATGTCTATCTGGAATACGAAACAAGAAAATTATAATATTAAAAAACAAGTCAATGTTTTCAAGGCACAAATAGTACAATGACTGGGTAAACTCGTCAGAGGAAGAGGGGAAGAATAGTCAGTGGATAAACAAGAGCCCTCCCAAGGTGAACTGCTCATTTTCGTTTCTCTCTTTCTATTTCGAACATTGGTGTCTCAAGTGTTATCGTGATTAGACTGCTTAGGTGCGTCAAGTTAAGGTGCAACCCGCTTCACAAAATAGCTTCAAAATCTCCAAGTAGGCAACGTCATCAAGTATTTGTTGTAAAACTAGTTTACTGCCACTTCACGCGTCATAGCAACCTTGCAGTATCGTTCTAGTGAAGAGCTCCTTGGGTTTTCCCCAGATACGGTGGTATTCCACTCACACGAGTCATGAAGTCGGTCCCCCCAGCGGGCGCCAATCGTATCTTCTTCCTCCAACCCGTTGCGTGCTCTCTGGGTTCGCCGCAATGTGGGGGACTCGTTCAGTGTAAATAAACAATCACAAAACCAACAAAAAAGCGCGCCACTGTAGTGATTCACTTGTTAGTTCGACACTCCCTCACCCCCGCGACTCTCCGAACAGCTGTTCCGGTTCGAATTCCATTTAAAGTTGACGGTCCAAGAAAGCCACTCTACCAGTGGTAGAACAACCAGCCATAAGTTCATTCATCACTACCGAGCCAGTGACAAGTCACTCACTGACAACACTAGTGTCACGTGCTGGGATTCATTTCACAAAGGGTCGAATGACCAGACAAAATTTCGTGTGATTAATTCTATCCAACATTAAATGCAAAGTGAGTTTAATATTTATCTTAAAACCAGTATTTTGTTCACCGTCGTCTTCTGTGTCTTTTACTGATTGTGGACGAGAGTGAAATTGTACCAGTGGAAACAATGGGTATGGGTCCACTAGTAGCTGTCGTACTATTGTTGACCATCGAGGAGACATTGGGGATCCCTGTGTGGCATCCTCCTCCTCCACTGCCAGCATCACAGGGACTACCTCCTCCACTGCCAGTATCACAGGGACTACCTCCTCCACATGCAGTAAGTACTCACAAACAAATATTACAAAATATTATTTTGTAGGTATTTAAACTATTGGTTAACAGGCCCCATGGTTTAGTGGTCAGGGCACCCGGCTACGAGCCTAGGGGTCCCGGGTTCCATTCACAGCTAGTACCTTGGGTAGGTATTTTTACCGAAAGGAGAACTACCCCAAAAGTCACCAGGGTTTGGTTAGTTAGGCTTAGGTTAGGTTTAAGTGTTTCCATTGGTTCCACATCCTCATACTCAGTATCATTGGTGGACTGGGTCTAAAAATATTGGTTGCCAGGGGACAAAAGGGGCCCACCCCCAACTAGAAGGTTATCATTTAATTTTTATAAGAAATATATACAATTTTCAAAAAATATACAAGTGGAAAAAAGGGTATAATTAAAATTTTTGTGAAATAAATGTATATTTTTTAGTAATTGCAGTATACAGTAGATACTAAATATAAAGACAAATTGTTATAATTGAATTTTCAATTTATTTTTTAAAATTTTAAATAAATGATGGACATTTTTAAGTAGTTTGCGTGTACTGAACCATTAACACATTAACAGGTAGTTCGAATAAATAGTTCACGCAGTCCTCTATATTAAGAGCAATCGTTTGAATTTACTAAATGATTGGGTGAATCTGTCAATAATTGTTTCTGCATCCAATTCATCTGACAATTCCTTTTCAATGGATAGTACATGTATGATTCCAAGTTTTCCTTGGACAGTGAATTTCTTAGCCTTGTCTTTATGATCTTTATCTTTGAAAATGTCCTTTCACATTGGACTTGAGTAAATGATAGTGTGCGGATGACTTTATAAAGTTCATAATAGTTATTATATGCCTTGTCATGAAGTCTGTTGGATGCCAGAATTTTTAGTACACACGATGGGTAAGTTTATAAATTTTACACTTGTTACAACTAGAATCCACATTATCACCCTCACTAAGCAATTGTTTTAATACATCAAATTTCGAAGAAAAAGAAAACAATTCCAATAGTACTTGATCTTTACTAATTCGAGGAGACAACTTAATAATATCTTCCACTGTTTCAGCTTAAGGCCCTTCCTTCCCTGCGATAGTTCTAAACTTTGCTGAATCAAAGCGGGATAGATCTTTATACAACATTTTGTGTTATACGAAGCGGGAATCTAGTGACTGGACAGTGTACAATGTGGTCCATTAATAGGTTAAAAACATTTACTCGAAAATCAACTTAAGAATCTGAGGAATATCCCTCGTCTATAAGCTCATCTGCTATTTTTTTCTTCTTCCTCTTAATTGACAATCCTGTTCCCAAAGATTCCATTTCCGATGTTTGGTTTTCATCCATCTTCATCTGTGAAATCTTGGCATTACATATATTTATTAATTTCAATGCCTTGCTGTTAAAGTTATTAAATGTTTTTGTCGGTTCCTTTAACTTTGTTTTAGCTGAATTTACTAAACTCCACGCAGTAAACATATCTAAATCATTTATCTGTAAATAACTTCATAACCGAGCTTTAGTTTAAAATATGTACAAGTGAAGGTTGTCAATATTGTTCTAAAATTACTTACTATTAAAATATATATTTGGAAGAAGGAACAGGAAAGGTGGACAGAAAACATATAAAAGGGAACGAACACAATATGGCTTTCATAACGAAACAAACACAGTTCACACTTTACATTGCTTCCACTGGACAAAGAGGTATTGGCTGCTTCTATAAGAAAATCGATCGTCACCGCCTAATCCCCCAACCTAGGTTTCATTCTATCTGATATAATGTATGTTGATATAATGTATGAGGTTAATAGTGAGTATGATGGAGATAGTGAGTATGATGGTGATAGTGAGTATGAGGTTGATAGTGAGTATGATGCAGATAGTGAGTATGAGGATTATAGCGAGTATGAGGGTGATAGCGAGTATGAGGTTGATAGTGAGTATGATGGTGATAGTGAGTATGATGATTATAGCTAGTATGAGGGTGATAGCGAGTATGAGGTTGATAGTGAGTATGATGCAGATAGTGAGTATGAGGATTATAGCGAGTATGAGGGTGATAGCGAGTATGAGGTTAATAGTGAGTATGATGGTGATAGTGAGTATGATGCAGATAGTGAGTATGAGGTTGATAGAGAGTATGAGGGTGATAGTGAGTATGAGGTTGATAGAGAGTATGAGGGTGATAGTGAGTATGAGGTTGATAGTGAGTATGATGCAGATAGTGAGTATGAGGATTATAGCGAGTATGAGGGTGATAGCGAGTATGAGGTTGATAGTGAGTATGATGGTGATAGTGAGTATGATGATTATAGCTAGTATGATCGTGAGTATGAGGATTATCGTGAGTATGAGGATTATAGCGAGTGTGCGGGTGATCGTGAGTATGATGATTATCGTGAGTATGGTGGTGATAGTGAGTATGATGGTGATAGTGAGTATGAGGGTGATAGTGAGTATGATGGTGATAGTGAGAATGATGGAGATAGTGAGTATGAGGTTGATAGAGAGTATGAGGGTGATAGTGAGTATGAGGTTGATAGTGAGTATGATGCAGATAGTGAGTATGAGGATTATAGCGAGTATGAGGGTGATAGCGAGTATGAGGATTATAGAGAGTATGAGGGTGATAATGAGTATGAGTGTGATAGTGAGTATGATGATTATAGCTAGTATGATCGTGAGTATGAGGATTATCGTGAGTATGAGGATTATAGCGAGTGTGCGGGTGATCGTGAGTATGATGATTATCGTGAGTATGGTGGTGATAGTGAGTATGATGGTGATAGTGAGTATGAGGGTGATAGTGAGTATGATGGTGATAGTGAGTATGATGGAGATAGTGAGTATGATGGAAATAGTGAGTATGATGGTGATAGTGAGTATGATGGAGATAGTGAGTATGATGGAAATAGTGAGTATGAGGGTGATAGAGAGTATGAGTGTGATAGTGAGTATGATGGTGATAGTGAGTATGATGGTAGTAAGTATGATGGTGATAGTGAGTATGATGGTAGTAAGTATGATGGTGATAGTGAGTATGATGGAGATAGTGAGTATGAGGGTGATAGTGAGTATGATGGAGATAGTGAGTATGATGGAGATAGTGAGTATGATGGTGATAGTGAGTATGATGGTAGTAAGTATGATGGTGATAGTGAGTATGATGGTAGTAAGTATGATGGTGATAGTGAGTATGATGGTGATAGTGAGTATGGTGGTGATAGTGAGTATGATGGAAATAGTGAGTATGATGGTGATAGTGAGTATGATGGAGATAGTGAGTATGATGGAAATAGTGAGTATGATGGAAATAGTGAGTATGAGGGTGATAGAGAGTATGAGTGTGATAGTGAGTATGATGGTGATAGTGAGTATGATGGTAGTAAGTATGATGGTGATAGTGAGTATGATGGTAGTAAGTATGATGGTGATAGTGAGTATGATGGAGATAGTGAGTATGAGGGTGATAGTGAGTATGATGGAGATAGTGAGTATGATGGAGATAGTGAGTATGATGGTGATAGTGAGTATGAGGGTGATAGTGAGTATGATGGAGATAGTGAGTATGATGGAAATAGTGAGTATGATGGAGAGTATGAGGATATGGAACCAGTGGAAACACAACCTAGCTTAAGCTCAATTAACCAAACCCTTGTGACCGTTGGGATTATTCCCCTTTTAGGAAAAATATCCAAGGTACCAGCCGGGAATCGAACCCGGGACCCCTGGGCTCGTAGCTAGGTGCACTGACCACTATACCATGGGGCAGGTTTCGAAGGCCACTGAATCACAGGAATAAAATATGTCTTAATTAGTATGGGGATTGACAATTGCAAACAGGATATGTGTTTTTAGAGCTACTTGCGGAGACACTATTCTATGGGGCTCTGGGTGAGAGTGTCCCAAACCACTGTTTACACGTATAGCTGATCCCAGCAGGGCTTTGGGACGTCGGTGGGCCCCCACCATGGTCACATAGGTCACGTTAGGACTCTTAGTTTAGTACATGGGTACACTACCAACTGAGCTAAGGTGTCAGACTATTACAAGGATAGACTGGTAGGTTTCAAGCGGCCCGGGATTACAAATACCCTTAGTGTCCATTAACAGACATTCTTAAATACCCATGAAGGCAGTGGCGCACCCAAAAATGTTCTTTTGGGGGTCAAACATTCAAGGTTGTGTCCAGAATTAAATATCGGATGATAGGAGGGAGGAGGGTTTACGGGGAACTGCTCCATAAGCACTGTAGGCGAAGACAATTTATATCTATTAAATTACTCTAGAATCTATTTCAATTATTTTTATGTAATTAAGGGTAGCGATTTCAATAATGTAAGTTTAAATACGATGTATCAAAGCTGTTTTCCCAGTATTTTGCCCATTTTATAGCTTTTGGGTAACTTTTAAAGCGTGTAATGTTAGGCTTACCATAGTATTATACCCACAAACCAGAACACTCTAAGTGTTTTACTTGAAGAGAAAAATTAGTGGTGGCAGAACACTAATTGTATAGGGGAGAGGAGGCAGAAAAATAAAGATTTTTGCCCTTAAAGTTCCAACTCAAGGGGGAGTCCAAGGATCCTTTCAAGAAAAAGTGATCAACCTAGAAGATATTCGGAGGGTTCTTTCCTTTGAAAACTTTGATAATTTAGATCATTCCAGAAGCTTTTTGGAGTAGTTCTTGTCCAGATTTTTTTTTAATCTGAGTTTCCTCTAAAAAGATATTTAGTGTAATCTCTCCCCGGACTTTTTTTAAAGGTGCTCTAAAATTTATTTGGACTGGTCTTTACGTGAAGATTTTTTGAAAATCACATGATTCTTGAAGCAGTTTTTTATGGTTCTAATGTGGTAAGCTTTTGAAAATTAGGCCTAGATGCATCTACAAATATTTGGAATGTACTCTCCCAGAAAATTAAGCTGAAGTGGTGAAGTGAAGTATTTATATGTTTATTACTCCCCTCCGTTTATCAAAACGATATATTTGAACGTGACCTATATCTAACATAATAATCATCTTCTTACACCTCTGTTCTCCTGATAGCTGTTTGCTTACTTAGATTGTAGAGAACACGTCCAGTCAACGAAGTAAAAATAGGGGAAATAATTAGTGTAGTCACAAATTTTTGTACAGTGGTAGAGGGGAGTACCATAAACAACATACTAAAAATCCTGACCGGTGGGGGTGAGCGGGGGGTGGGGGAGCGTTTAAAGGTCATTCTTCCACGTTATTCTCGTATAACTCGAAAACCGTGATCTCTAACGAAAAGGTGTTCAGGTACAAAATTAAACTACATTAAATTGTTGGTACAATATATCCACGTGAGGTAAAATTTTGTGGTAAAGAGTTAGCTATAACATGAAATTTGGGTCCTGAAAAGCCCTTTTGTGGCTACTCACCTCGTTAACAGTAAGTTTGTTTGTGCACTTTTCCTCAAGAACTTCGAAGCATTCCTCCAACTTATCTCTATTTTCGTACACAACGATAACAGTTCGAATGTTGTAGTTCCATCTTGTTGTAGCAACTCTGGGTAGTCTGACTTGTACTACTTGTTCCAAAACGTCAAATTTTAGAGATGAGTGCTAAAAAAAATGCGGGAATGGCAGCAAGGTTTTAGGAAAAAACTTGAACTTTGCTGTTTGCACTGGTCGCTTTTTCCAATGTAAAATTTAGCTGATGAGTGGAACAATGTACAAAATAGGCAAATGGGTATGTTTATACAATCTTGGCCTGTACACCCCCAAAAGAGTCACTCATAACACTAGCAGTATCATACGTCTGTGCTATTAATCTTCCTCTTGAAGTGTCTAGAAGAGGTTTTATGTGGTCCATTATGAATTTTGCTAAGGTTTCTGCACATCTTCCTTCAGGAATAAGAAACCCCCAAAACCTCTCACAAGCCAACCCCTCAAACACATACCTAAAAACTAATACCATCAGACAATGGTTCGTTACATCAGTTGTCTCATCACATTCGATGGCTACAAATTCAGAATCTCGTATCTGTTTTTCTATTTCCTCCCTACAGACATTAAGCATGCAGTTCAGTTTGTCATTTTGTATTATTTTTGATGTTCCTTTGAATACAGTGGCCGATTCTAAATGGTTTTTCAATGCAGAATCCAGCTCAGCAGTATAATTAATTATAGCTCTGTAGGCACCAGTATTTGTAGATGATGCTGATTCGTCAATACCTCTGAGAGTTAATTAAAAAACACCACAGAATTTAACACATGAAATCAACCTTTTTAATATGTGCCTATTTTTGTCAACGTGAGTATTAAGTTTTTTAACGTTTTATCTATATTGTGAGTCTAGACTAGACGATATGTTTACTTTTCCTAGCAAAGAAAGATCAACGACATAATTCATGTGATTCATAGATACCTCGTATTTCTTAATTTTTTCTGTTAAATGTTTTATATCATACTCCCTTTACTATCCACAAGCATTCACCACTGTTTCTGGGAGAAAACAAAATACATGGGAAACAGTACAAAGATTTGTCCACATCACAGCCGCAGATCCAGCAATTTTTTTGATATGCATATTTGTACTTGAGCTGCCTTTTAAAAATTTGATTTTCATTTTATTTCATTTCGTTCCATACAGAATTCAAGACATAGCCTACCTAATGATTTCAATTCTCTTTTTTGATCAAGAGTTAATCTTGAAACATTTGTTGTCTTAAGCACCTGAATTGAACTATTCATATTAAGCCTAGTTACAAAAAATATTTAAACATATAACTAAAATAAACACTATCCTAATATAACTCTACATACTTTTATTATAAACACACACCACACACACAGCCTCAAGATGCAGGAACAAGCAGGATGACTGACAACAATTATTGCTGGTTCACGCTATACATATTATCTCACAAGCTTTCAACCTTAGGGCGCGTAAGGGAAAGCGCCTTCACACGAAGAATAGGCAGGGCTAGCTAGCCTTAGAAGGAATGGGACAATAGGTTAAGGGGAGGGGAGGTTTGGTTTAACAATGCAAGGTGCTGACCACCGTGTGCCTGACTACATGCCATTTCAAAAACATTGCCTGCAATTACTTAAACCGAAGACATATTTTTCTTGAAACTATTATGGCAAGATAAAATTGTCGTGAGAGTGCGAATAATAACTTTAAAAAGAACTGGGGGTTCGTGGGGCTGGGGAGCGCACGCCTTCCCTCCCTGAAATAAATAATTTTTTTTAAAAATCTTTTTTTTCTTAGTGTTAGGATTAAATATTTTGATAATGTTTTTCTTTATTTAGAAATACATGTTTGTTTATTTAATTTAAATAATTAATTTTTGAACACAAAAAAGTGAATATATTTGGTTGAAATGGTCCCCTATAAACCTTTGAGACCGAAACTATTGCCATGTTTTAATATGTACACTAAGCTGCTGTGTTGTCATTTCTACACTGTTTCCTTCCAGTTGAAGTTCATGAAAAAGTACGGCTACTTGGAACAAGGGACTATCGACTCTGAAGCACTCTACACACAGGAAGCCTTCCAAGATGCCATCAAAGTGCTTCAGAAGTTCGGTTCCCTTCCCGAGACTGGAATAATGGACAATACAACTCTTAAGGTAAGACAATTACATTTTATACCAACAATTCCAGGAGATGAAACTGATAATTGAGGACACAAATAGGTCAAATTAATTCTAGGGAAGAAGGATAGGTTCATGGAGGACACGAGAGATGGATGTATCCACAGAGGATACATATGGAGCTATTTGCTAGAAGATATCGTCACAGACACGAGAGATAGATGTATCCACAGAGGATACAAATGGAGCTATTTGCTAGTAGATATCGTCACAGACACGAGAGATAGATGTATCCACAGAGGATACAAATGGAGCTATTTGTTAGTAGATATCGTCACAGACACGAGAGATGGATGTATCCACAGAGGATACATATGGAGCTATTTGTTAGTAGATATCGTCACAGACACGAGAGATGGATGTATCCACAGAGGATACATATGGAGCTATTTGTTAGTAGATATCGTCACAGACACGAGAGATGGATGTATCCACAGAGGATACATATGGAGCTATTTGCTAGTAGCCATCGTCACAGACACGAGAGATGGATGTATCCACAGAGGATACAAATGGAGCTATTTGCTAGTAGATATCGTCACAGGCACGAGATATAGATGTATCCACAGAGGATACAAATGGAGCTATTTGCTAGTAGATATCGTCACAGACACGAGAGATTGATGTATCCACAGAGGATACGTATATATATTTAGTGATGTACTCGCGAAAATTTGTTCCTTTCTTAAGGAATAACTAGTAGAATTAAAGTATCTAATTTAGTTAAAATTCTTGGTTTTTAAAGGAGTTTGATTTTTAATATTTGACTTATTAGGCTCTTTTTAAAAATGTATTCTTAATGTTTTGCTTTGTATTAAACTTGAAGGTTGTTTTGGCACAAAAACAATAGATGTGAATTTTATCTTCTTCTTTCACCTTGTCTTATTACCCGTTTGGGTTGTACGCCTATGTAGCCTACTATTTACGCTGATGGTTTTAGAGATTAGGGAAGATACATTTATAGAAAGTGTACTCGCATTTGAGTGGAGAGATAGTGGAAAACCATTTAGGAAAAACCACCCTCAGCACACCTGACCGAGATTCGAACCTTGATCTCTCCGTTATTGGCAGTCTAGTCTACTGCGAGAGTAGCGCGTTAGACCACGCGGCCACCGAAGCGGGTGAACTTTAAATCTTAGTTTCATTGTCGCACCCGTGGCTAGGGTGAAAAATTATAATTATTACTGTAGTAAATATTAAAAAACTAACAAGGCTCGCTTGGGGGAAATATGTCTATGCATTCAAATCATTTTTGATAAAGCAAGCACCGAACTCTCGTGCATATCAGACTTGTTCATCGAGTAATCGGTGATTGAGACACTCAGAAATGGACACAGCAGGATCGTGACGTAGTTATCTTATTCTTAATAATCAAGGAGTTTCTGTGTCGAAAAAGGAAGCGTCGGAAAGATAAGGCTCATTCATATCGTCTGCGCTAATATCTTCTACAACCGGAAACTGTCATAAACAGAGTGTGTGGTGTGACCTTACATCCGATTGCTCGCACCTTCATGACTGGACGGAAGTTAGGAGGCAGTGGCGTCTCGTGATTTTGTGAGATGGGAAGCCCTAATGGATGAGTAGAAAACGGGCGGGGGCTTTATTGGAGGCAGTGTTTAAACTTTTAAACGTTGTACGCTATTTAAATTAAACCATTGTATAGGCTTGTATCCAAATGGTTGCTCCCACCTGGGATTGAACCAGGCTCTTATAACTCAACCACCACAATTGTCTACTTTTAACTAAACAAAATTGATTGCCAAATTATGTATTGAAAATCTCGACTGTAACTTATAGTTAATCCAACTGGAGCACTTATGTTGCCTACGTTTAATTTAATTAGTAGTGTATTACCTAACAACTACCGCACTTTTATTTGTAAATACAGTTTTACTTTTATTGTCTATTAAGAATAGAGACTTGAACAATGTTAACTCGAGTAGTGACACAGCTCTAGTGAATAACAGGAGGAAGAAACAGTCAATCAAACTGATAATGGAGGTGTACAATTATAATAACGGGCTCATTACAATTGGGCCACGTAAATATGATATGATCTGCGTTTGAAATGGGTAGCGCTACAATTACAATTGGGCCACGTATAAATTTTACGTAAACATTACAATTGGGCCACGTAAATATGATATGATCTGCGTTTGAAATGGGTAGCGCTACAATTACAATTGGGCCACGTAAATATGATATGATCTGCGTTTGAAATGGGTAGCGCTACAATTACAATTGGGCCACGTAAATATGATATGATCTGCGTTTGAAATGGGTAGCGTTACAATTACAATTGGGCCACGTAAATATGTTATGATCTGCGTTTGAAATGGGTAGCGCTACAATTACAATTGGGCCGCGTAAATATGTTATGATCTGCGTTTGAAATGGGTAGCGCTACAATTACAATTGGGCCACGTATAAATTTTACGTAAACATTACAGTTGGGCCACATATACCTGTTATGAGACAAGGTTGTGTATAGACATGTGTACATCCAAACTATATAAATCTCTTCGTGTAGTGTTCCAGTGATTGAAACATGTAAGGTTTGTTTATGTAGAGTGAAAAGGGGGGGGGGGGGGGAATTGCTTTGCATAGAAAGTAACAAATTTTCAATGGCTCATGCTGCTACCGATGGTAAAGTTCACTGGAGATGTACAAACAAAAAGTGTTCAGCAAAAATGTACATGGACAACATAGGCAGTAATGTTATAATCGATGGTGATACAAAAAGTAATCACGAAGTGGTGAAATATATAAATCGACCAGTTATAAGCAATGGTGTAAAGCGAAGAGCTAAGGAAGATGTATGGGAAAGACCATTGGAACTCATCCGTTCTGAGTTCTTGGCGCGAAAGAACATTCCAGGAGCGAGGCTGTTCCGAAACTGCCAACGAATCTAGAAGAAGTATTAAAGGCTGTTGAAGCTGAGTGGCTTTTTGTGATAGTTCAATATGGTTTTTCATTAAATAAAATTGAGGTGGTAGCTAGAAGAAGGGCCTATACGTAAAAATTATGTTTAGAGATAAAAGGGGTTAAAGTTCAAAAGAAAATATTGTAATCGTTAAAAAAAATATCCATATCAAGATAATGATGAATGTGAGCCAACCAACTTAGGCTATTTGTCTTGGTCACAAAATATCCTGTAGGATATAGATGTAGATTATAAAAGTCCGTGGTAGCAAAATGTCTATCTAGGATAGGAAACAAGGAAAAGGTATTTTTAAAAACAAATCAATGTTTTCAAGGTGCAAATATTAAAGTGATTGTGTAAACTCGTCGGAGGAAGAGGGAAAGGGTTATCAACACATAGACACAAGCCCTTTCAGGATAAGCTTCTCGTTTTCTCACCTCTTTTTATATTTTGTACATTGGTTTCTAAGTGTGATAGTGCTTATAACCTCGATCTCCCTGTCATCAGAAGTTCAGTCTAACACGAGAATGACGCCTTAGACCATGTGGTCACCTGAATTGCTTTCATTCTATTTAAACAGGCAAAATATACTCCAGGTGAGAATTAAATTATTCTACCTTGAGACAGTTAAAGACTATAATTTTAGAACTAGAGATATCATTGGGTAATACATACACATATTAAGCCGCATCAGTGGCAAATAAGTCCAAAACATTGGACTCTCAATGCATTTTGTTATCGCTAAATGAGATGTCAAGATTCGAATCCAGACCGAGTGCTCTAGGCGTGGTTTTTTAAAATGTTTTTTTTCTTCATCCTCTCTCCGCGATAATGTGGATGCATCTCATCTACCTAAACTAATGTCTTCGTTTGTAAAGTAATTAATAGCTCCCATATACAAAACTAATTTTTAAAACGTTCAAACTTTCCACCCTCTCCACCCCCAATTCTTTAACCCATTCTATAGGCCTAATGTAATTTACACGTTAGTCGAAATTGATAGTTCCCGTTTATGGCTGTAATGAATACTACAGATGACTCGATACTGTTCAGAAAATAAGAGGGGGCTGTTATTATATATACACAGGGTGTTCGGAAACTCGTAGCCCAAACTGTACATAGAGTTTATTTGAACCAAAAGTAATACAAAATCCCTATACATTTACATCTGGAAAGCTATGCTTAATTAGCTTATTAGCTATGCATATTGTTGTGCACGCATGCTTGCACAGATTAGCTCTCCCGGTGCTGTACGCCGAAACTTTGAACACAGTTTAATGGTATTATCATAGGTTTCTGGATGTAAATGTTGTGTTACTTTTGGTGCAAGCAAGCTATATGTGCAGTCTGGGCTATGAGTTTCCAAGCACTATATAATTATATAGTCTGTGTAAATGTGAACTGGCTGCATACCCCCAGTTAAAACCCTCCCTGCTCTCTAATATGTCCTCGATCTGTTGTAGTTGATGTCATCCCAACGCTGTGGCAATCCAGATGTGGTACGTCATAAAGAGGGGCGCAAGAAGAGATATATCATTGGCTCGGAAGGATGGAAGAAACGAGAAATAACATATTTGTAAGTAAACTTTTAAATATTCATATTTTTTTAATTTATCAGATATTAAAAGCGATTATTAATTTTGTTTGATCAATATTGAAAGGGAAAAACTAATATTGGATAAACTAAACTCAATTTAAATATAATGATAGAAGTAACTTGTTGATCAAATAAGCATAGAAGGTAAGCTATTGTTTAGCTTAGATACCCGCTTCGGTGGCTTAGTTAGCTAACGCGCCAGTCGTGTTGAGCTCGACTGCCGAGGACGGGGAGATCGAGGTTCGAATCTCGGTCGGGTGAACTGAGGGTAGTTTTTCCTAAATGGTTTTCCACTCTCCCTCCACGCAAATGCGGGTTCACTTCCTCTAAATTCATCCTTCCCCATTCCTAACCAATTAGTGTAATTAGTACTTAAGCGTATAAACCGAACGGGTAGTAAGACGCGGTGTTAAGTATTATTATTATTTAGCTTAAATAACTTAATATATTAGTTCCTTAATTTGCAAAGTGATACAGCTATTAGATTATATAAAAACATATATAACTAAGGGAAAGGGTGGGTTTTTTCTGGCTAAGCGCTCGCTCGATGTTACCGACTTTGACAACCTTGCTGGGTTTTTATTTTAGCACAGCACAGCGTACAGTGTCCTACTACCCGTCCGAGCTATACGCTTATGTACTAATTAAGTTAATGGTTTTAGAGATTAGGAAAGTTATATTTGGATGAAGTGTACCCACATTTGCATGGAGGAAGAGTGTAAAACCATTCTGTAAAAATCCTCAGTACACCCGACCGAGATTTGAACCTCGATCTCCCCGTCACCGGCAGTCTGGTCTATTGAGAGAGTAGCGCGTTAGACTATTCGGCCACCAAAGCAGGCTCTCTGCAGAGTAGGAATGTGGTATAGAAAGAAAAGTATCGATAACAGCGAGTATTGGTATCGAAACTCACATAAACTGTTCTGCTTCGTCTGCTTCTTGGAGCAACCTTGAGTTGAGCGAGTTCATTGATAAAGGAAGGGTAGTAGACTGGTTGCCACTTGACCTGTCAGGTAGGCTGTATTAGTAAACAAAGATGAAAGAACAGCTGTGGGTGGCTATGAGCTATAAGAGATTGAATTCTATGGTTGCTTCTTGCTTGTCTTGCAGAAAATAAGTGAGAATTGAGATATAGTATAATTTATTCTTCCTCCACAGTCCACCCTAGTAAACATTTAATCCCGGCATGAGTGAAGATAGCAAAGAAGTTGTTTCTTTCGATACCGATGTGTGAGTATTAATATCAGTAGAAGTATCGGAAAAAAGTATCGAGCAAAAAATACTAGCATCGAAAAGAAAATATCGATATTAGTAAAGTATTGATACTTTTTTCACATCCCTACTGCTAGCAGACAGATCTTTTGGCCGTTGTGAGGAGATTTGAACCAACCCGTTAATGTAAAGATAGTGTATCGAAGTATTGGATTGTGGCACGACATAGTATTATAGTTTGAAAACATCCATCGCGAGAATAATCTAAATTATGTCTATTTACTAGAAAAGAAAATATGTTGATAATCAGCTGTTTTAAGTTAGCGTTGCAATGCATCATGGGTCAACCTACAGTGTGTGAGTTGCTGTGCCTCTCAATCAGATTCTGCTTTCTATTTTCGGCGAACGCGTGAATCAAGCCATAGTCGTGCAAATGTTCACACATTCTCGGGGCGATTTACGCGAATAATATCCCGGGTTGTCGGGGCAGACAGTCAAACAAACAACTGTTGCCATTAGCCAGCACGCACTCCCCCTTGTACGGGACTGGATTCTCGATATTTTACTCTGGAACCGACTTGATGCGGCTCCAGACATGAAGATACAACTGTCAACAATTAAACCTAATATAAGAAGAACTTACAAATATATATTATACCCCACTAATTAAAATGGGTGGTTACATAGAAGTGTTACCATATAATATCTAAGATTGCGCTTTCTTACTTATTTAGTGTTGCTAATTGGTCACCAAAGCTTGGGGAAGAAGCAGTCGTAGATGAAATACAAAGAGCATTTGATTCCTGGAGTGGGTATTCTCGTCTCTCTTTCCGTCATGTCAGAGATAATACAGCAGATATCATCATCGCTTTTGGAAGAAGTGATCATCGAGATGGGTGAGTTGGGAACCATAAAATATTATCTTAAAGATAAAGAGTAAATGTGAAACAAAATTGTGATTTAAAACTTCAATTTATTTTAAATTAATGGCTTTAAAACCTTGAGCATTAAAAAATAATATTGAGTGCTAGCTAATGAATTATTGTAACAATCATCGTAATATTTCAGCTACATGTGTCTCACATTTGTTTCTTATCATATTAAAAAAAATCCACAAAACTGTTAAGATTATCAAACCTTTCTAAAACTATAATAATTTACTACATATTTTGTATTAAAATTTTAACACAAATAAAAGCAAATCAACAGACATAATAGTGAAAACATTTTACTATATTTTCTAATTGCTGTGAGACTAGCTCTTCTTTCTAATCATTTAGCTAAAGAGCTTAGTAAAATCTCAAGATCTTTTAGTTTTATGAATACAATATTTTATCCAAACAAATGCGAAGAGAATGATTCATACTTCCCTTCTAGCTACCCATTTGATGGACCTGGTGGCATACTTGCCCATGCATTTTACCCATATGAAATGGGAGCATTTGGAGGCGATATCCATTTTGATGATGACGAAGAGTGGAAGATAAATCCAGGCGAGCTAGAGGATGGTAAATACATCAAAACTGTACCTTTAAACTTATTATATTTCATGTTCTAATGAGAACTGTCGTTTTTACAACATCCGGTGAACAATTTATTTGGTTAATATACGGCTATAAAAAAATTGCTACTAAATACAATGATATGTGGTTTCTAGTTAGAGCAAAGTATTGTTCTATTGACAATAAATCTAGAACAATATAATGTTTCCGTGTGCATGCCCCACTTAGTTTACAATTTGTGGCGTTATGTGAATATATGGCCCACGATGGTTGACAATTTTTAGTGTCCTTACATGAATAGTGCCCTTATAGGGGGAAGGTTGCCCATATTGGACCAGTATCACAATATAATTTTTTTGCCACAAAGTTTTCTGACTGATTATTACCAAATTCTCTACCTGGTTTTCTATGTAATTGAATGACACATATGCGCAAATTTAATGTTCAAATATAGTAGCAAAATTTGTTGGGATAAATAAAACTCAAGTCGTGCTATCGGTCCAATATAGGCAACTGGTTTCTTAATTTGAACCACAAGGTTTCCTAAATTGGACCAATGAATTGGAAGATAAAGACTCACGACTTTCCATGAAATTTCAATGTTATATTAAAAATACGAAACTATAAAACATAATTAAGTAAAATAGCAGTTGAAAGAGTCCATAAATTACAATAATACCAGAAATATTAGTTGAAAAACACAATAAAGAAAATTTTAGTGATCATCAATATTAAATTCTATTCCAAATGAAATGTAGGACTGTTGACGCTTTGTTTGACCGGGTTTTTGTGGGTTAGGTAAGTCTCACATAGATGTCACAATCGTCCACTACCGAAACATCAGGCACTATTGGAAAGATGAAGGCGTTCTAAATTTTAGTTCACTTTCTCGTCAAAGAAATTTCCTATGGTAACAGCATTGTTTTTATCGTTAAGAATCTGACAAACGTAATATATATGTTTCCTTGTCTTATCTTTTAAATAAACTAGAACATAGTCGTTTTCTTTCAGTTCATTACGATCAAAATCCTAAAATCGTCCATGTCAAAAAATCAACACCACCTGAAGAAGAACACTTGCTACGAAATCTTCATAACTGTCATCGCTATCTAATCTCCCTTTTTTATTTTTATTTTGGAAACCACTGCAGAACTCTTGAGGCAAATAAAGCTCATTGTGATACTCCCATTAACTTTTCATTTTATTTTTGTTCCTCCAAACTCTCTTTGTAGTGCTTGAGTGCTTGTAATGACTTGGGCATTCTGTTGTTTTCTTTGGTTGCTGGAACTAGATGCTGCCTGAGGTACTGGAGATAATTTGCTCATGGATTCAGAGAAACTTCCTAGTAGTGAAGTAAGTACGTCTGTTGACATTAGATGCTTGCCTCAAAGCATCTGAAGGAGCAAAATCGTGATCTCGAATACGTGACGATTGACAGGCCAGATACCAGCGGCTTCAAAGGCATGTTCGGTGGTGCCTACTGTGGCTGCTCTACCATATGCTTCCACAAGTACCAAGGCAACAACGTCATATTGGGTGATTGGTTTCCCCGTATTCTATGTAACAATGTTTATTGTTTCCTGTAGGTAGTACCATCCAAGGGGAGGAAAAAAGGCAACGTCAAGAAGGTTGCATGCGGTGCGTTGTATGACTTGGTAACTGCAACATAATAAATCCACCATCCCGCGCAAATAGAAGTACTTCTAGGTTATTGCTATGGGTTGTGTGTCCATCTCAGAAGGAGCAGTACAGGGACTTCTCTTGAACAACATGGGCGGGATGTATGAGCCGGCTGCACTCACACAACACACAACGGTTGTGTTCACTCTTCTCTCCCCGCTACTTCCTGCCCCAACCAGATGTTTTCCTTTAAGAGGATATTGGTCCTGTGCCGCCATTGCTCCCAAAAGTGACAAAATACACTCATGCAAACTCTTGGAGAAATTATTTTACGAAAAAATAAGAAATGATATATTATATTATTTTGAATTTTTAAAGAGCGTAAGAATATAGTGACAAGCCTATCATTTAATTTATTTCAATATGAGCTTAAAAAAACTTAAGGGATTCGTTAAAATTAACTCGCGATTCAGAAAGAAACAATAAAAAACTGAAAGCTATATTGATACAAAATTATCTAACTAAGACATTTCCATAAAAAAATAATCCCATGTCACAATAGGAAATACGGAAGACTTATTAGCTAGATGTCCGAAGACTAGACGTCCTAAAATAAAGATTTCCTCATCCTTAAATTCACATGATAACACTAACTTCTTAAGCTCCGTTAAAATTGTCGAACGATTGTCCTTCTTTTTGTATAGCATGAAAAAATGTATCGTGTTCAAACAACGGGCTTTTCTCGGGTCACAATAGCTATCAAATTTCGCAATGCGTCTGTCAGTTTATTTCTATCTTCATTAGCTGTCCACTTGAAGGTGTTGTACACTTCCAACCAAATTTAACAATATGGATATCTCAACTTTATCACCCTTCTCAACTTTACCCGTCACGTCTAAAAATACTTGAATTTTCTTTAAGAACTGTCTTCCAATTCTCAAGCAAATTTCCCTAAAATTCTATTGGACCCAGTGGTTTAAAGTAATGGTCCATGGTTACATAAAACGTAATTCAAGTTGTTCCAATTAAAGACAACACAGCACTATCTTTACACTATTAATTCAAGACGGTAAATGATAAGAGAGCGTTTTGCTAACTTCTGACACCATGTTTGGTCCGTTACACAATAACTAACCCTTTTTTTTTAGCTCAATATCAGAGTAGCTTTTTATTGTGCTGCTTATCCATACATTACATTTATATGTCTTTAAGCAATAAAGCTACCGACAAACACGCTTGCTTCCAAAATGGAGGTACCTATATCTTACATTATTGTTATTCTTTAGATATCAAAGCTATTCAAAAAACTTGCTTGCTCCCAATTGTGTTTGCAATAAAATATAAATTAATAAATCTAGATGGGCACACTGTACTACCTTGAAAGGTAAAAGTCATTAAATGTCTTAGACCATAGAGGAATCAAACAAGGTAAGAGTAGAATACCTTTAAAAACCATATAGTTTATTTCACATTAATTTTAAAACACTCTTTTTGTTAAATTAACATGAATCAATCACTAACAGCATCATGACAGGAATAAGTGATGCACATTATGTAAGAACTATGTTGTATTTAATTGCAGGTGTGGATTTCTTCACGGTGGCGGTCCATGAACTGGGCCATAGTCTGGACTTATCTCACTCTCCTGTTTCTTCCTCCATCATGTTTCCCTATTACAAGGGCTTCCAGCGCCATTTCCAGCTTGACTATGACGACATACTCGCCATGTACCAGCTCTACAGTGAGTTAAATACACCCACCATTTGGTGGAGAATGTGTCAAATCACTCTTTGGGTGAACATATTACTATTGCGTAATAGAGCCGTCCCTTTTAATGATGTCAAGTTGATCCACCACCGAGCTTGTTTTAACAAATAGTCTGCATATTTCAGAGAAGTACTATATTGCATTCATCACTAAATATGTCACACACTGATTTAATATTCCCGAAAATTAGATACAATATAAAATAAAAATGTTTCAAATGTATCCAAATTCGTGGTGTGGACACTTGACCTTGACGATTTGAATGGTGAATGCTGTTGGAATTGCTGACGCATGCGCCAAACTATCGACCTTAAAGTTAACAGGTGCTAGTAATTAAGTTTATTAGTTATATTTTATAATTCTCTGTTGGCACTGTTTGAGCGCTAGTGTTGGGCAGGATTAGCTACTTAATATTAACAACTCCAAGTCTCAGGGGGGTAATGCCCCCGCGGTTGCCCCTGGATGAAATCCAAGCGAAGTTTTTGGAACCAGACAAAGGAAGTATGACTTACTCGGCCGAGAATACTACAAGAGTAGTGTATTAACGTTTGCTTTAAAGTTATTTTATTTGAAATTAAATATTCTATTTTTGAGAAGCGTGAATGCAGCGAATAGCCAGTTTGTTACGAGGCAATCCAACCATATCTACGTTCATTCTGAATAATAGTTACAAATATTCATAACTAATTCCATATTAAGAATAAACAATAAAACCTTGATAATATTAATACTTTCCCACCATCAATACAAGTTATAGTGCGCACATAGCTGGAAATATCTGCGGCGACCATTGGGTGTGTTATGAGATGTTGCCCTTGAGTGGGGCGGGACAACGGGAGCACGTTCAGGGGATGTTATAAAATTGGCTAACCACCTTAGGGCCTGAATGACCACGACGAGAGAAAAAAAGGAGGTGTGCTCTACCGACTGATACATCAAGCATCTAATCTAAAACAATCTACGGATACGAGAAGAAAAGAGGAAACTTTAGTTAACATTCCAAGACAACAGGTTTCTCATAGCAGTTCCAAAATAACGCGCACGTGTGTGTGGTGTGTGTATGTATGTGTTGTGTTTATGTGGTGTGGCTTAGCCTGTACACTCAATGGTATTTAACCCTTTTTTGACAAGTATGTACCCCTTTTGTAAGGTTATATACCCTTTTAGTTTGGTAAGTAACCCTTTTATTTAAGTATGTATCTTCTTTAGTCCGCTATGTACACATTTTAGTTAGTTTGTACCCTTTTAGTAAGCTATGTGTTTCTTTTACTAGTTTTATTAAATATAATATGCGTCTCTTTTACCACCTTTTGGTCAGAAATGAAGCTCTTTTAGTTGTACAGGCATCTTTATGAGTTTTTTTACCCCTGTAAAAGCCAGAATTTGTATGACCCATCTGGTTCAGAGAAAACCAGCTCCCATTACTGTAGCATCCATAATGTATATATTTGGAAGAAGGCACAGCAAAGGTGGAATAAAGAACATAAAAAAAACAGACACAGTATGGCTGTTACAATGAAAAGAAGAACACAGTTGACACTTTACAATGCTGCCACTGGACAAAAAGGCAATGGCTGCTGCTTGAAGAAAATATATCGTTACCACCCAATCCCCAGACCTAGGATTCATTCTAGCAGAACTCATCAAGGAGAAGTGTGAAACGCACAAGGCAACTTCCTAAAAGAGGAAACAAAAAAACACAAAAAGGGAGAAAAGTAAATTAGTAAAGGATGATAAAACACATATATAGGAACATGTAAAAAGAATAAATAACATAAAGGACAAATACAGGAAATGGACAATGGATACGAATATACATATCTTCTTTAAGGAAAACCTATTTTGCTTTATGAGGTGATTGTATTATATTTGGAAGAAGCCACAGGAAAGGGGATGTAGCATTATAGCTTAGTGATATAGTACTATTTGGTTGTAGTCATTGTACGCCAAAACTTAGAGTGATCTAAGTTGAAATTAAAATGAGTATTAAGTACACAAACTATCATGAATACTTGTAGGAGCCACATACAGCTGACTGAACCTAAATTCACTTGGAAAATTGCAGAGTGGTGTTACCTATTTCTTTAACCCCATGTGATCAATGATGAAATTGGTGATACCAATAGAGGCGTACATGTAGTCCAAGATGGTGTCGTATGAGCAGAGGCAGTCGTCTCGGGGAAGATGTGTGTCGCTATTGCGATGGGTGTCGGAAGTGTGTTAGAGATGAGACATGACTCAATTCAAGAACCAGGTATATTACTACTTGACCAGACCAGACTCAACCTTGACTCACCCTCAAGCTTCTTAAAACCCTATTGTAGCTTTCAGCTATGTCGAAACAGTTATAGCTGATCGTAATTACCGTAACTCTTACAACAGTAAATATTATCACTAAATCTATTAACATGTATGTAGTCTCTCAGTGGAGCAACCTTTAATCCTTTTTGTCTCGGGCATCCAAAATATGCCATGTTTGTTTGTATCTAAAGATATTCAGCTTTTCCGGAAGTTAGCTAATTTTCCTTGGCTTACACTTTCTCCTTTCCCGATTTTTCTAATACTGGAACCAATTTGCAATCCATCCTTAGGTTTGTACAAAAAATTGTTTTATTTAATTATCTCATTCAGAAAAACATGTTAAAGCTTTTGAGAAAAATTACTTATAATGACAAATAAATTACAGTGTTAGTAATAATTTATTATTCAATATCAGTTCCAAAATAAACTTATTTTGGGGTGAAATTGCACATTTCAGTTGCTCGAACCTTAGAAGGTGACAACCAAACAAAGTCTGAGACAAGTAACCCTGATGACAACAACGGTGATGGCAGTGATGGCAGTGATAAGATGTGCACGTGGATGACCATGACAATGATGAGAACAATGGAGGGGATGAAAATGGACCGACGACAGATCGGCCCTTACCCACAACAGAACCTCAACTACCTACTACCACGACCACTGACGTTTCTTTTATTGGGGACGATGAAACTGTGGAGGATCACATAAAACATGGTGCTGGTTCAACAGCATCCCCAATACCTGATATTTGTGAGGGAAATTATGATTCTGTGGCAAACCTCAGAGAAGAACTGTTTTTCTTCAAAGGCAAGGTAACATCCTTCAACTTCTTGGTTAGTTTCTTATTTTAATACATAATTTAAATTTGTAAATAAGCTAGATTCCCGTCTGGTACTTTGGGTATTTTCCCGAAAGGGGAATCAACCCAATGGTCATCAGAGTTTGGTTAGTTTGGCTTAAGTTAAGTTTAGGTCCACACCCTCATACGGTGTATCCTGGGAAAATGTACGTTAGTACTGGCTAATCTTTCCACCAATGGTCCACGAGTGATGTAGCCCAGATGCGCAATATATATATTTCACATTGTGTTGGTATGTGTTACTTCGAGTGATAATATTAGCTACTTAAACCATTTCAACTAACATTTTAGAAAACATTCTAAAGTAGTTTAAAGTAAGGAGTGGTAATAATTAAAGTTAAGATAGAAAATTCAGGAATAGCTATAGCAAAATATATATGGTTTTCCATCTCTCTGTCGCAACCACACTTTGTATCCCGCACAACGACTTGGTATTTTATGTAACGAAACATGTTGGAAGAATATAAATCAGCATCCTTCTAATGACTGAGTTTCACAAGGAGTAATGGGACTGGAAGATAAGACTTAGATTTTATACATAGCCTTAAAATTAAAATTATTAGATTCCTCAAATCGTTGTTACAAGATCACTTAACTATTTTATTAAACTTCATTGAGAGATGCTAACTTACTAACTCTAATTTTATAATCTAATTTACAACACTGTTGATCTTTAAACTTTTTTTTTGTCCTTAATTTATTATATTCAAGTTTTGTAACTAATATTTTAATATGTTATATGTGTATTTTAGACTTGTAGTCAACCTATATTTTAATTGAGTTGATAATGTTATATCAATTTATTAAAATAATTTTTATATATGACATTTTTGCTCATTAAAAGCAAAATATAATCAATCTTTTGAATATTATTCTCACTCAATTCATCTACCAATTTTAAAACTATCTAATTCATTAAATTATAAATCTATATATTTTGTTATAGCTATTCATGAATTTTCTATCTAAGTCTTAACTTTAATCATTTCAACTAAGATAACAATAAGAAGAGAATCAAATTAATATTAAGGAAATATACCAAAATAGCAAGGCCGTAGTCAAGGGGGGGTTTTGGGGCTTCAAACCCTCCCTGAAATTTTATAAACAAAGTATATATGGCTTTTTTTATGGTTCAAACAATATCAAAATTAAGGTACAAATATAAATTAAGGGGCTGTGTTACCATAAATAGCACTTCAAAGAGCTTCTAGAGGTGTTCATTATTTAGAATTTTTTCTGGCTACGGCCTTGCAAAATAGCTAAGAATAAACTATCTTACTATATTCATTCATTAATAATTCCCTGAACTAAAAAGATTCAAACGCTCCATCATACATTTAGTTCTTCATACTTTAAATATTCTTATTGCTCGAAATGGATGAAATATAAAGTGAAGTATTAATGCACTATAGTTTATTATTTCAACCACTTAAAACTTGTCCTACATTTAGTACCAGTTTTCTTAATACTTTTTAATAATCTACCATTAGCTTAAATCACCATATTGTTGTCTTGTCGAGCTAAATCCAAACACATTGTGTTCCTTCAAATAGTACCTGTGGCGACTGTCTCAACGAGGGAAGATTCAGCCTGGCTATCCTGTTCTTTTCAGAAACATGTTCTGGAAACTTCCGGAGACTGTCACAAAAATAGATGCTGCATATCAAAGACAAACTGATAACAACATTATATTTTTTACAGGTAAAAATACCAGCAAACAAATACTCAAAATATAACTAAGTCTCAATATATGAATTGGTCACACTATGTTCTCCTACGTTGATTGAATTTGTAAAACTATAAATTTTAAATATTGTGTAGACTAGAGTTTATTTTTGCAAATGTAATTATACAAACATTATTTTGATAATGGCTATATCAAGAGGGAAAGAAGAACATTTACCATGTGTGTTGATGTAGTTTTATAAATATATTAAATAGGTAGATATGCTATAAATATAAACATTTTATATTAAATGACTCATACCTGACTGACTCATATAGTACACCAGCCAAACTTGGAAAAGTCAGTCAGAAAAATGTTAATAGGCATTTTCTGTAAATAGCAGGCATCTATGATAGGTCAATCACACATAGAATGTGGAAAATGATGTGGGTGGATGCTAAACTTAAAGGTCAATTTCAGGGCCTATTAGGGTCAAATAAGGTCAAAATTGATAATTTTGCGTTTTGCATGGATTTAGTGTAGAATTAGAAGATTTATCCAATGAAACTAAATTCGATACAACGTAGATTTACGGAAACCTTTTAATTAATATCTAATATGTCATATTACATGTAAATATATAGCCAAATGACACATAAAGGTTCTGTTTCTCGTAATATTTTTCAGCACATAATCAAGATAGCTTAACAATCCAATGTGTTCCTTTAAACGCAAGTTTACAGGGTTTTTTTCAAATATTCATCAATTTAAGATTTATCCAGCCATGGGAGACGAATAAGACTGTATATGATGCTATTTGAAGAAGAAGTGTTGCAGCAGTAGGTGGCATCACATCCACACACGAGATTACACTTGAGATGTTTTATGAAACATGAACAACGGGCAGTCCTGCACTTCAACTTACATTTGCAAGTGACAAGATCCAGACATATATCAGGAATTGCGGGAAGCCTTGTCCATACTGGTTTAAAACAATCTGACACCTTCTTCCAAGCCACAGTATCGATGGGAGATGAAACATTTATATGCTACTTGTCTGTCTGTAGCTATATTTTCGCCTGTTTTCACCAGGTTATTGGCGCGTGTAGTGTGAAGCGCCAATGCATATTTTGTTGTGGGTAGTAATTCAAGAGCCTTCTTCGACTTACTGAAGAGTATAAGCCTGCTATGGTCAACGGTTGGTTGTGCTGGTGTTTCATATAAATGACACATGAACTTTTAATTGGTTCAAGATTTCTGTACCGTCCAATACCATTTACAAGACATGGGTATTCCTCAAAGGTTCTTCAACAGTTCTTCTTCCCATGACCTTTGAAGGCTGATGTTGTATCGCAACTTGTTAGAGCATGAAAACTGAGCAGGTTATCATTCACAGGTTGAGGTAGTCTCTGCGATACTGAAAGTAAAGGATAGCATTTGCGTTGTTTTGCTTCACCAGCTAACATCCACACTTTAGAGGCCTTTGCACATTTAAAATGCAAGAGTATCAACATTACATGAGTATTCCTACAGATAGCAATCACTCTTTCGTATCCTCTGATGAGAGCTTCACATGAATGCAGAGTCAACCCGGTATCAGCCTCTTCATGGTTTCCTCTAAGCATGATATCTTGTCTCCTTGTTGATTTGGTGTGTGTGTGGCATACAAGAATCCACCTCCTGTTACCATCTCCTATTGTAGTAATAAATCCTTCCCTTTCTGCATTATAAACTCTGATAGGAAGGGGGCAAGATCGGCCTTATTTTCATCTAATGTAATGAATTGTGCAAAAACTTCTGGAAGTGGGACATTCTCTCCATCAAAGATCTTGCGGATTGACTTCTTCTTGCCTAATTGGTTTAACCTGGTTCCTTTTGATAGATTCCTACCCAATGTAGCTATCGAAAACAACGTCAACTCTTGTTGTATGTTCCCCAAAGTAATGTAGCACACATCGCATAAACACATAGGTGTAGTCACCAAAGGTGAGACATTTATCAGGCTTTCCAAGAGCATGAATAACTGCATGCCCATCAATCATCACACATGTTTTCATATCAGAAGCAGGATCATTCCAAGTATGTGGGAAGTCCAGCCATCAAAATAGTGGTAAGTTCTGATTTTGGTGTTGCGTTCATTTTACCTCCTAGCTTAGCTAATGACGATGGGATTGGAGACAGTTCATGCTTTAATACATTGATCATTTCAACATTTCTACCGGCAGTTACAGCAGTCACTGAAGTAATTTTCTGTCAGCTTTGATATTTTTCTGTTTTTATATCTATTTTGTTAATAAGTAACTGCCTTGTAGAGATAAGCAAAGGTTTTTGATTTGTGCTTTTTAAGTACAGTTTGAAACTCAACAGTTTTCCTTTATAAGTCTTTCATTAACACTGGAGAAAACTTGCAGCTTTCCACGTTCTTGAGGTGTTAAAAGATAACAAATCACTTCACTTGATCCAGCATCCCTGGTTGCTAATGACAACAGAGGCAAGTCGTTATTATCTGAGTAGATATCACTATCATATCCATCAGCCACGATAATCTCCTGTCCAAGAACATTAAATTATGGACACTGGATTCATGGCCATGTTTGGATCAATTCTGAGTTGATACAAGTGTTATACACAAAAGAAAACCTGGAAAAGATAAACTCAAAAGAGTTATCACTAAACGAATTGTAAAGCTAGCTTGATTCTGCACTGAAATGGTTTTTGAGAAAATTGAAGATTTGTGTGTAATTTGGCTATATATTTACATGTAATATGACATTTTAAATATTAATTAAAAGGTTTCCATATATCTAAATTGTATCAAATTTAGTTTCATGGGATAGATTTACTAATTCTACACTGAATCCATTCAAAACCGAAAATTACCCATTTTGACCTTATTCGACCCTATTTGACAGTGAAATTTACCTTTAAATTCAAAATCAAGCTTGTCATCCACCCACATCATTTTACACATTCTATGTGTGATTGTTATATCATGGATGCCTGCTATTAACAGAAAATGGCAATGAATTTTTTATAAATATAAATATGGCTGGTGTATTAATTTCATCATCAACACATTTTGCCTAACAAATAAACTTGTTTTACATGATTTGTATCAACATTATCCTAAGTCAGTCCATCGCTTAAAACAGATTGAATAAGCACAATCTATTTACATTTTCACTTCAACTTTAAAATTTAAACTTTTCTCCCTTAACTTATATGTCCTCTAGCTTCTGTAATGGTTTAGTTCCCACGTCTCCAATTACAAACATCAATGTTTGGATATTTACTTTATCATTTTTCTTCTTGTGACTATAAATTTAAATACTCACGAATTTTAAATTATACCTTCTTTCAGTTTACGTACTTTAAATTCTGATAGTAAGTCACATTTCACAAAAAAACTCCCTCTTAAATAAAATTTAATTGACTTTAATGGCTTTTTAAAAGCAAAATACTGGAAACAAAATTTGATTAATCATTCAATTTAAAGTTGATCAGAAGTAGAATATTAGAGTTTTCAGCCATTAAAAAATATCTTAAATGCCTAGTTATGAGATAGTTGTAAATAAAACTATTATTGATGTGTTTGATGACTCGATTAATTACTTGTCATAGAGTGATTATACTTTAAACTGCACAGGAAACCAATATTGGGTGTATGATGGAGATGACTTTGTACAAGGAAGTCCTCGCTCTATCACAGACTATGGCTTCCCACATGACCTAAACAAGATTGATGCTGTCATGATATGGAAAAAAAATGGAAAAACATTTTTTTATGCGTAAGTGTAGAATTTTTTTTTAATATTTACAGCATTTATTACTTATAAAATCATAGGAGCTATAAATATTGTTAATATTTCCCTAATAGTAAAATATATTTTCTCATTAGTTGTGTGTTTCATTCTTTAATCACTAAAATTACATCAATAAAATTAAGACGATTTTAAGTTTAACCACAAATAATAAACATAAATAAATAAACTAGTGTTTGAATATCTGTAATGATAATAGATAATAAATATAGACTCGGATGGTTGAATACTGTATATAGTACCTTTGAGTGTTAAAACAACAGTATTGGAAATAGTTCACTTGAGACGCCCAACCCAAAGCAAAGTAACCAAATTAATAATGAATCCACACACATCACACATAAGTAAGAAGGCTAGTTATGTTCCCCTCCACAGGTCAAAAATGCACAGCAGTGATGCTATATGCGTAATGCATAAGGGTCATGCCATTCGACGTTGTTATGATGTTAACTAACTCCGAATGAAACATTCTAATGTTCCTCTTCATTAGCGAAATGCATGTAATAGTCAATTACTCTTTGTGACCACCAGGCCCCGGGATTATGTGGTTGGCACCCTGGACATAGAGACGCCTCCCCCTCCCCCACTTGTAATTTTTATAAGCTTGTACAACTATTAGTAGCTATGTTTTATAGTTTATAAATGCACACTGATTAGCTAACCTTTCGGTTATTTTGATTATTTATTACTAAGACACTATATTTAGAGCCATTGTAATATAAAAACAACATATTTTGTTTGTTTGTTTTATAAGTACTTATTTATTTTTGAACATCACTATATAGATGTACATAAAAATGTACACACAATAGAAAAAACTGCAAATACCAGCCCGTAGGGTCTCGTATGATGAACGTTACAGGACATTGTGAACACTTAGAAGAAGACGATGAGGGGTGGAGTTGATGTAAAAAAAAATATATTTCCTACATTTTCTTAATAGTACAACTTCACTGTTGTGTTTTTTAGCAGCAGGCTTTTTGAGCTCGGTACCACTTTGTTTCCTACTCATATTTAAGGAATAAAACTTGGAAAAGAGTCACTTAAAACACACTTAAGACTCACTCTAAAAGAGGTTATGTATGAAACACTTTACAGCGAGCGTGGGAATTAAACATCAACATTGAGAATGAAATGCCAAGGCAGGCAGATGAGAATAATTTAAGTAACTAAGGACTAGTTTGCAAATTACTACACTAGAATGCGTGGATGGCAGTAAATCAACTGTGATTTACGCACTTCGCATTTTTACAAGCAGAATAAACGCAACAAAAATAATAGTGTAATTTTGTCAATTTTAATATTTTGTAAATAAAATAAATATATTTCCTCTTAAAAAATATGTTCCTCTCGTGCACCCCTAAAGTCTGGTGCCCTAGGCATTTGCCCAGTCTGCCCATCTATAAACCGGAGCCTGATGACCACCCATATGCCAGTTTTACACTAAGACCTTGTCCTAGTAGGGGGGGAGGGTAAAGGTAACCTTATCTAAATCTTGATCGAATTGTTCTTTCCTTCTGCCCTGTCATGAATACCTGCGTGTGAAAGAGAGGGTGGAGGAAGACAGCAGGTATAGATAACCTAGGGTTGCATAGGCTATAAATATATTTAGGCAGTTCTCGTGTTAGAATAATAAAATATTGACACATGATTAAATGACAAACTGCTAATCTCTTTCTCTTATACAGAACAATACATATCCACCTATCACTAACAAATATTCCTTTAGCCAATCACAGGCCAATATTAGTTATTTTTTCCACAATACATTAAGTGCATCCCTTGATAATCTGTTCCTATG
Source organism: Timema podura (assembly GCA_033556935.1). Classification (NCBI taxonomy): domain Eukaryota; kingdom Metazoa; phylum Arthropoda; class Insecta; order Phasmatodea; family Timematidae; genus Timema; species Timema podura. Next base: position 64,389,431 of record JAVRXN010000004.1, read on the forward strand.
CTGCTCGACCACAATGGGCCTCCCAGGGTGTGTTATACAGCTCTATTCATGATGGATGCTATCTAACACCTGCTCACTACTATCGTCTTGCTACAAGATTCTAAATATGTTTAGTGTCCATTCATCACTATGAACCGGAGTAACTTTTAATCACAATCAACATCATCTGACATGTCCACCTCTGCGGGTCGTCTGGCACATCCTCTTCCATTCCTGTCGATCTCTCCAAAGTTTTCTCTCAGCCACGCGTCTCCATCCACTCCTTAACTTCCACGTTCTTTTGCGCTTGGTTCATCCATATTGTTTGTGGTCTTCCAATATGTCTTCTATCCTTCTCTTTTTTCTTTAAGACTTTTAAGACTTACTTAGGCATTCTGTCCACCTCCATTCTCATCATATGACCTAATCACAGCAACCTTTTTCTCTTTAGTGTCTCTTCTAATGATATAATTATTTCATTCCTTATCCGTCTCTTCTTGCCTCTCAATGCCTCTCAGGAACCTCATCTCTGCTCCCTGCAATATATTTAAATTTATCTTTGTCCATGTCCAGGTTTCAGAGCCAAACGTCAATGTTGGATTATAATATGCTTTATATAACAAAGTTTTGGCATCTTTTCCTATATTCCATAGTCAGATTATACCCTTAACCACGTGATATAATTGCCCAATATTCCTTATCCTTTTTCCTCCTGGATCTTACCGTTTGCGGTAATCTTACTTCCTAGATAACAGAAAGCTTCCACCTTTTCACTTTTTTCCAACGTCAATCTCCATCAAGAGATCCTAAAAGCCCTTCGTTGTTCATTCACACAGAAAAATGTATTTTAAATTAACTTTTTGAATTAGTTGGGTGCAGAAATTATTAACAAACATGGAAATGGGGAAGGGTAGGAAAACACATTTATTTCATATTTTAGCTATATAGAAACAGACTTGTTTAGAGTGGAGTTTATACTGTAATGTTTTACTGGCGCGATTCATTACTGGTGTGCCAACTTGACAGTGTAAACCTCTATTTTCATGCAAATTAAAGAGTTTGTATGACGCATGTTCTGCTTGCACAAAATGTCAACTGCTCGCGAATAATTTATCTCCAGTAATTGATTGTAGCACCAGCTGAACGTGTGCGACAGTTGTAGTAAACCTCGATTGTTGCGCAAGTCACAGTTTGCAGAGAACAAGTGCATTGTTTAGAACAGTTGTGTATACATGTCGTGAACACAACTGTCCTGCAAGTAAATATTTGCACAATATTAATAAATGTGTGTAAACCTTTACTTCCACAATAATTAACCTGGCATGGCTATTGGCAACAGATTACAGGATATAGGGCCTTAATCAGTATCCCCTTTTATCTACTACTGGAAAATATATTTAGTAGATTATCATTATTCTTATCAGCTTTTGATGACTTTACTAAGGTTTATTTTAAGGATTGGTTATTGTATGTCTTTCCATACCATATTAATAACCTTTACCTCTTTTTACATCGGTTAAACAAATGTTTCCATGGTAGTTCTTTCATTTAGAAATATAATTAAACATTTCACTGTGAGCCTTTGTGTTGAATAAAATAGTATTTATTTTAGTTTTAAAAAGGGAATTTACAATGCATACCTCATATCTCGAGATTGTATGGTTTATTACCATGACAGGATTCAGGGATGTCAAATTTTGATCAAACCCGTGTGTTATTTATATCTTGTGTGTCAGCATCTAAGGGTTGGTTCACTTTAGTGTGAACTATCTCTTTCTCTACAAAGGGGGTTTTCTTGACAAAGGATGAGTTCCCGGCCCAGTAGGGATGTGCCATGTGCTATAGCTGCCCAAATTATTCCATTTTCCCATTAATTCCAAACATTATTCTGAAATTGGTCTGACACTCCTGCAAACTTACACTATATTGATCACTTACCTGGTGCTGCGGGACTCATAATATATAGGTACCCCTATCTATCTTCCTTATCCTTGTGGAAATATTAGAACAGCTTTCAATATGACAAACAATTATCTTCCCCTCCCCCATTCCCCCCAATTCCCTCATTTCTAATGTTGTTAACTAGTCTCTCCCCTTCTATCCAAACCCATCGCAAATCATCACCTTTATCTTTTTACACATGTGAAGCAGCAATTGGGGCGGGGGGACGGACAGAATGGAACATGTGTATTCACACATGATCAGGGAAATTACCTATCCAACATACCATATTCATTATCCTCATAGAAGTGAAGTTGAATGCTTTTTGTGCCATTACCAGTTATTTGCCTTCTTTGGTACCACATTTCCTAAACTAGGTAGGACAGGTTCTTGTGGCATGGTCGTTCTTGACATGATGGTCCACCCGCAATGCAGTGGTTCGCCCTCATCTTGTCATTGGATTGGTTATATTATAATTAAGCCACCCTACCGTACAACAATACCTGTATTTGACCTTAAAATATCAGATGACATTGATTAAACTGCCGTAAATTAGCCATGCTCTCTCTCTTGACACTGAATATAATTTTGTAACAAAATAATCTCAATGATAATATAGTTTGTCTTTTTTTATTAATATAACGTGGATTACTCCCCCATTCCCCGTTCAACTCCAGTTAGTTCACTGCCCGAGAGAATGTGAACTGTTGGGACGAGTAGTTTCGAGGAGAATATATATTGTGCGTAGGAAGGCAGTGTTCAAGAACAACAGGCTTGCAGTTCTGGAATAAAGAGAGGGAACCTTAGTGAGTCATTTTAATATTGCCACATTATGTGGAATGCCATGGTAGTTCACTGTATCACATTCCTCTAGTCGGCACTAACCAGAACTGCACAACACTGTTCCTTGTGTCACATCAAAATAACCTCAGAGGGGGGGGCACACTCCCCCTTCATAGCATATCACTGTACTTCCCCACCACACTCAACTTCTCTACATTACATCATACTAGAGATTGTACCTCAATACAGTGCTGCGTTGTATATCATCACACAATACTACATTCCTCAACATAACGTCGCAAACATTGGTAATAGGGGTGTTCCAGCACTCCTTATCACTTTATTTTTATGAAAGAATCAAAATTGTGTATTCGGGATTTGGCTACAATTTGCTGTTAACAACTTAGAATCATCAATATCAGAGTTAACAAAGATAAAAATGATACAATCTAGATTTCCTTCCATTCCCTCTTCTACAGCTTTCTTTTCAATTTGTTCTGTTCGATAAAACTTGGGGAAAATATGTTACTTTTCGAAGGGTTCAGTTACAACTAAATTTTTATTTTTGTCAATTTTTAAGAAACTTTTTTCCTTTGAAAATTGGCTCTTGAATCTCATATAATTAGCTCAGAATTTTGTTCAGATGCTCTAAGATGAGACTCCAATCTGCCCCCCATTTGGAAAACCCACATGGGCGCCCATGATCACAAATATAGAGAAAATAGAACTGCACTTCTACTTATTCACACAACACTCCAACATTCTCTGCATTAAACACTCTAATACCTAATAGCACTACATGTAAGCGTATAACCGATCGGGTAGTTAGACGCGGTGCTAAATTAATTAATTAATAGCACTACATTGAACTACAGCACTGAACCATATACCATACCACCCTACTGTAATACTCAGCACCCATCTCTATCATGCAACCTTCCGTGATTCCTTATTTTACATCCAACTATCTGCATCACATTATATAGTCATTTATATCACACATCATTATATCCCGAGATTGACAGTAAAGCATTGTACTGCTATGAACCATTTAATATTTTACATCATACCATACAGTAAGATTATACTTCACAGCACAATTCTTCGCTGAATCATATTCCCCTGGTAGTTATAAACAGTGTGGAAAAATAGTTATTTTAAAATTAAAACACTACTTTTATTAAAATGACATTTTCAAGTGTATTATTTAGAAAAAATATCCTTTGATGCACTTTCTGGTTCAAGCGTAATCAAGTATTCAATATTCCGATTATTTGGCCGTGTACAAAACATAATGATCATCCTATAACCTGATTTTTGTACTATCAATACCTATTAAATAACACAAATGTCAAATAATTTAGTAAAATGTTATCAATGTGGGCCGCAAAGCAATTTGTTTGAATTTTCTAGAACTGTTGTTCCAACAAAAATCAGCCATCATGTCCATAACATGCATGTCTCACCCAAACTGTGAGTGCACAGGTCAGATTCCTAGTTTTAAACACCAGCGTTGTTTACTGCAGAGACCACCTTTACTCCCTTTTAAATCATCCCGATGCTTCTACACAGGTTTATATAAGAAAAAAATGGGCAAGTTGAAATTTTCCATCCCAAACATCATGTCATTTTGGCGACCACCTTTTGCTGGGTGTGTGTGGGCTTGTTCATGTCACCCAGAGATAGTGAGGCCTCATTCTCCAGGACAACTGGCGACCACAAAGAAGGAAAGGACCTTTTCAAAATATTTCAAATATAAAAATAGTACCTATATATAATTATATCAATGCTATACAACTATTTGGCTTATTTGCTCAGTAGCATATGAAAAGTAACTTTATTTTATTATTTGCTCTACAGCATAATCAAAAATGACTTATTTGGCTTCTTTGTTCCATGCCATGCCATGGACATATAATAGCATGGATAGAAAAGTTTGGTAAGCGATGGAGGAGGCCGAAGTAGAAAGAGGAATGTAACAAGAGTGAAAAGCTTTTATGAGGTTAACAGGAGTTGTGTTAAGATTGATAGTGGTGGGGGACGGAGTGGTTCCAAATAAAAATGGAGTGAAGCAGGGGAGTGCCCTCTCACCACTAATATTTGTAATGGTAATGGAAATGGTCATGGCTAAAGTGAAGGAAACTCTGGTGGGAAAGAATGAAAGCATTATTTGCTGATGACTTGATGGTATGGAGGGAGAAGGAAGAGGAAGTACAGGAATGGTTTGAAGAAGTGAAAGAGTTTGGAATGAACATTAGCATGGCAAAGTGTGAAGTGATGATAATGACAAAGAAAAGGTAAAGGCCTAGTAAAGCTATAAGGTTGGATAGAGTACAGCTGAGAAAAGTTCAGAATGTAAAATATCCTTGGAAGCATGATTGAGCAAAAGGTGGAAGTAGAGAGGATCTAATGAGACGAGGACAGCAGGGAGAGTAGTTGTAGAGGTGTGTGAGAAACCTGCTATGAAGAAGAGAAGTACCCTTGAGTGTAAGAAAGTATTGTACAAGACGTACTTTGTACCTATTGTCACATATGCAGCAGAAACATGGACAGTGATGTAGAGAGACTAGAAATGGAGGCTATGGGAATGAAGTTTGCGAGGAACAAATTAGCTGCCATGAAGAGAAACACGATTAGGAATGAAGTTATCAGAGAAAAGGTGGGAGTGAAGGAAGTTCATGAAATAGTAGAGGAAGCAGGACTGAGATGATATAGGCATAAAATGAGGATGGAGAAGGAGAGGATGCCAAAGAAAATGATGGAAATAAAGTATGTAGGAAAAAGACCGCAAGGGAGACCAAGGAAGAGATGGGAGGAGCAGATAACAGAATGTGTGTGAGAGGAGAGGAATGGATCAATTAAAGGAGGAACAGTAGTGAACGAAAAGAGGAATATGGAGGCATTTCACTAAATTGACCCAGCCACATGCTCGAAACAGTTGATAATAATAATGAGTATTGATGACATTTAAAAGTGACTTATTTGCATCTTTGCTCCATAAAATATCAAAAGTGACTTTTTTTTATTCTAGACTCCATAATTAATAATAAATAATAATATTGTGTTCATGTTAACATACGTATGTTATAAATCTTCTAGCTACATGTGAACAGGATGTGTTTTAACTATTTTATTATCTTAACTCTGTGTAGTAAATGATTCAAAAAATTAAAATTTAGGTATAGAATAAAATCCAAATTCCTAAGCAATGTATCTGGCCCACACCCACACAGAGAGGGAGATAGAAAATACAAGAAAGAGAAAGACACAGTTTTTCATATATAATTATTTTGTATTATTCCTTTATTTTAAAGCTAAATATAAATTTTAAAGTTGTGAGATAAGTTAATATTTAAAGTTGCAACAACCTCAACTTTACTAAAGTAGCAAAATAGAAGTTCAAAACAACCGTATTTCAAAAGACATGATATTCTCTATGGAAAATATTATTTGTTCCATCTTTTAAACATTTGCTACGTATTAGAATTCAGTTTCAATGTTTCAGTAATAGCGAGATCACTTTTTATTGTCTGTTGCTTTGATAGTTCCCACACAAAATCTTCAATATTTTGGAACGCAAGTCACCTTAGAATATATGTTTGAAACAAGGTTGGTTCAATAATATTTCAGGGGAGACAAGTACTGGCGGTTCAATGAGACTGAACATCAGATGGATGTAGGATACCCACACAACATCACAAGATGGAGAGGGGTTCCTTCTAATTTGGACGCAGCAATGACCTGGACAGATGGTATGATACATCTCAGAATAAGTTCAGTGGCTCAGCTGGAGTAGTTGGTGTGAAAGTGTTAGTTATGTTAAATAAATTGAGTGCTAATGTAAATTCCCATATATATATTAAGGGCACAAGCCAGTATTCATGTGTGAGCAGCGGGTTTTTTGAATCATCGGATCAGGCGTGTAATAGGTGCAAACAGGAATATAAATTTGTACTAGGCATCTTTGTGTTGTAATAAATTTAGTCAAATTTAGTTCAGATTATTCTCTCCTGTATTTCAAATGGCCTTTGGACTGGTAAGCGGGGAGCATTATAAATGTCTGATTAGCCAAAAGTTTTTTTAGAACTGCATCTCACTACCTGTTCGTGTTATATGATTATGTACTAGTTACACTAATGATTTTAGGGATGATGGTTATATTTATAGGAAGTGTACCCACATTTGTGTGGAGGGGAAGTGGAAATTATTCTGGAAAAAACATTTTCAGTATACTCAACTGAGATTCGAAACTCGATTTTCCGCGTCATTGTCAGTTTAGTCTACTGCAAGAGTAATGCGTTAGACCATGCTACCGAAGTGGGTTTCCTAGCAATTCAAACAATGAATCATCCAATAATAGTATTAGCTACTTTTGATGCCTTTACTTTTCCTTGTGAATTTAATTTTATTCATATGAAATGTATTTCAGGTTTTACTTACTTCTTCAAAGACAGATTGTTTTGGAGGTTTGACAATCACTGGATAAAAACGGATGAACGGTATCCTCTACCAGCCGCCCAAAATTGGCTTGGCTGTCCCGAGAAACTTGACACCATTTGGTGGTGACTTCGTTCCATGCTGTTCGCGTATTTATTTATTTAACGTAACCAAACTGTTGCTAGCAAACACTGGAATATGTATTTTAAAAATAAAGTTAAATTATATTTTCCTTTTTTATTATGTTTTATTATGTCAGTTTGTTATAAGTAATTGTATTAAGTGTATGTGTTCCCATGAATCGTTGGTAAGCATGGGCAATAAGGGGGACTTCGGCCCCCCTTATCACTCTGCTATATTTACTTTTTTTTGTTATTTTTTATGAAAAAATTGAAATTGTGTATCTAGGATATGGATGCAATTTGCTATTAACAACTTTAAATCATCAATATCTTTTAACTGAGAAAAAAAATTATAAAATATAAATTTCCTCTCATTCACTCTAAAACAGCTTTCATTTCATTTTGTTCTGTTCAATAAACTTGTGAAAAATATAATGTTTATTTTCATTGGGTTTAGCTACAACTTAATTTTATTTTTTGTTAATTTTACAGAAATTATTTTGCGAAAATTGGCTCTTGAAATTTATTTAATTAATTTATAATTATGTTCAGTTCCTCTAAGATTCTCTCCTGCGAGGCTCAATTCCTGAAATGTTCTCTCGGGAAAGGAGAGAGGGGAAGGGGAGTGCTACACCCCAAGCAGATGGGGCTCCAGTCCGCCCCCCATTTAGAAACCCTAGACGGGCGTCCTTGTTAGTAAGTGAGCCAGTTATTATACAGAACCCTGATTCAAATCCTTGATTGGATTTAGGATTTTGGCAAGAAAAAATATTTTAAATAGATGGTACTGTGCACCCCACATAGTTTCTTGCTACATTGCCTATTAAGGGTGACATAAATTAAAACTCGTGAGATAGGGGAAACGAATTAATATACATTGTTGCAGAAACATAATGGGGGAAAAATCATCCACCAAAGAACATACAACAAATAATATAATGTTGCTATATATTGAGAAAAAGGTAACATCTTAGTTCACCAAAGAACATAAAAACCAGTTTCCTAGACTTATATTTAAAAAATGTATTTGTCAATATCTCAGAAAATATTTTTTTTTTTATTTTAGCACCGCGTCTTACTACCCGTTTGGGTTATACACTAAAGTACTAATTACGCTAATGGATTAGGAATTGGGAGGGTTGAATTTAGAGGAGGTGAACCCGCATTTGCGTGGAGGGAGAGTGGAAAACCATTTAGGAAAAACCACCCCCAGTTCACCCTCCCGAGATTCGAACCTTGATCTCCCCGTCCTCGGTGGTCTAGCTCAACACGACTAGCGCGTTAGCCAACTACGCCACCGAGGCGGGTAAAATATTTGTTTATAAAGATATATTTCAAATGAATGTTTTTAGCAATGTTAAGATATTTTATGTCTTAAATAGTTGAGGAGATATAATAAATTGAAAATTTCCGCTTAAATAAAGTACTCTTAAAGTAATTTTCATGGAATATTGAGAATTACCATTAAATGTATAATGTTAAATTAATTTGGAACAAAATCTTTTGAGCTGATTTTAAGAAAATTGATTTGTTTTTAACTTTTCTTATTTTTAGAGTTGGATGTTTAATTCCAAACACCCCTCTGAGGAACCTTATGAAAACCCTAGGTTAGCATGCCGTAACCCTGCTAGAATTGAAGCAAGAAAATATGTTATACCATGTGCCGACACTACAGGTCACACTTTAATTTAACACTACATTAAAGTGACAGGTTGTCGCATGCACAAAGGACTTTAGGGGATGGTAGGGGTATGAAACCTATTGAATTTCAGGAGATAGATCACACACACACTGCTTTCACACTAATTTACAGGGAATTTGGGAGCCTCCTGATGACTATTTGTGGTCACATCAGGATTTATCACTTAGTTTCTCTACCCCTGGATAAGAGGAATGATGGGACCTGGTACCTTGTCGTAGAAGGGCTGCTTAAACTTCCGAAAGTAGTCCTTGATGATCGGCATGTCCAAGTTTCAATACAGAGTCCTAATTTAATCGTCCCAGGGTGGGTTTACAATGACCCTCAGACACAGGTTCTGAAATGCCTGCATATTTGGAATTTAATTTACCAGACAAAGGCATAAAAAAAATCCAGAGTAATAATACCTGCATAATTAACCGTTTCCTTATGGGGTAGGCAAGAAACTGTGCATATAGCTCAAAAAACAACAATGTACTTAATCCATCCTTACTAATTCTCTCCACACTTCCCTATCCCTGCATACTCCCTTCGCTTCAACATCATCTATACATCAAGTCATACACGCTCATTTGTTCTTAAACTCTTCATTTTTCTCTTTTTAACACATTTGTCTACAACATTTAGCCACATCTTCCATAGCCTACCCTTCCTTTTGATCCACACACTCCACCTTCATATGTTTGTCTCATCACTCGATCCACACTCATCCTCTCAACATTCCCAAACTAACGTAAGACGCTTCTTTCACAGTGACCTATTGGATTCTCTTTCAAACTGCACTTCTTCAGCACCCATTCATTACTGACTGCCCATACAATTCTTAGCCATCTCATTCTAACTGCATTCAGCCTGCTCTTGTGTTTCTCCTGACAAATCCACACTTCACATCCATAAAACAATGTTGGTGTTAACACACTTTCATATTTATTAACAAAGACAAAGGGCATTCAATATTACACTTTGAATAAAAATTAATATTTTCCCCCTCCTATTTATTACTACAGCTCTTACCTAATCTCTCCTTTACCTTTGTTTCAAAATAGGCTCGTGTTTATCCTAAAGAAACAACCTCCTTGAGTGAAGGCTAGGAGATATCTGGCACCTCTTTGTCTATCAATGATATAAAAACTCTATGAAGAACCAGAAGGTCATACAACTACATTAATGTAGCAGTCTATTGGGGCTTTACCAACCTTACCAACCTTGAAAACCAAGGAGCAGGGTTTCACAGTACAGAGTAGGGGGAGTGTGGGAGAAGGGGTTAATAAAAAATATACAATAAACATGCTAAAGGAAAGGATGGAAATGATCTATGAAAAAGACTGTACAGGAGGCCAAGAAATATGTGGGAGGAACAGATAAAAGAAAATGTGTAAGTGAGAGGAGAGGAATGGAAGCATTTTTAAATTTACCCAGTCACATGCTGGAAACAGTTGTTGATAATACGAAAAACATCTAAAGCAGAGCCTGGTTATATGTTGAGAAGTGGTAGGTAGATTAACTGTGCACAACAAATCAGCTTGGATCCTCTGCAAGCTGAATACACCTTGATCCCAATCACATGTCTGTAGACACAGGGGATGCTACTTAGAGGCAAAAAACCATTGTAACACCAATCTAATCTCATCCCTCAACAAGTGTGGTTTTATTTTCTCGGGTGTAGTTTTATTTTGTCGGTTGTCAGTTTTTTGTAAGCACTGCGTTTTATTACTTGTTTGGGTTATAAGCTTATGTACTAATTACAATAATGGTTTTAAGGATAAGGTAATTATATTCGTAGGTGTACTCGTATTTGTTTGAAGGGAGAGTGGAAAACAATTTTGAAGGAAAAACCCTCAGTGCACCCGACCGAGAATGGAACCTTGATCTCCCCATCAATGGCAGTCTAGTTTACTAATAGAGTAGCGTGTTAGACCACCTGGCCACCGATGTAGGTCTTTTACAGGGTTCCTACAGTATTTGTAAAAAAAATTCTCCCAGACTTTTCCCTGACTATTTTCTCAAGTTTCCTGACCAACTTCTCACAAAATTTCCACTATAATTTTATGGTACTATCCATGTGGAAATATTAATTTAACTACATTTATTTTGGCCTCCTCCTCCCCTACAGCCGACCTTGCCTCACCTCTCATGGAAGAATAAGAACGCAGATGTCTTGCCAATCAGTTCAGGGAAAATGATGGAAAAATAACAAAATATATCAAACCCTATTAAAAAGGAAAAGCTGAAATCCATCTGCAATTGTTTTGCAGAAAGCTAGTTTACACTTCAGGAATGGATCACAGGCTGCTCTTTTCAGTATCTCTACAGGTTTTGTTTTAGGAAGTTTTTCTTCTTTGAGAAACTTAACGACATGGTCCCAAATTGTAATGCCTTTTGAAATAACGTTGCATTCTCTAATTACTGCACACCACAGAACTTCAAAGTAAAAGTTGTACACCCTGTCAACTGGGTAAACAATGCTTGACGAGCTGTAGTCAGTGAACAGGTAGTATGTGTGACACAATAAGCAATTTTTATCCCAATTGGCAGGTTCCACTCCTGTTCTCAAGGAACCAGGAACAACATGAAGCCCACATGTCCTCAGATTTATCAAAATACATACTTCATTGTTTGTGACAGATTTTATGTGTTCCTGAAGAAGCGTTATAAACTTTAGATTGACATTTGAGCCATCCATTGACATTTGTATAAACTAGACTGGAAGAGGAGAAATACTATCAGAGAAATGCTTAAGTAATTCTTCAGCGGTGCTTCTATCAAAAAAAAACACTGTCCAAGCAATGACTGACAACTATATGATTTTCCTTGTCCCAGAATCTGATTACAATGTCCATTTGCCCTCTTTGAATAACTTTATTCAATGCCTCATCAAAACAAATTACAAAGTTGTTACATGATTTTAGGCAGTCCAGTAAATTGTTATGAAAATGGACAAGCCATGCACATGAATAGCAGCCTTGTCTCCACAAGAGTAAAGCATTGGCAATGGAACACTCGGGAAACATAAAATGAAAAATTGTACTTAAATTATTGCACGAATTGAAATACATTTTATTATCAACAACTTGCAAAGCCCAAATGACTTCCGCCTTATTTATATTATCTTTCATAACAAAAGTGCATTTCCCTGACTTTCCTTGACCGTTATTTTTTCCCCTGACTTTCCAGACCGTAGGAACCCTGTTTTATATATTAGTCCAAATGTTATCAGCAAGATGATATTACAGTCATTGCAATGCACACACAAACAACCGATTTAAAGTTTTAAAACTACAACACATAATCTGATCCATATTATTTTGTTTTAAAAATCTTTAAACAAACCACTTTAAATGTTTTCAAAAATCTGAATTTTATGCATTTTATGATTAAGCCAATTATAATTTTACTAAGTGAAACATCAAACATCATCATCATCATATTTCCAGACTTTGGCAGGGTATTTTAGTAAAATGTCTCCATCTTCCTCCTTAATTTCCTCCATTGTTCTCCCCTCACTCGAACACTTTCTGTTATCCGCTCCTCTCGTCTGTTTCAGGCTACAAGTTATATTAAAATAAAAACTGTGAAATAGAAAATAAAGAGCAGGACTGCTGAATGACAAACAGTTGAGCAGTCTAGCATCTAGGAGACTAGGTTTTCAATCCCTTTATTCTAGGTTGGAGAGGATTTATGTAGAGCTTTAACCTTTTCGCTGCTAAATCAGGAAAGTGCATGTATACATGTTTGTGCTGAATTAGGAAAATATTTGGACTGCAGTAATTTTTTGCTTGTCAACTATTTTTACGATTATAAACGTTCTCCTAAACCTAAGCCATGTAACTATAGAAAATATATTTATAAAAATAACTGAAAGAATTAATAAATAACTCCTTAACTACTAATTTGAACAAAACAACACAAAGAAAACACGACCAATAATGTATTAAGTCAGATGCGTGATCAGCGATGAATATCAAATAATAATAATATTTAGCACCGCGTCTTACTACCTGTTCGGGTTATACGCTTAAGTACTAATTACGCTAATGGATTAGGAATTGGGAGGGTTGAATTTAAAGGAAGTGAACCCACATTTGCGTGGAGTGAAAGTGGAAAACCATTTAGGAACACCCCCCCCCCCCCCCCCCCCAGTTCAGCCGACAGATTCGAACCTCGATCTCCCCGTCCTCGGCAGTTGAGCTCAACATGACTAGCGCGTTAGCCAACTACGCCACGCGACGAATATCGATCCATCAGTTCAACAAGAAATGTATATAAGAACGCAGTACATACTTTGTAATAGTTCCGAAGTAAAGACAATAGATAATGTTAGCAGGACAGAAAGTTAAAGAGCCGTACGTTTATAAACATATTTAGCACTGGTGAATGAAATTCGAAAAATGTTTATAGGTGGGTATAGCAGTGAGAGCGTTAAAATATTTTAATTATATTACATCAAAATGGGTAAATTACTTCAAAAAAACAGGAATAAATATTTGAATGCCAGACAAATATAATACTGATTTATTAAGATATATATATAACATGATTGTAAAATAAACCAAGTGATAAAAGTAGTGACAACACAGTTAATTATAAATTAGTTATTTATGACATGTTGAATTAACTTTAAAACAAAACTCTGAAAAGAAAATGAACATGCAACACACTCAAGATGGCCACTTCAAATCAAGAATAAAATTCCAACATGGTTCCCAGTTTTCCTGACAAAGACATTAAATAACTTTTCTGAATTTTTTAAAGGTTCTTTTCAGTTGTCAGACTTTGAACAAATTATCGTGAATGAAAATGTTTTGTAAAAGGTTAGTTAAAAGAGCCACAGTTTTAGTAACGGTACTTGAGCAAATATTGTTAATAAGCGTTTCAACTCAATTTCTAGGCGAGTAGACTAATGAAGTCCTACACAAGACATACCACCTACAACCTCAATTATGTCTTAAAATATGATAAATTACTTCAAGATGGGTCTTTAATAAAAAAGAAAATCTTTACAGTCTCCTGTTGGAAAACTTCCGTCATGAGCCACCACATATAGGCTTCCCTCTCCCTCCCTCTCCCATGGAATTACTCTACATTCTCATGGCCTGGATCAGAACATTCAACTTGAGATATGTTATCAGCCCCAAGTAGAGCGTACCCCCAAGTCAAGGGGGGATGTCCAGAGAGAATGCCCCTCGAAGCTTTAGGAGTGGTCCACCCCAGGCATAATTTTGAAATTTTTATGCCCCTCGAAGCTATTAAGAGTGGCCATCCCAAGCATAATTTTTAAAATTTGTATGCCCGTAGAAGCTATTTAGAGTAGTCTATTCCAAGCATATTTTTGAAATTGTATGCTCTAGAAGCTTTAGTAGTAGTCCCACCTCCAAGCATAATAGTGAAGTTTGTCTGCCCCTCAAGCTTTAGGAATAGTCCCACCCCAAGCATAATTTTGAAAATTTTTAATGCCCCGAAGCTTTAAGAGTGGTCCACCCAAAACATAATTTGAAATTTTTATGCCCCTCGAAGCTTTAAGAGTGGTCCACCCCAAACATAATTTTGAAATTTTTATGCCCCTCGAAGCTTTAAGAGTGGTCCACCCCAAACATAATTTTTGAAATTTTTATGCCCCTCGAAGCTTTAAGAGTGGTCTATTCCAAGCATATTTTTTAAAATTGTATGTCACTAGAAGCTATTTGGAGTAGTCCTCACCTTTAAATTCCTAACGAACAATAAAATGCAAGCAATTTTCCCGATGTACAAAATTCAAGCATAATCCCTAGTTTTCCTGAACAATGGCCGCCCTGACATTGAAATCAAGGATAACTAACTTGTCATTAGATATTAAATTTATTCAAATGACAGCATATCACGGAAAAAATTTATTGATAGATTTTAATATCACAAAAGCTATTTGCTATCATTAAAAATTTTTTTTTTAAGTATTTATAACATAAATGCATTGACAAAACCTATCTCTGTACTAGATAAAATTAAATATAAAACCATTTAGTTTAACTGTGATAGTAGATTTTAACAGAAGCACATTATGATTTTACAATCAAAACTAAATTTAGTAAAACAATTAACACCCCCTTTGTTTTTAGCTTGATAAACTTGAGAAAGTGTGCAGCTAAGCAAAGTTTCTAAGAAGACACAACACTCAATGAAAGTGATTTATTAGATTTTTATTTATGTGAAGAATGACTCCTAAATTAGAAATCTGGACCCTGTCTAAATGTGTAGATGTTTTAACTCCCAAGATATATTTTATAAGTTTAATTTGACATGTGAATAAGAGATTACCAATGTGCATGTGGGTGGGTTATACAAACCCTGACCTAAGAGCCAATTTAAAAATTCAAAATGTAATCAGCTTAGTTAATTTTTAACATTTTTTATAGGAAGAATATGAGTATGCTGTTGACACAAGTTACAGGTAGAGAAACGTTGAGACTAGCCTCGTAAAAAATAAAGTCGCAATAGAAGTTATTGGGTTTCAAAATATTACAAAGAATAAATTAATAACTCAAAACGATTGTATTAATTTTGCATTATGATTTTAATGTAAAGATTAATTTTTCAATCAATTTTCAATATATTAATGCAAACTTTAGTTAAAATCTAAATATGCCAAACCTTTTATTTGATTAGATATAAAGAATTCGTCCCTAGACCCTAGTATAATTTTATAAGTGGACGGACCCTAGTCAATCTTCGACCCTAACCCTTTGAACTCTGTTCTTAAATGAACTATTAAAGTTATAATAAAAGTCAACATTTTTAAACAGGAATAATAATGTGGATAGCTCAGTAGTACAATGAAACAAAAGCTTCTTTAGAAAACTAAAATATATTATTAATAAATAATTAATCAATAGTAATGAAGCAATGGTTGTCAGAATAAGATAACTTATGTGGTCACACTAGCCTGTTTGTTTGTTGTCCAATAGTACAGTACACATGGCGAAATTACTAGCTACTCACTTGCAAATTTACTCGCTGCTATTAAACTCGCCGACTATAAGTAAGTACCCTGGCTAGATAACTTGCTGCTCACTTTACCCCAGCAGGTAAAGTTGAATAATGGGCTACTTTAAATGAGTTTACACGCCAGTAAGTAGCTAGTAATCTCACCCTGTGGAATTGAGGCTTACGTATCCTATAACATAAAGTATATAGGAACAAGTAAAGAACATAGGGTGTATTTACGGTGGCGGGGGAACTGGGGGCCAGGAGAGTTATTTCCCCCTCACACCTAGATATTTTTCCCAATTCCATAATTTTATAGAATATGAAGTTGAAAGAGAGCGTTATATCAAAATCCAAATGACTTTTAGATGCATTCAATTTTTTTAAATTTGCCAAATAAGACCACTTCAAATATCTTTTTAGATGATCCAATTTTCAAAATATTTGCGGGCCAAGACCACCCCAAATAACATATAGGGACATGCAGTTTTCAAACATTTTAAGGAAGGGGGATGAAGTGTGGGGGTTGGTGGGCAAGTCCCTAAAACCCAATACATAAATAAGGTTCCTCCGCCACTGTGTCTTTGCAGATCTTGATTAACTAATCAACGTAAAGTATACTTTTTTTCTTTTCTCTAAGATCTGTGCTTTGATTTTTTTTATATCACAAAATTTGAGCTACTTTTGTAATAGTTGTTACTTAACTGTTAAGAATTATATTTAGCCATTATAAATTTACAGCATATCTGATGACATTAGAATAGTGTATTTTTCAAAGAATCTCCTCACATGAACTAGTCATAATTATTTATAATTCACTAACAAAAGTAACAACTTAACATCTTTAGTTACTTAACATTAAACTCAAGTTGACAGAAAGCATTTTAAAGTAACAAACCATATGCAAAATAAGTTTTTAAATTTCAGGGTGAAGAGTTTTTATACATATTAACACAAAATTCATAGTCCGAGATAAGCTAAAAACAAAGTGTATGTATGTATGTATAAATGGTAAAAAGAAAAAGTCTTACGAGCAATCAAGTTATTTTGTACAAAAAAAATGCTATCTTAATATCAAAGTGAAATAATTGAAAAAAAAAAAGTACTTGGCCATCAAGTCAACTTTCTTGAGTGTCAAAATCACAGGGTTTGTAGTGAAGCCCTATCCCTGTGACATTTCAATCTTAGTAAAAATCAACAACTAAATAGGTACCTTATTTTAAAGACCTCCACCGGTTTATATAACATCAGAAACCCTGTCACAAGTGTCCATGCATTCACCAATAAAATTAACATAAATTATACATAGTTTTAATCAAACACTTTGTTGTATAGATATAATATAGGCCTAGGGATAAACTAATTTTGTAATATAATTATTATTTTTAAAAAAATATTTAGCCTTAAGTGGAGAAGTGCTGAAATGTAGTTTCAACTTGATGTTGGAAACTTACAGAAAATGGTCGCCCTTGGTGGTTTTGGGGTAAAGTGCTCACCTCAGGAGCAGATGTTAGTGGGTTCAAACCCAGCCAGGGTCGACGGATTTTTCTGAGCGATAAAAATACTTAGCATAACTTCCTTCTGAGGGGAAGTAAAGCTGTCTGTCCAATGTATTTACACCAATTACTGTTCCCAGTCTATGGCCCGGGTCAATTTTTGATCCAAGCTATTTATTTTCCACTACCGCTGGCTAGACCTGTGTAGCTCCCATGTTGATTGTGGCATGTAAAAGGAGCCTGGAAGGTACAATTGAGGTTAGACTCCTTGTTTGTAGATATCTTACAAAGGATGTCTTATCTAGTAATGAGATGCCTGTTGGAGAACTTACGAGCAACATGTGTGCAAGGTAGTTGATCAGATTTAACAGTACATAGGCCTAAGCCAATATAAAGTATCAGAGGTGTAAAACATGATCATCATATAACTTATGGGAATCAGCCATAATTAGGTGTGTGGTGAACTGATAATCCACTTCTATATTGTGCTTTGTTTATTTGGCTGTAGGATCATATTTAGTACAGGCATACTCCGACTTACATCTGTAGTGAGGTCAAATCCACTATTTTACTAATTTGAATCTCAAATCCGAAGCTCCACTTTACCTTTAAATCTTGAACCCGAATCTTGGAAATAAATTAATATAAGGAAAAACATATAATAGAATAATAGAACGTACAGACAGAAATTAAATGTTAACATTCTTTCTTATAATCCATTCATTATAACATTCTTACATTTAGTTAAATGATAAATTATTCGTCTGCGGCCTGGTTGTTAAGTTCATCCATATAAACAGTATTAGCGCTCTAAAACAAATTTTGCTTGGAAAATTAGAAAAATAAAAAAATTAGTCGAGTCTTTTATCCGAAATTTTCTTGAATCCTCAAATCTCGAATATCCTTAACCCTTTGAGTGCCAAGATAAATGACAAAAAAAGTGCCAAACGTGCCACGCTATTTTACTCAAAAATACAGGATTTTGTTAAAATTTTTATAACTTATTAGTCTTTGAACTTCTTGCGCTCAAATTTTTACATAAATTAGCTAACTTGCTTACCAATATAATTAACCATCTACTTTTATAATTTTTAGATATATAAAAAAAATCACCAGCCAAGATATTTAAAAAATATACTGTTTGATTTAACATTAATTTTTAGGCTTTTAAAATTTAAATAGTTTAAATAGAATAAATCACTGAAAAGAACATAAAAACTGAGTAAATAACAAGAGTTTAAAAAAAAAACTAACTTTAGATTTTATGCTAAAATTGGGTAATGCATAGCAGTGTTTCAGTGACCATCAACTTTAGCTTGGAATCAGAAGGTGAGAGTGGGGGGGCGGGGGAGGGAGACTTCAAACCTGGCACTTCTGTGTAAATATGAAAAGGTTGGGGTGGATTATCCTGATCTTCAAGATTTATTCTATCCATAGGAATCACTCGTATTCACACTCGCTTTATCAATGTCAGCTGCCACTCCTTTTTCCGATCTTTCAGTTACACTAGAAAATAAAACTAAAACAATTACCTCATAAAGTGAAAAGAGGTTTTCCTTATACTATATATTTACATCCAATATCCTTTACCTGTGTTTTGTACTTTATGTTATACCTTTTACATGTTTCGATCTGTGTGTCCTATCATTCTTTACAATTTTCCATTTTCTCCCTTTTGTTGTTTTTAATTTGTTTCCTCTTTCAGGAAGTTGCATTGATAGTTTACCACTCCTCCCTGATGAGTTCCGATAGAATGAAACCTAAGTCGGGGAATTGGGAGCTGACAAGCGATTTTCTTCAAGAGGCAACCATTACCTCTTTGTCCAATGGCAACAATGTAAAGTGTGAACTGTGTTTTTCTTTTCATTGTAAACGCCATATTGTGTTCGTCCCTTTTATATGTTTTTATTAACCTTTCCTGTAACCTTCTTCCAAATATCATAAAGCGAATAGAGGTTTTCCTTAGCGAGATGCTTTCACTAGAATATAATTCCTGTTCAGTTTCATTATTTACAAATTCAGAATCACTGCTCTTATAATCAATAACAAAATGATCACTCTCGCTTGAGCTATCAATAAATATTTCAAGTTTTTCTGTGTCTTGAATCACAGCTTTCCTCTTAGTAGCCATGTTTACAAACAAGGCCAAAGAACGCATAAAGTTAGAAAATAATTTTTATGTTTATATTTTTATGTTTATGTATATTTGTAATACAGATGATTTTAATCAATACTATCAGAAAAGTTTGTGAATTTTTAAGGTGTCTTATGGAAGAATCTTTTTGTGGGATAGTCATATAACATCTCAAAATTCACAAACTTTCTGATTGTATGTATTAAAATAAATCATCTTTATTACAAATAAGACCTAAAGATGGTGTAATGTCACCGAAACATGTCGTCCTCATAGAAGACTAAAGCTTTTATAAAATAAGGAGAAGGGAATAAAAAATAATAATCAAGAAGATATATTTATTTGTGTTTTGAAATATATCCTAAAGTTATTGATTGTAAACTAATTGCAAGATGGTTTATAAAGTTCTGACCAATGTGGCTTCTGTTGCAGTATTTTTAGGAGGTCAAAGTAAGGCAATGTGAGATCTCAAGTCAATGTGAAACATTTATCCAGTTTTAGGGCTTGGGTGATTGAGTTTAACATCTGAATTATTTCCATACTATTTTTTTTAAATCAATTTACATTTTTTATATTTATTTGGAAAAATGTTGTGTTGTTTAACTTGAATGGTTCTGATTGTGTTATTAAAGGTAGTGCAGATTTGTGATTTGGTAGATGAGAGATTTTATATTGTAGCCAGTAGTTTTATTTAAGGTTTAAAAAATCCACAATAACAGAACTGTGAAATAAGCATAATATTTTGAATAGTAATCATTCATCATTCATTTTATTTCAGGAAAAAAAGGTGCATTCTAATAAAATCACAAAAATTTAGCTGCAATGTATTATTAACACAATTTTTCTTAGGATAGAATTGAATCGGGCATACTATTAACAATGTTAATTTAATCGGCAGAATATAATATGATATTGTGAATGATAAAAATGTATTTTGTAATTTATCCGAAAGTTAGATTTGATAGGATAAGGTTTTAAAGAAAGAAGGGACTTCACTTCAAGTTAGACATACCCAGTTATATATGTTGATTTTTAAGAAAAAATATTAATAATCGATTGATAGTTTAATGTTGTCTTAACAGTTTTAACAAATTAACATTCTTGAATGAATAGTTGTCTAGTTTTTAGAAAATATATTTGTTATAGTTAGAGTTGGATCGACTCAATTTATCCTCGAATCAGAATAATTATGAACATAAGAGTAAATAAAATTAAAATAATATAAAATGCAAATTAGTAACCAAATCTTAATATTCTTTTTTATAAAACACTCATTATAAAATTCAAACATTCAGTTAAATGTTAAATTACTGGTCTGGGGCTTGGTTCTCTAGTTCATACCATTATAATTGGTTCAGAATCACCAATCAGCAGTTTTAGAGCTCTAAAACAAATTTATCTTGAAAAATTGATTATTTTTTTTAAGAATTCGAGTTAAATTTGAAATCTTCTTGAGTATCCTTAAGGATTCAATATATTTGAAGGCCATCCCTAGTTGAAATACTGTTTTCTTTTTAGACTGGTCTCCAAGCAATCAGGGTTCATACACAAAATTATTACATATTTTCCAGGACTTATCAAGGATTTTCTACAATTCCTCCAGGACAAGTGTATAAAATAATCATGGCAAAATACACATTACATTTTTTCTTGTATTAAAAAAAATATTCATTTTTTATGAATGCTTCCAACTACCCTACAGCTGCACCTTTCCACACCTTTTGTTATATTTTAATGTATTCCATGACACGAGTTATTGAAATAATTAAAACCAAACATAAACTCACTTGCAAATAATCTCCCCTAACTCTGAGCAATACAAAATAATATAAAAATGCGGGACATAATACTTCAACCACAAATATTAAAATTAGCACAGTAATATGATTACATTACACATCACTGAGACAAAAGTAAATAAACCACTGATGTCATTACATTGACCCGTTTTACTCTGTCACCTCTTCCTATTTTACTGATCTGTTTTTTTTAATGTGGACAAAAGAATTTTCAGGACCACCTAGTGGATTCCAGGAAAAGATCGGATGAGAAATTCCATAAAATTTCCAAGCCTGGAAGAAATATTTTAAAATTCCAGGTTTTCAATGACGCGTAGTAACTTTGATTACAATATATTATACAATTATAAACTACTCACATAAAAGATAAATTTTTTTTCCCTAAGAAAAGGTTGAGATATTCAGGGTAGTCTGCAAAGAAAATGTGGATCCCAGTCAACAACCAGCAGGACCATAATTTCTCAATCTCGTTCATTCTTAAACTATTCAAAGATACTATCACTCAACAAAGCCCTCCAACCCAAAATTGTTTTATATTTTGTTTTAAATGTGTGAAAAGGATGCTACTTGCAGTATTCTCATTCGGCAACGGAAATACTATTATTATCGTGTTAAAGTTTGCTTATTTTAAGTTTTCATTCTTTAGGTGATGTGTAGTATTTTTTGAAATGTTAAGAAAGTAATAGTTAAAAAAAAAAAAATCCCCAACCAGCGTATATACTTATATACTAATTAAAGTTAATGAGTTCAAGGATGAGGAATGTTATATTTATAGAAAATGTACCTGCATTTGTGTAGAAGGAGAGTGTAAAACATTATTTTTTTTTAAAAAAAGCCTTCAGTATACTCGTTCGAAATTCGAACCTTGATTTTCGGGTCATCAGCAAACTAGTCTGTTATAAGAGTAGTGCCTTAAACCATAAGGCCACCAAAGCGGATCCATTTTAATATAATTTTTTGTGTGGATACTCATTTATTTAGCATACAATTTATTTTAACCTACTCTTGTGTAGACAGTTTCACTATCAAAGAAAGTATTTATTATTCTTTTATATTTTTAGACAATTTCACTATTGGAAGTTTGTAATATTACAAGTAATCTTTATGAACAAATACAGATTAGTATTTTGTATTAAAAAAATGACTGCATTAAGTATCAAAAAAATATTTATAGCCAGTAGCTATATTACACACATGTTCTACAAAACCTATTCTCATTATATAAAGAGAACAAAATGAAACAATAAACAAATCATATGTATAGTGAAATAAAATATTATCAATACTAGCACAAAAGTATAATTATTTCCATGAGTGTAATCTTGAAGTACAGGCAGGTGTTGGCAGTATACCTCGGAGTGTTCACCTGTGCCAGTGGAATAGTTTAGCTGCAACAACTCTGAGGGTGTGGGTCCAATCCAGATCGCTTCGTTATAAATATTCGGGTGAATTCCTCAGATATTGTAGGGTGAATTCCAACAGTATTTTGCAAAATTTCCATCGTAAGTCCACTCCTGAAAAATATTTATATTTTAGTTTGAAGTATTTATTATAATAAACTTTATTCATCAACTTGTGCATAAATTGTAGTGTAGCAAAGTGATCCGAAACAAGAGCAGCAAATGTCCCACATTTGATGTACCTGTAATAGACAATATGAAATAAGGGTTCCCCCTGATGGTGAAATAGTTGATAGGTGTAGTGTTTACTTCATCATTAGTGTTTATTGACTCACCATTGTAGCTAATGTTTATGATTAAGGTAATCAGACATTTGTTTATAAACACTTTATAGACACAAATTTCCAAAATAAACAAGTATTTAAAGTAATCCACAAAAAAACTTGCAAATTGCAAGCAACCCTGGCACACTTTAAGTGAAGACCTCATGTCTATCTAAATTTTTGAATGATTATTTAAAAGAATTAAGAAATAGGATTACTTTGAGCAACCTATAATTTGACAGGCTTGATTAGTTTAAATATTTAGAAACCATTTTAAATAGCATTAACGATATTAAATTGGAAATTAGGAAAAGAATACATTTGGGAAATGCTTGCTATTATTTGGTCAGTAAGTTGATGACATCTCGCCTGCTGTCAAGGAATGTAAAAGTCAGAATATACGAAACAATAATTTTACTGGTTGTACTCTTTGGGTGTGAAACGTGGTGTCTTTCCTTACACAACTAAATAAATTTAGGTGTTCAAAAACAATGTGCTTAGGAAGATAATTGGTGGAAAAGCGGATTAGGCTACTGGGGAGTGGAGTAGGTTACATAATAAGCTACATACCCTGTACTCACTACACAACATTGTTAAGCTAGTAAAGTCTCAAAGTATGGCGGGTAGGATATGCCGCGTGAATGGGATTTTCTAGAACCTTGTTCAGAGTATTGACTGACAAACAATATGGAGAACATTGTGAAGACCCAGATGGATCTGGGACGATAACATTAGAGTGGACCTGAATGAGATAGGGTGTAATGAGGTGGACTGGATAGAACTAGCTACACTAGGTGTAATGAGGTGACTGGATAGAACTAGCTACACTAGGTGTAATGAGGGGACTGGATAGACTAGCTACACTAGGGTGAATGAGTGGACTGGATAGAACTAGCTACACTAGGGTGTAATGAGGGGACTGGATAGAACTAGCTACACTAGGGTGTAATGAGGGGACTGGATAGAACTAGCTACACTAGGGTGTAATGAGGTGGACTGGATAGAACTAGCTACACTAGGGTGTAATGAGGGGGACTGGATAGAACTAGCTACACTAGGGTGTAATGAGGGGGACTGGATAGAACTAGCTACACTAGGGTGTAATGAGGGGACTGGATAGAACTAGCTACACTAGGGTGTAATGAGGGGTACTGGAAAAGAACTAGCTCAAGATAGGGATAGTTGGCGTAATTTTTAAGTGCAGCAATAAACTTTTGAGTTCCTAATGCCATGAATTAAGTAAGGAAGTTTAAAACCAATCAAATTTGTATTCCAATGTAGTTTGTACAATTTAATTTTATTTACTACACTGTAAAGTGGATACAAAAGATTAGAGGATTGTTTTTTTAATATTAATTTAACAATAATATATTCCATTACTGTGACTGTCCTCTTATTCTTTACTAATGATCATTGGTAACTTACTCAACTAAACTGGGCTTGTAAGTTGGCAGTATTGATTGTTTTCTTATGCATCTGACAAAAGGTTGTGGAGCCTAGATTATCTTTAAAAGTAAAAGAATTGGAGAAATGCTGGGATGAAGTGTTGGAGTGTTATTTTAAGTTAACTAAAACTGGTCAAAGGCAGATTTTTAACCGGCAAGTAGCAAACTTGTGGTGTGTGTTGACCCAAAGGCAGATTTTTAACCAGCAAGTAGCAAACTTGTGGTGTGTGTTGACCCAAAGGTGATTTTTTGTGGGTTTATAGTAAATCTAGTCAAGGCTGGACAAAAAAAAGGGGGTGGAGAATCATTATTATGGACTAGAGCAGTTTTTCCAGCCAGTGGGCTGGATATTTCTATCGGTCTGGAGAAGCTTGCTGCTTCAGGTGTACAAATAAATGATTAATTGTAACTATACTAGTATTTTGTGAATCTATATGAAAGTTAATGTTACTTTTTGTTGCTAAGAATCAATTTTGTGTTTAGACAGTTGATATTAAAGTTTACTGTGGTTAGTGTGTGGGTCAAACAAGCCTATATTTGTGGGAGAATTTGCAGACCGAGCAAAATGGTGTCAATTTTTGTTTTCATTTCTTAAAATTGTAAAACCTATGAGCTGTAAGCAGCAATAGCGCTGCATAATCTCAGTGTTAGTGAGGACAGAGTTATTATGAGGGGTTTATAATATCAACAATAATCCATCGAGAAACTTATTTTCAGAGTGTGAAAAACTGACAGGCATATATATTCAGATGGAACAAAGCAACATTTTAAAATTAAGTATATATGAAAGGCGAAGCCTGCTGTATCTATATCTTATTCGAATAAATCGAGAAATGAATCCTTGACACAAGAATCATAAACTGGACCTTTGGCTTAGCATGCCAATGTTCTAACCAATAAGCTATCCAGGAATCGTCCGTGCTCAGGGTCATTCTTCACTCATAGTTTGTTACTCGGGCAGAATCTGTGATGCAACCATGGATATCATTAATATAACAGCCAGTGGCAACTCGGTTGTGGCAAAAATATACTTTATTTTTTATAAACTCATTTTTATAATGTCTTGGATTTATATTTGATAAGAAAAATAGAAAGTATAAAATCGGAAACTTTGACTGCTTTGATCTTATATCCAGTCTTGAGCTGTGAGGGAAAGTGGTTTTGCTAACATTGTTACTTTCTTTTAGGAGGATGACAAGTTCAAAGTAGGGCCGAGATGGAAACTAGGTGTAATTAAAGCCATAAATATAGTCATAACAACTCAATAGTAATCTTCAAGGGATGCTCTTGGTAGCTGGTTTTGCAGCAAGTGAACTAACCATTCCCTCAGATTATTAAGCTCAACACCTTACCATTCTAAAATAGTCTAGTTCTCAACTTACTTGACGGCAGCGGCATATCCTTGAATGACTTCGCCAGCGTTAGGACCAATGAAGTGCATGCCAATAACTTTCTGCGGCTCCCTTCTCAAACAAATCACTTTGATGTAGCAGCTCTCAACACTCTTCTGAGGTATGAAGAACTCTGTAGGCTTATAATAAGCGTGATACACTTCAATGCCATCTTCCCCGTGCCGCCCGGCTGCACTTTCCTCACTTAACCCAACTGTCGCATACTCCATTGGAGTGAAAACTGTTGTAGCTACATTTTCATAATCCATTTCTAGTTTTGCTTTGTTGAAGATTCGTTGAGCCAACAATTTACCGGCTTGGACAGCCACAGGAGTTAGCTCTGGTTTTTCCTAAAAACAAAACAAGTTTCTAAATCAAATCTAACTTCTAAATTATTTTCAGATTATGATTTTATTAATTTATCAAAAAATTATTCAGTCAACTAACACACTTGAAAGCCCTCTTTGAAAAATTTAATAAATTTAAATGGAAATGAAACACACAGGCACATTTCTCAAATGAGAAAAAAGTCAACTTTTTGGGACATTTGGTAGTTCTTGACAAAATGAAATTTAACTCAAAGTATTTTATGGGAATTTAAAATTTGGTATATATTTTATGGTTTTCCAAGATGATGTACACCATGATTAAATAATAGTACTCACATGTAAAACATCTCCAACAGCATAAATATTTGGGACATTTGTTTTTTCCCCAACAGCTAGTATTTTTCCGCTCTCTGGCACCGTGTGGAGTCCAGCGGCATTTACTTTCAACTCTGGTGTGAGCGGGCGCCTGCCCACAGCAAATAGTACAGTGTCAAATATGTCAGAGTTCTGTTCGCTGCTAGTGGCATCTGCCCAATGTACCAGGAACTTCCCATCATTTTGCTTCTCTACAGACTTTGGAAGGCATTTAAATAGGAACTTGACCCCTCGATGCTGCATGTCTTTTGTGATAATGTCGGCCATTTGTTGGTCAAAGCCTCTCAAAACCACAGAGCGCACCATTACTGTTGCATCGTAACCCAACCCTTTGAGGAAACCCGCGCACTCCAAGCCAATATCTAAATTAATGTTAAGGAATATTTTTGATAGTTTAACAGGCAAATGGTGAATCTAAATAGTTGCACACAGTTTAGTTTTACTTATTGATAGAAACATGCAAGCTTACATAATATTATTGATTTTCATTCATCCAGGTTTAGAACTAGATTTTTTCAATATAGCCGTTATCTAGAAATAATAATAATAATAATAATAATAATAATAATAATAATAATAATAATAATAATAATAATAATAAATAAAATTCTAAGAATGTCTATGAACAAATCAAAGAAATTTCTAAATAAAAAATAAATAAAAAGAAGTGTCATGTACTTGATGTCATCAAAAAAAGAAACAATTATTATCTGTAGTTCTCCAAGCATTATTAAATCTTTTTTATTAGCCCAATGTATACTTTAATTACTTTTATTTACATCTATTACTGTTTCCAGCCTGTGGCCTGGGCCAGTTTTTTATTCAAGCCATATATTTTCCACTACTAACTTGCTAGGCCCGTCATAGCTTCATATGCCTTATAATCTAACTTAATAATAATAATAATAATAATATTATTATCACCGCGTCTTACTACCCGTTCGGGTTATACGCACTTACGCTAATGTGTAATGGTAGGGTGATTGTGAGATGAAATGGAGGACCTACAGTTTAACGTGGATCCGAACCACGGTGGAGGCCTGGCATTCCTCACATTCACAAGTTGTGATTAATACAAATCTTGTCAGAGGTTTGGAGGGTTTGGCAATCAGGTAAATCTGTGCTAGGACTGAGGATTGAACCCCGGACCTGTAGCACAGAAGTCTGACACCTTACCCCTAGACCGCCAGGTCACCTATAAGCTAGCTTAAGACTAAGACAGGCACAACATTCAGTCCTCAGTCATCAATTTATTAATGTGAAAGGGTAAACTCATATTTTCATCAATGATACATTTCAACCATGCGAGGCATCGAACCCGGGACCCTTAGTTCATTAGGAAGATATGCTACTGACTGAGCTAAGGTGTCAAATATACATTTAACTTACTGTATTGACCAAATAATAGGCCACACCTTTTTCTCCAAAAAATATAGCTTTTATAAAACCTCAGTGTAGTGTATAGTTGCACCTTTAGACTATATGAAACAAAAGTTATGCCTTTGAGGATGGTATGTAGTTTAGGAAGTTGGGTTGTACACTCCCTCCTGATGAGTTCCAATAGAATGAAACCTAGTTCGGGGGATTTGGCGGTAATGATAGATTTTCTTCAAGAGGCTGTGATGATACTGTTTTGGACCTCTCTAAAATATCCAAAAAAGTCATGGATGAAATGTAATTTTCTTTAAAGTGCTATAAGTAAATTATCCTATTAATACTTCATCCATGGAAAATCACGCGTTTTCAGAAATAATGTCAATGTAATATGCTTTAAACTTTTTTTTTCAACTCCGTAGTATTGAAAAGATCTTATGACGCTGGCTCCCTCTACCCAATAGAAAGCCAGCCTTCACAACATTGTATTACCAGGAGTCTTTCTATTAGTTGGTTTTGACACTAGTGACAAGGGGTCCAAGAGGCAAGGGGTAGGTCATATATAAGCAGCTAGTGCGTATGAACACACAGAGTGCCACTAACTTAAATCCATAGAGTACACTTAAAATGTTAGCAAAATTTACAGAAAAATAATCTGTAGTTCAACAAAAATTGTAACATTTCATATAATATCTTCGTACCGAAGGTATAACCATCTTAGTAAACCGTGTGCAACATCAAAAGTCTTGTTTACTTAATATTGTTATAGATAATATTCAATCACAGAGCATTATCACGATTACAATCCGTACCACATTATATATTAATATTTAGCACCGCGTCTTACTACCCTTTCGGGTTATACGCTTAAGTACTAATTACTCTAATGGATTAGGAATTGGGAGGGGTGAATTTAGAGGAAGTGAACCCGCATTTGCGTGGAGGGAGAGTGGAAAACCATTTAGGAAAAACCACCCCCAGTTCACCCGACCGAGATTCGAACCTCGATCTCCCCGTCCTCGGTGGTCGAGCTCAACACGACTAGCGCGTTAGCCAACTACGCCACCGAGGCGGGTTCGTACCACATTAATTAGTGCTCGATCACTGGCCAAATATCAGCTAAGTAAACGATAATTTTAATTGGTGCTCGATCACAGGGCTATAAATACCAATATTAAAGCATATCATCTTAATTAGTGCAATCGCGGGTTAAATAATTCATAGCACAATAAATTGACGCCCATCGCGGGTTGATATTACGATAAATTGGCCCCCAATCGCAGGGAAATTCTATCACAATAATCTGTAGCACAATAAGGCAGCCATTACCTCTTTGTCCAATGGTAGCAATGTAAAGTGTGAACTGTGTTCTTCTTTTCATCTTTAATGCACCTTCTTCCGAATATAATACATTAGCTTGGCTTCAAGGTTATTTAAAAAAAGATAGACCTGACGCTTTAGTAATAAAAACATAGTTTTGAGTCAAAATGGCCGAATAAATCACCATCACCAACTGTTTCCAGCCTGTGACCAGGTCGGTTTATTAAAATGCCTCCATATTCCTCATTCCTCCTCCATTCTTCTCCTATCACTTGTACACTTTCTGTTATATGCTCTTCCCATCTTTTTGCCATACACTTATTCGCCTTGATTCTCTTTGGTATTCTTTCTTTTTCCGTCCTCATTACATGCCCATACCACCTCAGTCTTGCTTCCTCTACTATCTCATGTACTCCAACATCCTCATTACAGGCCCATACCAACTCAGTCTTGCTTCCTCTACTATCTCATGTACTCCAACATCCTCATTACATGCCCATACCATCTCAGTCTTGCTTCCTCTACTATCTCATGTACTCCAACATCCTCATTACAGGCCCATACCATCTCAGTCTTGCTTCCTCTACTATCTCATGTACTCCAACATCCTCATTACATGCCCATACCACCTCAGTCTTGCTTCCTCTACTATCTCATGTACTCCAACATCCTCATTACATGTCCATACCACCTCAGTCTTGCTTCCTCTACTATCTCATGTACTCCAACATCCTCATTACATGCCCATACCACCTCAGTCTTGCTTCCTCTACTATCTCATGTACTCCAACATCCTCATTACAGGCCCATACCATCTCAGTCTTGCTTCCTCTACTATCTCATGTACTCCAACATCCTCATTACATGCCCATACCACCTCAGTCTTGCTTCCTCTACTATCTCATGTACTCCAACATCCTCATTACATGCCCATACCAACTCAGTCTTGCTTCCTCTACTATCTCATGTACTCCAACATCCTCATTACATGCCCATACCACCTCAGTCTTGCTTCCTCTACTATCTCATGTACTCCAACATCCTCATTACAGGCCCATACCATCTCAGTCTTGCTTCCTCTACTATCTCATGTACTCCAACATCCTCATTACATGCCCATACCACCTCAGTCTTGCTTCCTCTACTATCTCATGTACTCCAACATCCTCATTACAGGCCCATACCAACTCAGTCTTGCTTCCTCTACTATCTCATGTACTCCAACATCCTCATTACATGCCCATACCACCTCAGTCTTGCTTCCTCTACTATCTCATGTACTCCAACATCCTCATTACATGCCCATACCATCTCAGTCTTGCTTCCTCTACAATCTCATGTACGCCAACATCCTCATTACATGCCCATACCATCTCAGTCTTGCTTCCTCTACTATCTCATGTACTCCAACATCCTCATTACATGCCCATACCATCTCAGTCTTGCTTCCTCTACTATCTCATGTACTCCAACATCCTCATTACATGCCCATACCATCTCAGTCTTGCTTCCTCTACTATTTCATGTACTCCCTGTACCCCAACTCTTTCCCAGACAACTTCATTCCTAATCTTGTTTCTCCTCATGACAGCCAACATGCTCCTTACAAAATCTATTCCCATGGCCTCCACTTTCCTAGCAGGGTGGCTACTCAAAATCTATACCAAAATTCCCTGATTTTTTCCAGGTATAAAAGGAACAAATCATTTAATGGCCTTATCTAAATAAAAAATTAAATAAAAAATTAATCTGATGAATTAAACAAACAATAAACAAGTTATAAATGGGAAGATTCCAGAAAATATCAACTGTTGCTTTCTGTGACTTTTCAATGTTTTCTTTCTCATAGAGTTTAGCTGCTTCTTTGAAGTGTAAATGTGCATTGCGAGCTGCATGTACAAGT
Source organism: Timema podura (assembly GCA_033556935.1). NCBI lineage: Eukaryota > Metazoa > Arthropoda > Insecta > Phasmatodea > Timematidae > Timema > Timema podura. The sequence goes on from JAVRXN010000004.1 coordinate 64,420,638, forward strand.
GACTTAGAAATGTTTAGATTGTCAAATCCCCATTTTGTTGTCACTGCATCATACACACAACGCCGGGGTATCTAAGTCTGTTCTCTCAGGTTCTGAAATATATATTCTGTGTTGACAGAGAAGTCTTGCTCAATATTTGTATTTCCATGAGAGAATAGTGAAACAAGTTTCATGACTTTAGAAATGTTATCCAATTTGCTCTCTTGGAAAACTCGTCAATAAAGGTGGCAAACTTGTTCTTGTTCGCAAGAGTATTCCTTCAGCATCACCGTTACATTTGGATTTAGTCATATATTCTTAAATTCTCGAGCTGCTTTGTCAGCTGTTGTACCGACAAGCTACCTTGCATCTACTAAAATTGACAACAATGTCACCAACAGTTTCGTAGCAATTGTTGGATTAGCAGTGAGAATACTTGGATCAAAACAGGTCACTGCTTTAGTCAATCCATACGCCAGTGATCTTCAGGTCAAATTTTTGCAAGCACTTTCTACAATCACTACGGAACTGTAGAATTTGTAAATCTGTACTATTAGATTTCGAGTTCATTGTTTGTTGTAAAACCCAAATCAATTTTTTTGACAGAAAAAATATTTTCTTCCTTAGAAACATAAACATCATTCACAGATGATGCTGCTTTCAGTATTTCCACCTTCACAAAACACTCCATGAGATTAGACAAAATGGCTGATAATGCAGTGTGTAAGAATGGGGCTAGTGGGGTATCTGTTTAAAACTCTCTCTACCTCTTGGGCCAACATCTTGAAAAAGGCTAGCTTAGAAGACAGAAACTTGTCTTTAATGATTTCTGCCAGAGTCTTGTAACTTTCACATGTTGGGGCTTTTTTATCATGCCGAGCACAATTTACAAATGCAACAAGATTTGGAATAATGCCAATTGCTCTCTGTGCAACGCCTGCGATTTCAAGCCACCTAATGCAAACAATCTTTGCGGAAAAACATTTTGCCCTGTATAAGCTGTGTACATTGCTCTACGAGCAGGTACGACTTTAAACAAGCTCAAAAATGGAATTATTTTCCAATCTGTAATATTTACTGCAGCCTTGAAAGCACAGTGCAATGTGTGAAGACCACAGCTTCTCGTGTTCAAGAAAACAGAATCAGTTTTTTCTGCCCTAATGTCATTTTCTAAGTCTTAAAGAAATTTAAAGTTCACATTTGAACCATCCATGAATACCTGCACAATGTTTTTTTGATTTAAAGGATGTTGGTCAATCTTGAAATACTTACACCAATTTCAAATTGTTAAAACGTAAATCTGATTGTATTAGTATTATTGGACAAATGCATCAATATGATCATATGTGGGATCTTTGTGAAATTCCAGATTATGAAGAGAAAATTCCCTGATATTTCCAGGTTTTCCAGGTGAGTCGCCACCATGCCTAGTCTCTTACATTCAATGTCCATGTTTCTGCTGCGTATGGGCATCACTTCTCTTCTCTATACAGGTCTCTTACATTCATGTCCATTTCTGCGCTATGGCATCACTTCTCTTCTCTAAGCAGTCTCTACGCACCTGTAGAACAACCCCCTGCGGCCCTCTTCTTGTTAGATCCTCTCTACTCCTACCCTTCACCCCCAATAACATTTTCAAGATATTTTACACTCTGTACCTTTCTCAGAAATACTCTTTTCTTGGCTAGTTGTAACAATTCTTTTTATTAACCTTTATTTTAATTGTCAAAGTTTTATAAAGCCTGAAAATAGTTTATTATATTTTAAAACTACAGAAAAATGTTATTCAGTTTTTTTTAAACATTTTTAACTCTAATTTTAAACTTTCTCTTAAGGCATGCTAATGGTGGTAATATAGAACCAAAGGATACATCCAGCACCAACCACCAATGTCTTTCCAGGTGGCTTCTCCAAACTGAAGATGTCATCACTGGTAATTCCATACTCGACTGCCCCAGGTATGTCTGGGTACTTTGGCCGGCCCCCCACAGCCACCACTATGTTAGCGGCTTTGAGAGTGCGTTCAACGCCCCCTTTCATAACAGCCTTCACCGTGTGGCTGTCCACAAAGTAACCTTGACCATTAACATACTCCACTTGTCTGGAAATTAAAACCACATGATTAGTGACAGAGCTGGGCGCAAGAATTCAGGTACAAACCGGGCAGTTTTTGTGTGTATACTTCTTAAGAATAACTAAATAAATAAGTTAGTGCAGTGATGATTGCTAATAGAATGTATGTATGGCATGAAAAACAATTATATTTTATTTAAAACTAATTATGAATATTGGTTGGCCAAAAATATAAAATACACAGTATGGCCTTTCCATTTCAAAACAGGCTGTCATGTGGCCGTGAGATTCACTCTAGAAATAAAAACTAAAAATCCATGGCGTGAGCCCGAGATCGACACCAGGCAGCCGCCATGGTTAGCGATGTTAGTGCTAGAGGGTGTCATGTAGAGAGCTCAACAAACCATTAATTGAAAGGAAAAAATCTTTAAATTGTGCATGTTGATGACTGTTTGAATCTGCTTTCAAGTTAAAATGTCATGAAGAGTTTCTTAAGTGCTTCATTTATTTGTAAAACTTAAAATGTTATTGTTTGGACAAGTCAAATATGCGTGTGTGTTTTTGTGTGCGTGCAAAAATACGTGGAAGAGGCGGATAAAGGGGAAAGGCAGTTATTGAGACTATGATAGTTAATTTAATAATATTTTTTTGGATGTTGTTTGCATTAAAAGTACAATTTTATGAAAGTGTCTAGCCTATATCAATAGAGAAAAGAAAGTTAACTGATTTTGGTAAGGAGCCTGTTTTGTAAGGCTTTATTTCATAGCAGTGCCCTAGAAATATTTTGGTAGGATAGGTCAGATTTGGAAGGCATTGCCAAAATACTTCCATACATTAGAACACAACACACACACACACAAAAATATATATAAGGGACTGGTATATTTTCTTTTGTTTAAAACCATTTTATAATCTCAGGTCATCAGCCAACCAACCAATGTTGGTATCATTAATCTTAAAATGTTATAAATAACAAATATAAGCAGCTCTTTAGTATTCCATAATCTGACCCTGCCCCTTTTCTGGAGAGTAAGTCAGTATAGTTGGTAAACTGTTTATTCACCAGGTGCTTGCTGGATTATATTTGTGGCTTGAACGTTTCAGTTATATAAGTTAGCCTAAAGAAGTTTCTTTAATTATGATGTGCACCTGTCCTGAATTGTTACAAAAGGAAAGATTATGTAAATTATGCGCTTACAAAAGTGTGGACATCTGTCGACAACCATTATATACTTGTTTGTAAAATATACATATATATATATATATATATAATAATACTTGATAGGAGTGATTATTTCCATATTCAGGCAACACTGGACACTTGCAGCTAGTATAAAATAAAGAGTAATGTTCCATTTCAGAGTAACATTAGTTGAATAAAACATTAAACTACAAACTTGGCTGAAAACAAAATATGTCTACACACTATTTATCTAAGCTAGGATGGAAGATCATATTTGTGTGAAGCAGCTGAAAAGTATCAAGTATTTTGAAATAATGAATGCTTTATTTTAGAAACAAGATAATAAATTTGCAAATTTGAGTAATTCTACATTTTGTTTAGTACAAAATTATCGCTTTCATCTAATGTATGTCAATAATATAGTGAGCTAAAATTACTTTTTAGGGCCGGTCTGGCAGATAATTTGTGTTTATCCACCACATTTTTATCAGGTTTAAGTAACCAAAACTTTTATCTGAAAGTTAAAATGAGTGCTGCCATAGTGACATGTTTTTCATGAGGTTTCTCCTATCAGAATCTGTTTTAGGTTAAAATCTTAGTTCACGTGTTTAGTAGGCATAGGCCCAGGTTCTAACTATATATAATTATATATATATAATTATATATATAATTATATATATATATTATATATTAATTATATATATAATTATAATATAATTATTATATATAATTTATTAATATAATATATTTATATATTAATTATATATATAATTATATATATTATTATATATTAATTATATATATAATTATATATATTATTATATTTTAAAATTATATATATAATTATATATATATAAAGTTAGAACTTTTATAAAAACTGAGAAGCTATTTGTAGAGAGTTCTAGTTATATAAGAACAATTAATTAAATGTAAGTACAATAAATGAAATTTTGTAAACCTTTTACCAAACTATTGACCACATTTTGGCAGACACCCCAAATTAGTACTTGCAAGACAACCCACCTTGTGTGCCCATGTGACACCATCTGTTTACTGGCACTCGCTTAGCAACTATTATTTAACAAATGTTGAGCGTTGTAACCACTTGTCAGGTTGTAGCAGTAGTAGCAGGGTTTATACGCATGCGGGAAACCAATAAAAACACTCTACCAACCTTGCATTTTCTGTATAAAAATACATTTATCCGGCAGGATAAATTCAGTTCATAATACATGTAAAATATTAAAGTGCTGATAACCTTTATCTGGTCACTAACTTTAACCTCCTGATAGCAATATTTAACCAGTAGTCATAAGACCGGCCCTTAAATGTTAGGTACATTTTAAATATTTTTACTTGTTTAAATGTTTAAGAGGCTAAGTAAGAATCACATTAATATAACTTATCTTTATTCTTTGTTCCTGATAATTCTAATTATGTAGTAAATAATAATATTTGTTGAATGTTATTAGGTTGAGATGAGAAGACTTAAAGAAAGTAAGGAAGGAGGAGGCTACTTACTTGTCCCTTAGCTCTACCCTTGTTACCCAGTTGACAGACTTAATATGGCTTTGAACAGCCTCGCGGAGCTGCTCCCAGCTGTGAGACACTGTCTCGGGGAGTTGCCAACCATACGCTCGGGCATCCTGGACAACACAAATATTAAGAATGAGTGAGAAAATAACAACCAACATTTATGTTTCACTCAATGGCACTACATGTATCCCCTAGTATTGTATTTATTATGACCTAATAGAAAGTTAATTAATATAATACAAGCATTAGTAAGCATGCAGACTAGATCATCAAGTCTTGTCAGCCTGTGACGAGGAGATCAGGGTTTAAATTCCTGCCAGGTTTACTTTTTTTTTTAGTACCATCTGTTCAGGTTATATGTTTATTAGCTAATTATGCCAATGTGTTAGGACAAGGAAGGCCGAATAATTTAGATTGAGTAATACCCCTATTGGCATAGAAAACCCCCCTTATTACACCAAAGTGGGATACGAACCTTGATCTCATAGTCAATGGCAGTCCAGTCTATTGCGAGAGTCCCAAAACTTACTGGGCAGAAGGATACAGTAGGATATTGAAAGTGCTAAGTGGGCCAGCTCAAAAAAAAAAAAATATATATATATTACCGTGAAAGCTGGAAACGTGACGATTGCCAGTAATCGACCTCGATTTCCAGGATTCATTGTTTAACACTGATGGATGTAGGAAATTCAATTTCTCTAACAGTCTTTCATCGGTGTGTATCCATAATAAAAAGATCAAAATGGCAAATACCAGTAATCCTGTGTATGTTGGAAATAAAGGCACATCTATCTGTGCAACAGAAACCACATGTTCCAGGGGTGGCATGCTACTGGAGTTGTGCTGTGTTTTGTGCAATTTTTTTTTCTACTGAGAATAAATTATGTAGTAGCCTAACCTAACCTAAATAACTCTAAACTGTGGTGATCTAATCTTTTTGTCTCTTTGTAAGGATGTAACGACATTTGTGGTGTTATTATAGTTGTAATTATTTGCAACTTATCTATAATGGTTTTAGGGTTCAATTATTAATTCCCAGTTAACTGAAGTGAAAAATCGGTATGTTTTTTCCAAAATACTTAGGGTGCACTTAACGTCTTTTGGAATTCACCGGTGGATGTTAGAAACTAACACTCATTTCCAAAATCCACAAGTGTGAACCAGTGAATCCCAGAAATCGCGGTCGATTACCAGTAATCGTGGTCAATTACCAGAAATCGCGGTCGATTACCAGTAATCGTGGTCAATTACCAGAAATCGCGGTCGATTACCAGTAATCGTGGTCAATTACCAGAAATCGCGGTCGATTCCCAGTAATCGTGGTCAATTACCAGAATATCGCGGTCGATTACCAGTAATCGTGGTCATTACCAGAAATCGTGGTCGATTACCAGTAATCGTGGTCAATTACCAGAATCGCGGTCGATTACCAGTAATCGTGGTCAATTACCAGAAATCGCGGTCGATTACCAGTAATTGTCCCATTTCCAGCTTACACTGTTTTATATATATCTTGAAAGATGATACATCACAATACAAGATGCATTGCAGTGGGTGATATATCGTGGTAGACAATACATCATGGTAGATCAGTTTACCCAAACTGGGCTCCGCAAAGTCGTGTAGATGTCCGCAAAACAAATTTAGATTTTTAAGTTTTTTTCTCTTTATATTTTCACATCATATAAAAAAATATTCTCTATTCATAATTTGCTTAAACATGTTTTTTCTTTCCATGAATGTCTAACTAAACATTTGTATTTATAGAATATGAAATGTGTTAAGTGGAATAGTAGAAAAGTGTGTTTTGGTTTTTAATTTCACTTTGTATGGTGAGGAATATTAGGAAGGAGGGGAGGGAAGGGGTGGTGGTAGTGGATGCATTGCAGTACATAATTCATTGGATGATGTATCATGAACGGTGATGCATTGCGGTGGACAATAAACTGTGGTAACCGATTTCTTATAGTAGACGATCCATCGTATACCATGATACTTTGGCTATTGAGATGTATCATCTACCATAACATATGTATATATATATGGCTGATCCTGACCTACATTAGTTGTGAGCTGGTATTTTATGGACCTTCAAGTGTATTGTTTAGATTACTGCCAGTAAGAACTACTAAGTCACTAATGATCTATATTAATAAAACAAAGAGTTTGTGTATATGGGTGACTTTCATGAGCGATGAGCGATATATATCCCCGCAAAGAACTGAAATTTTAAAATTAGTAGCTCCTGTGCACAAACAAGTACACCTAGAAGCTGGAATTTTTAATGTTTGATCAGATTTTTTTAATTTATTAAAAACTGGGTTGGAGTAAATAAAATGAAGAGTTTTTTTTCTGTCTGCAAAGAAAAGCGTTGATTAGGGTAGCAATGCATTGCATGGTTACCCCTGGCAACATCATGCTCTGACACATTGCCCCACTACTTGATGCTTTGTACTGTCTACCAATAACTGAACGCCGCTACAGATCACAAACATGGTTTAATCAATTGAGTGGTGACAAGTTTTCTATACCTACTCATAACAATTGTAAATAAACACTTTCAAACCAAATTTTAACTATTCCAAAATATTGTTAGGAAATTTAAGCTAATAATAAATAAAAGAAGGTTGATAAAAACAGGTTATCAGGTTGTCTCGCTGCTGTTAGATAGCAGGTTGGGTAGAGGTAAGTGTATTTCATGACACACGGATGCTGTATGGCCCTTTACTCCCTTCGTGATAAACACCAGGTAAGGTACTCCTTCGTGAATAAGCACCAGGTAAGGGTTACTCCCTTCGTGAATAAGCACCAGGTAAGGGTTACTCCCTTCGTGAATAAGCACCAGTAAGGGTTACTCCCTTCGTGAATAAGCACCAGGTAAGGGTTACTCCCTTCGTGAATAAGCACAGGTAAGGGTTACTCCCTTCGTGAATAAGCACCAGGTAAGGGTTACTCCCTTCGTGAATAAGCACCAGGTAAGGGTTACTCCCTTCTCACCTCCAGACCATCACAAATGTGTAAATACAATTATGCTGATATTATGTTAGATAAATTATACAATCTGTATTTTAAGATGAGGGTAAACAATACCATGCCAATGGTTTGGTTTGTTTTAAGCAACTAAGACAAATCGTTTGCAAGAGGAATGATGTGCTCAGTCACCATAAAAGATACGTTAATATTTTAAGAGACCAGTGGCATATGATATATTAAATTATTATTATTATTATTATTATTATTATATATTATTATTATTATATTTAGCACCGCATCTTATTACCAGTTCGGGTTATACGCTTAAGTACTAATTACGCTAATGGATTAGGAATTGGGAAGGTTGAATTTAGAGGAAGTGAACCCGCATTTGCGTGGAGGGGAGTGTAAAACCATTTAGGAAAAAAAAACTCAGTTCACCCGACCAAGATTCGAACCTCGATCTCCCCGTCCTCGGGGTTGAGCTCAACACGACTAGCGCGTTAGCCAACTACGCCACCGAGGCGGGTGATATATTAAAGCTATTTTGCCTGTATATTTTCCCGATTGAGAATTTGAGAGGTAGTTTAGATGTGTGTCAGTATCCCTTTTTGATATAAGGTTAGATCACAATTGTCTTAAAAATTTAATACTGTCTTTGACAAATTTGTGGCTAATATTAATATTTTATAATATATAATAATAATTAATTATATAAGTAATAATTAATTTATTAAAAGAAATTAAAAATTAATAATTAATAATAATAGCATAAATGAAAACTAAAAATAAATTTTAAAAAATGGTAACTAAACACAATGAACGATAAATGGCTTGGCTGGAGGCGGTGGCCAACGCGCAGTAAGAGATATTCCCACATAGTATACAACTTCAAGAATATGTCATCAAGAACAATTAATATGCACAATGAATGAATAAGTGATTCACATTACACTTGATTTGATATTATTCACAAAACACAATAATTATAAAATACATGGTAGGGGCCAAAGGCCTAAGCACCCACCAATATTTTTCCAATATGTTTACAATCAATTATAAAATTTTATTTTCATTCTTTCTTTTATTCTATAAAATATTGGGAAGAAATAAAAAGACATGATTATGAAGTGGAGTAACATATCTCTACACACAATATTCAGCCACTATTAATTCATCAATCTTCGCTGGTCATTGTGAGAACTACAAACGCTTTAGTGACTAAATATTAACTGAGCAGGGCCAGCTGTATAAAGGCTCTTTCAGAGAATCCACACACAGTGTGAGCTGTCTCTCAAGGTCAAGCCCCCTACTATTCTGGTGTCAGCTTACACTAGCAATGGGCCAGTCTAACTGAGCCGTATATGATAAAATGGTTTGTATTAGTTGGGTTTATGTACTGTTTTACTATGTTAAGATCCAAGAAGTAGGTGACGTGTGGGGAGGATATTAAATGATAAAGTTGATTCTTGAATAAAGTTTCGTGATTTTTATTTCATAAACTGCAGAAAACTGAATCAACGTTCAGAGGCACATCAGCCTAAAGACTTTACATTATACAAATGGATGCAAGAAAAATTCTTGACTTGTAACAAATGTGGTTAGTTGTGCGAGGAAAACAGAGCTTATTTGTTTTTATGTTTATTATTTGGTGGTTAGGATGTGGACAGTAGTAGGCTGTAGAATTTTAAACATTAGTGAAAGACTAAAAAACATTAGCATAGCAATTCATTTGGAAAATGCATGTACGTTAACATTTGGAACAGTAATAGTGAATCAATATAGATTCTGTGGTCAAAATTTAGTCCAAAACACAATGAAAAGTTCAAAAAATAGCATATATGGTATATTAATGAATGGTAAACAATGTAGTACTCATGAACTGTCACTAAAACAACGTGTCCAACTTTGTATAAGTAATGTCAGCACCTGCTAAGTTAATCAAAACCTGTATTTTTAATTCTTTCTGTTTGTAAATTGTTTAGTGATTTTATAATTCTAGTGATTTTTAAAAATTGGGAAAACTAAAATGAATTTAATTTAATATACGTTAACAAGTGGTGAGAAAAAAAATCATTACCGGTAAGCTTTGACCTGGACCCATCAATGGAAAGACCACGCTCTGCCAATGACCATAAGTATTGGTAAATGTACATTTTCGAGGAAAAAAAAATCCCTAATTTAATACTCAATTTGAGAATACACATAAAGCACATAAGCACACTTAAACCAACAGCAACAACTAATGTATTATTAATTGTTAATATATAAATCAAGAGGCATCTGCAACAATCCTACTTTGGGTTTTTCACCTAACAGACCCAACTCTTGCGAATGTGAAAGAATATTAAATTTCTGCCCAAATGAGAAAGCTTTCAACACCTTAAAAGATACAACTTGAAGATATCACACCTATTCATAGCTACAGAATCCTCTTAAAAGATACAACTTGAAGATATCACACCTATTCATAGCTACAGAATCCTCTTAAAAGATACAACTTGAAGTAAGATATCACACCTATTCATAGCTACAGAATCCTCTTAAAAGATACAACTTGAAGTAAGATATCACACCTATTCATAGCTACAGAATCCTCTTAAAAGATACAACTTGAAGTAAGATATCACACCTATTCATAGCTATAGAATCCTCTTAAAAGATACAACTTGAAGTAAGATATCACACCTATTCATAGCTACAGAGTCCTCTTAAAAGCTGAGCAATCCAATATAATTTGACTGTACAGTGATGCAAAGCATAATTACATAAGCAGTAACATATGAGAAACATTAATTTAAGCCCAAATGTTTAAAATAGGCTAATTATTATAATACAAACCTAACTTTCAAACATTCAATAATTTAAATAAATAATTATAGTTCTTACACAACTAAACAAAACAAAACATAATTATCATTATCATTATTATCATTATCATCATCATTATCATTATTATTATTATTATTATTATTATTAGCACCGCGTCTTACTACCCGTTCGGGTTGTACGCACTTACGCTAATGTGCAATGGTAGGGTGATTGTGAGATGAAATGGAGGACCTACAGTTTAATGTGGAATCCGAACCACGGTGGAGGCCTGGCATTCCACACGTCTACAAGTTGTGATTAATACACTTCTTGTCAGAGGTGAAGGAAGGGTTTGGTAAATCAGTTAAATCTGTGCCGGGACCAAGGATTGAACCCCGGACCCTCAGCACAGAAGTCTGACACCTTACCCCTAGACCACCAGGTCACCGTGTTGTTAGTATATTAATTTTTTTTTTTCAATTATACTGGTCAAATAAACAATTTAATTTCTATAGGAGCCGAAGATGTCATACATCACAAAGATCATGCATGGGTCAACTTTATAATGCAAAGAGCATAAGTTAACACAAACACAAAGGAGTGCTAATATTTACTTTCCTACAGTTCCCTCGTCAGTTCAGTGAGTTTTGTTTTATTGTAAATGTATATAGTTATTCAAAATTATCAAACTTTATAAATCTCGGAGATGTAAGGTATTATTCCCATAGTGTTTATTATAAACATATAAATGATTGTGAGCCTGTATCCATCTCAAACACTAATTAAATATATCAGTTGTAAGGGTTCCAGTTGTGATTGAGGTAATAGTAAACCAGCTGGTAAAAGGTTTTTAGTGTGGTTTATATGAATGGGGCGGTACTCACAATATAGCACATTTAAGGCACTTATTTTTCCAAACCAAATATTCTTTTTTTATAATATATTTTATTTAGTGAAAAAATACTGCCGATCGATTAAAAAAGAAAGGAAGAGATTTTTTTTTTAAACCTCACTTTGGCCCTACATCACAAGATAAGCTAGTACCTGTATGTCACAAACACTTAATACTGTACCTCAAACTATGTTCTAAAGATTATGTTTCTAGACACATGCAATAACAGTCTACAACGACAAGATCTCTCCATTTTAAGTGGCAAACACAAACCTTTCAAATGAGAAACAATCATATTTTTATCTGGCTTGTAGAAATCTTTTAGTTAGTCTGAAAGTAGTGGGTTAGTGCCAAACAAATTAAGAGTTCAAATACTATTGCTCTTTATTGAAATCTATTAATTAATCTTTATAAAAATCGATTCGGCTATATGCTGTTGTTTACTGTATACTGTTTTAGTTAGTATTTTTTCCAGATCCTTCTCTAGAGTCTGTGATTCCCCCCTCCCCTTAATTCCACACAATCCATATATTCAAAAAACTAAACTGAGTAGAAAAGTATAGTTTTTTGAGTTTTATACACCCTCTTAAAGAAAGGTATTAGTGAAAACTATTACTAAATGCCCACATACTGTCATTCACTGTCCTGTAACTCCTGTTGTATTAAAACAACTCAGAAGACTGTCTTCCTTTACTTGCTGCAACAAAGGTATTAAAACTTAAGTCAGGTCATTAAGTGCACTGACTGTTCAAGCTCAGCCCTCCCCCTCCACATTCCGTACTTTCAGTCAAGATTTGTTATACCTAAACAAGAACACAGGTAGAGAATCTGTGTCTTCAAGTTTAAACAACCAAAAAGCTATGTTTTAAAGAATAATTATGATGTTAGAATGATATTTCTTATTGAAAGTTTCAATTTTTTTACTCACTAAGGGGAAACTAACAATTTTATCCTCTACTGTAGGTACCTGAGATTGGGGGGTGGGGGGGGGTGGGGGGGGTGGGGGGGGGGGCAGAAACACCTAAACCACATAGGTTTTGGGCATACAAACAGTGTCAAGGCCTGGCTGGTTGGCTAATTAATGACACTTTTAATATCTATCTCACTCCTTGTATGTTTATGGATGGATTTTATAAGATGTTAATTGCTGATACAGAAGACTATTAATTACTAAAACAAAATTTATTCATACAAATATTTTTGATAAAAAGAAAGATATTGTCTTTGTTTGTTTTTCTAGAGCAGTGTTTTTACTACTTGTTTGAGTTATAGGGCCTACACTTATATACTAATTACACTGATGATTTTTAGGGATTAGGAAAGTTATATGTATAGGAAATGTACCCAAATTTGTATGGAAGGAGAGTGGACACCCTCGGTACACACGACCGAGATTCTAGCTTTTATCTCCCTAGCAGTGACAGTCTAGTCTACTGTGAGAATAGCGCCTTAGACCAAGTGGCCACCATGTTTCTTAAATTGATCCAAGTTTCTTCTACTTGTTCCTCTTAAAAATTAACCCATTTGTAATTTTTAAATATTGAGCCTGACTAATGACTGGTAACTGCGACATGTAAGAGATAATTCTACAACAGCTCGAGTTATCAGCCAGCAGGAACGTGTCCTATGTACCCAGCGACATGTAAGAGATAATTCTGCAACAGCCCAAGTTATCAGCCAGCAGGAACATGAGAAGAAGAAACTAGGAAAAAATTACGTTTAGTGACACTTTCTCAAAAAAAATTACTTCTCATTGAAAAAGTGACATGTTATGATTCCTGAGCTAGCTCAAGATATAGGGATAGGGTGTAATAAGGTGGACTGGATAGAACTAGCTCAAGATAGGGATAGGGTGTAATGAGGTGGACTGGATAGAACTAGCTCAAAATAGGGATAGGGTGTAATGTGGACTGGATAGAACTAGCTCAAGATAGGGATAGGGTGTAATGAGGTGGACTGGATAGAACTAGCTTAAAATAGGGATAGGGTGTAATGAAGTGGACTGGATAGAACTAGCTAAGATAGGGATAGGGTGTAATGAGGTGGACTGGATAGAACTAGCTAAATGGGATAGGGTGTAATAGGTGGACTGGATAGAACTAGCTCAAGATAGGGATAGGGTTGTAATAGGGATAGGTGTTTAGTGGACTGGATAGAACTAGCTCAAGATAGGGATAGGGTGTAATTAGGTGGACTGTGTTATGATATTGAAAAGTGACTATGTTTGATGATATAATTGGTATTTAAGCTCCATGGTCGAGCGCCAATTATTTTGATACAGAATGATAATTATGGAATAAATACAACTATTGTTGTGTACACAATTTATTTAAATGATTCTTTCTTCCTTTACACTTTATTGAAATATTAACTATGTATTGTCTGTATCTAGCTATTTCACCGGTACTATCTATTTCACCGGTACTATCTATTTCACCGGTACTATCTATTTCACCGGACAGATCTGTGCGTCTACTCTCGGTATTTTACCGGCCCTTTCTGTATATGTTCATACGCACATACAGCTTATATGCGGACGTGCCCCTTGCCCCTTGGTCTGTCGTGACCAGTGTCAAGACAAACCAATCAGGTACGTTTCTGCGACAGGCGCATTGAAGACTAGCTTCCTATTGGATATAGGGAGCTGGCTTCTCTTGCTTGTTTGTTAAATATTACGGAGTTAAATTTTGAATATATAAAAAATAAGTTTGAGTGGAGAAATCCTTCTAGAATATTATTCCTGAAAAGCGCGTAATTCTCCATGGATGAAGTGTTAAAAGGATAATTTACATACGATACTTTAAAGAAAATTACCTTCATCCATGACCTTTTAAATAAATGAGAGCGGTCCAAATCAATTACGTTACAACTGGATAGAACTAGCTCAAGATAGGGATGGGGTGTATAATTCATTCACGATAGGTCTTTACCTGGATGACAGTTCAAAAATCATATGTTTAGGTTTTAGGTTACCAACACTTGTAAAAGAACACTGTTTTGTTATGAATGTTAAGTTTTTTTAATTACATGTTATATTTTACATTTAAAATAACTTAAACTTAAGTTTTCTCACATTATTTCATATACTTTTAACAATTTCTTTTTACCCAATCCGAAACAATATTTTAAACATATATTAAAAGTACCTAATCTTTGTTTTGGAATGTTATCTATGATGTGTAATATAGTGCATGCATTAATACCTTTTAATAAAGGCATCGTATTTACTTGGTAAAGATAAAATATTTGTAATTTATTTTATATATGATTAACTATTTTATTATTAGTTTATTGTTTTTAGAAATATTTAACTGAATAAAATATAATCGTCTGCTGCGAGGATACACCATTTTAAACAACTTGTCCGCGTCATCATCAACCACATGGCTAATATTCGTTGGTCGCCATTTTAAAGCCGTATTTGTTAGACCTTTTGTGAAAGTGCTCGGAATAATAATTATTTTAACTTGAATAGAAGGATAAATAAGCTTTGTGGACGACCTCAAATAAATATTAAGACTTTGTTTAATTTAAATATATTTCATAGAATTTATTACTGTGCGCGTTTATTATATTTTTAACTTTAAATTAAGTCTCTAGTTTGTTAGGTCCACGCCTTACTCTATAATATATTATAATAATTTATAACTAAGTTAAATTAACTTTTATTTTATTATTGGGCTTCTGCATTAACGTAAAAAAACTTAATCCTAGATTATATTACTAATTATTTAAAGAATAACTTTGTGTAATCAGATATTTTTCTTTTAGTTCGAATATATATTAGGCCTAATTTGGTTAATTTTAATCTAACTTTAATATAACTTTAAACTTACTTTAAAATAACTTTAATCTAACATTAATCTAACTTTAATCTAACTTTAAACTTTTATCTTTTATCAAACTTAAATATAAGTTTAATCTAACTTTAATCTCACGAAATTTTATAAGGGGTTCTTTTTATTTGTGGATAGATTTGTGTGTGTTTTTTTGATAATGAGTTCCCAGGAGAAAAAAAGAAGAGAAGTTACAGATCACCAAGTCATTCAAAATTCTTTGAGGCATAATATTGGCCTAAATTACTGTGGTTAACTATCACATTACTCTACATAACCATATGTTTTCATAACAGCTGTCCCAAGTGACAGTGGCAGATATCAGCTGTTGGCGTAGTGATATTTTAGGGACTATTTTTTAGTTACTTTTTGAGCTGTCATCCAAGTAAACTTAGGTCATGAATGGCGTATAATTAGGTGGACTGGATAGAACTAGCTCAAGATAGGGATGGGGTGTAATGAGGTGGACTGGATACAGATAGCTCAAAATAGGGATAGGTGATTAACTTTCAAGTTCTTAATGCCATAGAGTAAGTATAGGTTAACTATAACAAATAAAAAGTGTAAAAATAGTATTAAAGATACTGTCTGTTCTTAAATCTATCCAAGTTTTGTTTTAATTTTAACATTACATCAAATTGTCTTGCAGTGAGTTAATCAGGCCCGTATTTTGTTAGATAAGAAACTTTATATTCTTGTGTGTATTGATAATAGGCCCAACAAAAAAATTCATACTATAATGTAACAATATATTATCCCCAAAAACACAATTTAATTAAGTATGAGACAACCACACTTAAATTCATTGATAATTCTGGTTTGAGTCAGTGATGTAAAATAACCGGGTATTTATTTTTATGGTTAAATACCACCCAAAATGGGAATTTTAATTGGGTATTTTTAGTTTTTCTTTAGGTTTAACTGTTTATTTACCTATAAACTGTTTATTCATGACATAATGATGAATAAATTGAATAGTATATAGTATAATAGGCCCAGAGGTAAAAAACAGAATAATTACTTTTTAGTTAGAATGGACATTAATAATTATACCTGTATGGGAAATAATCTTTATTTTAAATCAAAATAGATTTGCATAAACCAGGCTGCCTGCCCCCTACTGATTGAATAACACTATTACATAGAAAAATAAGTAGTTTTAAAAACAACTTTAAATTTAATTTTAAAGTTATGTAACGTAATATATTTCTAACAGAAATTAGTGATACAGTTATTTGATGATAAAAAAAATTAATATTCATTTTTTGGATGGGTATTCATTATTATGTAATCTCCTCTAGTACCCAGTATCCTCATCCTTTTTTTGATAAAATATCTTCCTAAGCGCCTGGTTTTGGAGCACCCTGAATTTATTTTTGTCATCTAAGGTAAGAGACCACATTTCACACCCATAGGCAACAATAGGTAAAACTATAATGTTGTATAGTCTGAGTTTTACATTCCTTGAAAGCAGACGAGATGTCAACAACTTATAAATGATTAGTATAATAGATTCATGACCTTAGTTTACTTGGATGACAGCTCAAAAAGTGACTTAAAATAATCCCTAATATAGCCCTACTCCAACAGCTGACATCTATCACTTTGAATAACTGTAATTAAAACGTATGGTAATGTATGAATGTAATGGTTAACCACAGTAATTTAAGCCAGTATTATTTATATATTTATTTCAGGTCGGGCACAAAGCTTATTTACCGTTTAATTCCACTTAAAAAATTATTATTCACATCACTTTCACAAAAGGTTTAACGAACATGGTTAAAATGGCGACCGACGAATTTAAACCATGTGATTGAACATGATGGAAACAAGTTATTTACAATGATGGACCCACACAGTGGATACAAATATTTATTCAGTTAAATATTTCAAAATATGATAAAATAATCATAGAATAATTTATTATATATAAAAAATGACAAGTATTTTTTCTTTTCCAAGTAAATATGATGCCTGTATTAAAAGTTAATGTGTTACACATCATAGATAATATTCCAAAATTGAGAATAAGTACTTTTAATTTGTGTTTAAAATATTGTTTCGGATTGGGTAAAAAGAAAACTTAAGTTTACGTTATTTTTAATATAAAATAAAACATGTGATAAAAAAACTTTAATGTTTATTACAAAGCAGTGATCTTTTACAAGTGTTGGCAACCCAAAACCCAAACATATGATTTTTGAACTGTCATCCAGGTAAAAACCTATCATGAACAGACTTTAGAATGCATTTCCCAACTCTAATCTTTTCCTAACTTCCACTCTAATATTGTTATTGCCATTTAAAATTGTTCCTAAATATTTAAACTCATTAACCATGACAAAAGCTATGTTGCTCGAAATAATCTCAGACTTCTCGACTCTTGTCCTCAATTTGTGTGTGTGTGTGATTATTTATGTAATATTTTCAGGGTTAACTTCTAAACACATTTTCTTACTAAACTTGTAGTAAAATTTCTACATTTCTCATTACAGCCTTCTTACTACTACCTAGTAAAGCTAAATCATCTGTATTTTATAGCGGCAATGTACCACTTAATATCAACCCTTTTCTACTCTTGCATTAGGCCTACCCTAATAGCATACCTGGTATTCTAAGGCTATATTAAAAAGTAGTGGGGAAAGTGTGTTCTTTGTTTCAAACCATTACGTGTTATGCAAGTCTGATAAGTGACCTCCAGAGCGTACTTCTATTGGTCAATAAACCTCAATTAGTTTGACAAGTTTTTTGGGTAATTTCATGAGATTAATTTTTTTAACTTAACATAGGTTTTTTAAAACTAGTATGAAATGATCTACCGTCATGTTGTATTTGCATTTTTTTTCCTCGTGTTAGCTAAATTGTAAAAATATGATTCATTGTTGATGTGAAATATACACTGATCTCCAATAATTTCCTCTGCACATAGCACCAATCCCATTAAAATTATGTTAGCACAGTAGCAGGTAGGTTTATTTGGGCTGTCTTACAACAAGTCTTATTAACTACACAACCATGTTTTGAAACAAAACCTAGAGAAATGATAGCTTTAAAAACCTTAATACACTAAAATATCTATTAAATTTAACATAGGTAATAATAAAGTAAATATAATTTTTTAAGTTATGTTTACATAATAAAAAAAAATTCAACCAATCTTAACTTAACATTCAAAGTCTATTAAAATTCAATAAAAATATATAATTTTAGATGGATTAATACATTGGAAACAAATATTTCAATGCTAAGTTGTCATATGAGTATTATGATTAGGGACCGGATTCTTAGGCACCAAAAATGTTTAAAATAGGCATGCAATAGGCATTAAAAATATGGGATTTAGGCACCAAAATAGGCACTTATTAAAAAAATAGGCCGATAATCATTGTAAAATTTATTTTACTACAAGTATGTTACCTGCAGCTTACAAGCAATTTACATTGCTGTGAATCACCAGATACTTTCCTAGGTTTTCAGTTTTAAAATTGGTTCTATTGTCTGATAGAATGATTTTATGGCTAAAAAAGCTTTGTTCTACTTCACAGGATGTCAAGGGACAAAATATTAAATTTGCCAATTCTGAAGGGGTTAAATTTTTATCCTGCAATAGCGTACCGTTTCCTTTCAAGATGTCTGCCACTGCTCAATAAATGAGTTTTTCCAAAATCAAGACCTAGCTAAATCGCTTTCTCGCACCCAAAAACCGTAGATAAACCAATTTAATCTAAATCCTTGAACCCGTTTTCAAGATAGTTTACAAATATACAAACCCCCCCCCCCCCCCTATACCCGCTAAATGAGTTTTCCCAAAGTCGAGACCTAGCTAAATTGCTTTTTCGCATCTCAATTTCATCAAAATCCTTAGGCCTGTTTTTAAGGAAAAATGTACAAATATATATTAAGCCTATATACAAGAATGTCTCGTTTAATGGGGTAATTTATGGGAATTTCTCCCACGCTATGCAATGACCAATGAGTAGTGCAGGCCACGTCACATGTCCAGGGAAGAACGTGTCACGTGGCCCTGTATAAACAGTCTGTCAAGGACAGAGCATGTCAGTTAAAGCCACTTCACATGCCTTCAAACCCCCCCCCCCCCCCCACAATAATGCCGAAATTTCCCTTTCCAAGAAACTAAACTCTCTTTCAGAAGGGGAAATAGGGAATAGGCTGAAATAGGCGCATTTAAGGCTTTTATTCATAAAATAGGCAAAAACCAACAGAATAGGCAATTATAGGCACTATAAGAATAGCATATTGTAATAACGTATATAACATAAATATATATATATATATATATCAACAGCCTATGATTTACAATCTAGGAAAATAAAAGGCAAATAGGCAAAATCTGGTCACTAATTATGATACACATTTTAACTAATGAATAAAAATATTTTAATATCAGACCTTTTTTGTGCCCCACGTACCGGTAATTAATGATGCCGCCAGCTAACTCTTTTACATAGTTTTTCAAAAGAAACTATCAGTCATGTGCGAATTAATGTGAACACTGGTTATTATTTTATACTCTTACCAGTTGGATCCTATTGAAAATGTGTGGGCCATTTGTAAGTCCAGGCTTTGTAAGATGAACTGAACAACCAAAACAAAGATAATAGAAGCAGTAATCCAAGTATGGCTTCACGATGACCAAATCAAGGAAAACTGCATTATTTATTATTATATTATTATAACAACGCACTTACGCTAATGTGCAATGGTAGGGTGATTGTGAGATGAAATGGAGGACCTACAGTTTAACGTGGAATCCGAACCACGGTGGAGGCCTGGCATTCCTCACATTCACAAGTTGTGATTAATACACATCTTGTCAGAGGTGAAGGAAGGGTTTGGCAATCAGATAAATCTGTGCCGGGACCGAGGATTGAACCCCGGACCCCAGTACAGAAGTCTGACACCTTACCCCTAGACCACCAGGTCACCTAATAAGGAAAACTGCAATAATGTCATAGATTCCATGTCAAAAAGACTTCTACAAGTTATTCAAGCCAAGGGGAGACATGCTTCATATTTTTTTTTAGATTACAATGCTCATTAGCCTACCTATTTTTTAGCTTTAGTGAATGATAAGAATTTTTTTAAATTTACCATGTGTTCACATTAATTCACACACTAGGCCTACTGTATAACAAACATCTACCCTCTTATATGCCATGAGGTGGTCTCTTACTTAGCTACCAAAATAATTCTATAGGCTACTTACATTTATTGCTTCTCCCAAGAGAGATGCGTGATGCATGAGCTTCTTCGGGATACATCCAACATTCACACAGGTTCCTCCTAAGCCCCACTTGGTGCCTTGTGGGGAAGGTGTCACAAAGTCCAAAACAGATACTTTTGCTCCTAATTGCACTGCTTCTTTAGCACATGCTAATCCACCTGATCCTCCACCAATAACGACAAGATCATATTCGTAATCACCCAGTGCTGTCAAAACAAAATATAACTATCTAGGTTATGTCATAACATCACACACACAATTTTATTTTCAATTTATTAGCATTTATGTTCTAGATAGCCATGTGGCTCTATTGTAGGAACAGTACATCTGGTTTTTCTGTAATTATAGGTAGGCCTAATTACAAGTGAAACATAGGTAGTTTAAAAATTGCATAGGTTTATAAGCCACTAGATTATTAAAGTTTAACAAAATAGGTTTGTATAACAGGTGGTAATAGTTGTAATACAAAAAAACTAATAGGCAATCCTAATATTATCCAAAAGATAGTATTGAAACTGAAAAGTAATAGATTTGACAATTAATAGGAGCAACAACATAGCTTGACAGTACAAGTGCAGTTTAATATTCCAATCTTTAAAAAAAATACATAACTTGGCAGAAACTTACACGAGGAAACAGATCGTTTAAGAAAATGAGAAGTTGCTAGTGATGGCAATATAAGTTTAATGTTAAAAGTTCTTTTGAAATTAATTGTCCATTTGTTAGCAATCCCTAAACCTAAAAGCGCCATCACACTTTAACATAATTCGTCACTCTTCTAATAGGTAAGACACAGCTCAGATATTGGCTTCCCTGAATGACGTAACTCAAAACATTTTGTTACATAAAAATCGCTTGTTAAATCAGAGTGCATTATTCATGATGAAGTCCATTTTAATTACAGGATGTAATCGTGGGATTGGTTTAGGCCTGATTCGAAGTCTACTTCAACAAACACATCAATAAAACATGTATTTGCAACCTGCCGGAATCCAGTAGCAGCAGTGGTAAGTCACAATTCGTGGAATATAAATATTTTAAAATCTACCTTTTTTTGCCACGGGAGCCATGACGAGTTCTGAATAACACCAAAGAGCGACGAGAACTTAATAGATATTGTATAGGGAAACGATTTTATGTATATATAATACGTTTAAAATGACTTTGCACTTTATCGAGTGAGAAGAAAGATTGGTAGGTCCTACACAATATCCTTGAAGTTGCACACTAAACATTAATAAAAAAAATATATAAAGAAAAGTCACATAGCGAATTGCGCAAGGCGGTGCAACCCTGGGAGATTAAAATTAATCTACCAATTAACTTTTAACTTTTCTAGTTATGTTTTGTGGGGTGATTAGGTTTACTTAATAGCTATTCATTTGATATTTTATTTACTAAAACGAATTTTCTAAAGTCACTACCTCATATTTAATGTTGAGCTAGCTAAAAATTGTTTCGAATTAATTTTCCACTTTTATTTTAATTTTTCCGATCTTGATACTGTGTTTGCCAACTGCTATGTTCACGGTAATTCTTTTGGACAAAGGCTCGGTGTTTACTATTACATACAATTAAATTTTGTTTACATGAGCTAACATCTACACTACACCAATAATAATAATTTGTGATAGTAGAGGAGGAAGAAGAGTACTGTTTATAATAAATGGCATAATTAATTATTATTACAATGAAGACCTTATGTGCCTATATTAGTTTTATAATTATGTTGGTATCAACATTCCTATACTGCAACAATAAAAATGTTAGCTTTGTTCGTGTCGACATTTCGTACCGGTTCTATCAGTAAGTAGAAGTTGGTTACCAAAACCATTTGACTATATTCATACATCAAGTCATATTATCGGCAGCAATCACTGTTGATAATTATCGATAGCTACATAAAAACACAAATAATATTTTTAAATGTTGTCAATGTTGGCTGTAAATAAATATGTTTTAAATTTTTTCTCCTGTTCTTTCAACCAAATTCAGAGTAATTCGCCTGTTCGATAATCTTCTCTTGCGTGAGCGGAACGTGATCGCGAGTGGAATAGCTTGAACTGGGGGGGGGGGGGGGGAGAGTATTTCAAATGGCGTTTATTTTATTTCTAAAGGAAGGATTTGAATACTGTATCTTTATTTTTAGGGATGCCTTACCTATATCTTCAGGCCATATATAACCTGTATAATATTTTAACATTTTGTGTGTTACTTCCTAACAAATAATATCATAAAAAACTAGTTTTGTTTGCGTCGACTTTTGGGAACAGTTCCACACATGTGATAGGGGTTCAGCTTGACAAGTTAAGAGCAGATGGTACAAGCTATTCTCTTTGAGGCGAAGCGAACAGCGTTTCAATCCTTTCAGTTCTCTTATTAAAGATGCCGGAAGCAAACTCCGTTTTTGATCATTTCATACAATTACTGGCAATCATCCCCCTGGTGTAAAGGTTAGTGCACCTGGCTATGAGCCTAGTGGTCCCGGGTTTGATTCCCGGCTGGCACTTAGGGAATTTTGGTAGTATTACCAACCATTATTGTTGGATATGACACGTTTTGAAATCAAACAATAAAACAAGTTTTTCTGCAACTGAATTGCTACTGAATAGTGCAAGTTTTGCAGCATTTCCATGACTGGATAAGACCAGTTTTACAGAATCCCTCGATTTTCAAAGCTTGTTTTTATTGGAATAAGTTTTGCCAACAAATGTTATCTAATTTACAAAGAGCAGAATACCCCTAATCCAAAGTCACTGCCACCTTTGAAAAAAATTGGTACGTTACATCTCACAGACCATAGATAATAGTACAGACTTTCTCACTCTTTTTACCTAAAAATTGACTGATATACTTAAAACTCTTAAGATATGCGAAACAAAATAATGAACTTATTGCAGAAACATGACAGAAAAAAGTGCATAACACTCTACAAAATAATGTAAATGAAATGATACATAATCCTTCTGATACAAAAACAATAAGAAGGGAGGAACATCTTTGTTTACCAAAGAGCATAACAATTTTCACTTTCAAAGTCCTACATAAAAAATATAAAATTTGCTTATAGCTTGAAAACCATTTGATTTATTAAAATACATTTCAAATAAAAGCTTTCTATTTTTAATAGTCCAACATTTTTGCAGTGATAAGTAATTTTGTATCTCAAAGGATTACGGTGAGATGATAAAAATTTGAAATTTATTCTTAAAGGTAGGATTCCCTCGGCGCGTCTTGCGTCTGCGTTCTCTGCGACCACAGACATGGGGTGGTGAGTCGCAGATGCGGGACAGTCTCTAGATACGTCTCTTGGTCGCCAGTCGCGGGAAATTGTATGTGTAGTAATCTACATAACGTTTCTCATTTATCTGAGTTTTTCAAATTCTTGAGATCTCATTTCATGTGCTGTCCTTCACACGTTGGTCCTGGTATACTGGCGAAGATATATCAACAATTGAGGGGGGCTTTGCCATCGCTACAATTAAATTTTTGTTCTCTTCTATGGAGAAATTTTGGAGCATTTTTAAAACCAGCCCAATCAAACAAAAACTATGATATGGACTGAGTAACTTCCCACCCCCTTAATATTTAAATGTCCCTAAATTGCGCGGTTCCTTTGAACCACTTCTTTTTTTCTTTTAAAGTATTTGTTGTAAACAACTTCTATTTTATTTCCTGTGTCGGCAAACAATTATAACAAAACTAAATATAGCTCTACTAAAACACACGCTTGCTCGGTGGTGCGGCTGCGTCCACATTGCTCTCCAAGCAGACGCAATGTAAAGACGCTGGACCGCACTCTGGTCGCCAGTCGCAGTCACCTCAAAGGAACTGGCCAAATAACAAACTATGGAAGCCAGTCCAGTCGCTGGTCGCAGACACAAGATGCGAGATGCGCCGTGGGAATCGTACCTAGTCTTTTTCATGGAAAACTGAGAATAGCCATTTTGTTTATAATCTTAAGCCTAAATACAAATTTTAATCAAAAACATTAGAGCCAATTTTGAGAAAGTCTATTTTGTCTCGTTTCACCCTCAAGTAAACTAGGTAGGCCTACTCTTAATTTTAAGGTTAGTCAGACAGACGGACAGCATTGCAAAAAAAAACACCTTTTCAGGTTCACGGAGTCATGAAACGTCTACATCCATCAAAATCTCGATTTACATTTATTTGACGGTCACAAAACTTTACCTGTAAGGTGTGGAAAGGTAAAAATGTATATTTGAGTGTGTAGCTGTATCATTGACTTGCTTCAATGGATACATGGTCTAATGCATCATTCTTGCAGTAGAATTGATTGTTGATGATGGGGAGTTTGGGGTTAGAGTCTTGGTCAGGTGTACTCAGAACTGAGGATTTTTTTCTTAAATGTTTTTCCACGCAAATGTGATGAACACTTCCTATAAATATAACCTTCCTCATCCCTAACACATGAGCTTAATTAGTACTTAAGTGTATAACCCAAACGGGTAGTAAGACACTAAATAATAAATAATAAATTTAAAAAATAACATGTTTCTCATATGATGGAATATAGCTCATGGAATATGGCTTGATGGTTTTCTGACTGTTATTAAAGTTACTTTCATAATTTATGTGTCAAATAATGTCTTCTAAGGCTGTCAATTGTCAAATAGTGTATTGCCGATATAATATTATATGATAAGTGACCTTCCATACTCATAGGCGCTGAAGCTGGCAGGCAAGGGTACGTTGCCCCCCTCCCCCCCCCCATTGTTTTCTTACTGGGATGGCGGGGTAATAGGGGGAAGGGTCTTGGAAATTTTTTTTAAACAATTATTACTTATGATTTTCGTGACTATAAACATTGAACCAGATTGATTAGACTTATCATGCAATTACTAAATTATCTTGTAATACCATCAATAGTATTTATTTCAAACTAATAAATCCTACAGCATAACCGTATTTTTTGTTGTATATACGTGGTTCTTTCCTCCTCCCACTCCCCTCGCCCTTCCTGTTTAAATCTAGCCCTTAACCTAGGACATAAGGTAATTTTGCCCCCACCCTTCTTCCACCCCCTTTCAGCGCCCCTGCGCTTACCCGGGAAAGGTAAGCCTTGATGAATTACACTATGGACCTAACTTGCAAGCTAAGCTATAATTTAAATTTAGTCTTTTTCATTTTTTGGAAAAATAATTCCAAACTTCACTTTTCACTTGTTTGGATAACACATTTTTAGTCCAATCATTTAACAATTGAATTAAAAATATTACAAATCCCAAATAAATCCCTTGTGTTATAGAGAAACAACTAGTACAATTGAAGTGAAGTGATGATCT
Organism: Timema podura; assembly: GCA_033556935.1. Lineage (NCBI taxonomy): Eukaryota > Metazoa > Arthropoda > Insecta > Phasmatodea > Timematidae > Timema > Timema podura. The sequence goes on from JAVRXN010000004.1 coordinate 64,446,475, forward strand.
CTAGGGTCTGAGAACTCTCATTGTTGAGAAATTCAGGATGCGACCTCTACATAAATATGGAAGTCACATATTGTAAATTAGTTTTTTTGGTTTATTGCCATGATGAGAAACATTTATAAGGCAAAACATTGTATATTGAAATAACTCTACAATTAAGTGTGCTTAGGATAATTCTAAGAACATTATTACCATCAGACAGTATAGAATAAATCTAGGCCTACATCAATTTTTTTTTAAACTGGGTTTCTTAAATAGCGTTATAATGCTATGCCATAAATTAAAACATTTTGTTTTTAAAAAATTGTATTTGGCAACATTTTTAATGATTCAAAGGGGGAATGCCCTCGCCATTATTTACTTACTATGCAGAATGCAAGATTAGGGCATGGTGTTGTGGTGTGTGTGCTTTCCAGTGCTTTGATATAATATTATTCTATACTTTCAGCGGTGTCAGCAAAACACTTTATGAAAGAGGCCCCTTCTTCTGCTTTTAGCACTGAACCACTGACAGCGGTTCACTCTCCTAAGATTGTCTCTGTCTTACTCTCAACTTTACTCCTAGACTAGTCAACATTAACACTAGTCAACATTAACAACTATGGTTTCAATGCTTTTGTTTTAGGCATTTAACATTCATTTTCTGAAACAACTGATCAAATCATCATAATTTTTAGTTTTGTATATTTTAATGGATACTTTTATTATGGAAAGTGTAGTTTTGAAATAAATGACCCCGCATTAGCGTGAAGAAAGGATGGGAAAGCCCTCTTCAGTACTCGCAACCTAGATTCGAACCTTGGCCTCCAGGTACTGCCAATATAGTATATTGCGGATCTTACTCCTAATATCCTAGGACCATTGATGTGGGTGAATCGGCACATGACTTACAAACTAACTTTACTATAGAACAAACTGCAAACACAACACCCAGCTACACATCCGTGAATTCAACATCATGGGGAGGAGAGCTGCTATAATATCCTTAACAATACCAATCAATTTGTAATACATATTTATCCACTCCAGGAATTGAGCCCAGGAGACCTAGCTCTTTAGAATGGGTCATGCCTAAGCTGACAAGATGACATTTTAAGCAAATTATTTTATTTCATTATTAAATAATTGTTGTAAAGTTAATCAATTAGCTCGATTAATCACAATCCTATTAATCAGTAAAAATAATCAATTACATCAAAATAATCGATTAATTGATTATAATTGCCCATCCCTAACTCTCCCTGAGCAGAAAAGGCAGCTCTTTAATTTCCACGGTTACAGCTACTGCGACGTAGTATATAATGACTTAAAAGGTGATCTAGTAGAATGGCTACAAATACAAAACACTTGTATTCAATACACATGCAACTTAAACCGACATTATCATATTTCTATCTATTTTAAAAAAACTGGGTTGGTTAAGAATAAATGAAAGGAGAAGGCTACACTTATTAGTATTTCTTCACAAAATATTATCAACAACTCAGCCTCAATACCTCTCCTCGCGGTTCTGAAGGATAAACACACTTGTTCTACTAGATCAGAATCCACTCTACAGATGTCTATTCCTGTACATACATCTCAAACATATGCTCGTTCTTTGACTGTCCTGGCATCACAGGCTTGGAACAAAACAGATATCTCGACTCGTCACATAACATCTAAACTTCCCTTCAAGTTCGAGGTTATGCAATTTATATTGTCTAACAAGCTAAACTGAGTTCTTGAAACTACTTGAGCTTTAAATGAGTGTATCAATGAGCGTGCAAATGGTTTTCTACTTATATGAATCTTCCTTTATTAAAATTTGTTGTTTTTTAATAAGTGTAATATTGTATGTTGTATTTAAGGCTAGTTAAGTGGAAGAGAAGGCTAACACCTTAACTTCACCAGATAAATAAAGGCCATTATTATTATTACATCTGCAATGGTGACACGAACAACCAGGGAGTGAATCTACTCCCGCAACGCAGATGCAAAAAAGAAAAGATGTAAAAAAGCTTGTAACATGCACCGCGAACAAAACTACTAGTTTACAATAGTAATCCCTAATGACCTCATTGTGTCGATGGGCCTCTAAACAATAATAATAATAATACAATAGTAATCTAAACTCATATTTCTTAGGCACAAACAGAACATTTATATTTGGAAATTTGAATTTTTAGATGAATCCGTCTTTTTTTATTTTTGTAATAATGTTTGGCTTACCTATATCAATATTTTAATAAAAACATAGCCGAGAATGTAACCAGCGTACTATACGCGTACATTTCTATTTGGAAATCTTTATTTTTAGGGGAATCTACCTGTTATTATAGTTAAATAAATGTGATTATACAATAGGTTTTAAAGTCAAAATAAGAAGAAACCTAAATAATAATTTAAAATATATGGCTAAAGCCCCACCTACAGAGTTTGGGATCCTTACACTTGCACAGGTGTCCTGTCCAGCTGGCCTAAATAGTTCAAGCCTGTGGATGTAGACTGAAACAACAAATATAGCCTACATCCACACATGCAGGCAAAAAATATGATTTTTTCTAGTTTCAATCTAGTTGCTATTTGGATCATGTCTGGGAAGATTAACTCCGAGACCCGCCTCGGTGGCGTAGTTGGCTAACGCGCTAGTCGTGTTGAGCTCGACCGCCGAGGACGGGGAGATCGAGGTTCGAATCTCGGTCGGGTGAACTGAGGGTGGTTTTTCCTAAATGGTTTTCCACTCTCCCTCCACGCTAATGCAGGTTCACTTCCTCTAAATTCAACCTTCCCAATTCCTAACCCATTAGTGTAATTAGTACTTAAGCGTATAACCCGAATGGGTAGTAAGACGCGGTGCAAAGTATTATTATTATTATTAGTATTAACTCCGAGCTTATATCCTTTAGTGTGGCTACTGTGGCATGTGCTAATATAATTATTAGAGGAAAACGGTTTCAAACATAACATAAACAAAAGTGGTCTCTTAAGCCAATTGTTTTTATTCTTATCCCTATAATCATTTAATTTTACTTTTCATAAACATGGATTTGCTTTATAAATTTCAAGAAATTCTTATGAAAAACCGATCACTTTTCTTGATGCTCTTCTTGTTGACAACAGCTCGGACTGAGTGAGTCTACATACATTCAGTTTAGTTACCTCCACAGGTTAGGACTGTTCAGGTCAAGCTCACAGGCCACCTGGGTATGTGTAGGAGCCTTGAGCTCTACATCCTTAATCACATGACCATGCCAACTAATGAGAAAGTCAGAGGCTACTGCCAATTAATCTCTTTGAAGGAAAATTGTCTAGAGCAAGATACAAGCAGATGTGGTCTGTGAAGCGTAGGTCATTAAGAATACTAATGGGAAGTTTAACTTATCAAAGAGACACCACTCTTTTGAAAACTTGGTATTCTGAAAACTGTTTCCGAGTTGCCATGCTTCTTGGTTTTTATTTATATATATATATATATATATACACACACACACACACACACACACACATGCTACATGCTACATGCTTAAAACTATCATTTCATTTAGTAGGCTTATTTGTTTCCATAGCAACGGATCCTTTTGCTGCCATGGGTGCTTTTATTTCGAAATTTGCACACACATCAACTTTGCTGTGTTTGGTAAATCTTAGCAGTCTGTATCAACCTGCTATACTTTATCTATGGTATCAACTAGTCCTTAGAAAGTTAAAAGTTGAGTCAACCTTTAGGACTTAAGGATTAGGGACGCTGTAAGAACCATTATGCACCTTACAAATACATATTCTGTATACAGGGCTTAACATTGCTTAGTTTAGAGGAACTAACCAAAAACACAATTTATAAGAGTCAGTGGATGCTTGTTTGGTTGTGCGCATGTGTGGATATCATCCCTTTATATTCACAGAAGCTCGTCATCACTGTCTTGGTGCCACCATATTGGAAAACAGAACTGATAGAAGTATAAATGTGATCACTTTGTCTTGAAGAAAAAAGATTGTTCAGTCAGTACTCAACACACTCTAAAGTCCAAACGGTTTTAATCAAACAGGCAGAACTGTTCCATATAGCCGAAACGAACAAAGCTGATATTGACCAATGGGCGGTTGTATAAAATATAAATCCAGTTTTCATAGGGAGACTGGTTGACACATAGAAAACATACTAGATTTACTTTCAAGTATCCACAGCTCTCCCTTTAGATATTATATTATCAATTACTTATACTTACTAACTTATTTACATACTCTATGGTAGGGTTATCCAATTGGTGGCCTGCGGTCCACATCCGACCTGCCAAGCTTCGCAGAATGGCCAGCATATTGAAAGTTCAACTACTGTATCACTGGAGAATGTTGTATAGCTAAGACAGTATGTGAAGGTGCCTGACCTTGAACAGCCAGAGAGATCTTCAGTGTCTTATCAGTGGTGGGGAACGGCAAGCCCAGTGTTACTCGGTCCTTGGCACCATCAGCATCGTGTGTTTTCAAGGGAGTGTGAGCTTACCCTCCAGTGGTGTACGTCCCCCACTCTAGACCTGGTATTTTCTCCCTCCAAGTGCCACCAGCATCGTGTGTTATACAATGGGAGTGCGAGCTTACCCTCCAGTGGGTGTACGTCCCCCACTCTAGAACCTGGTATCTCTCCCTCCAAGTGCCACAGCATCGTGTGTTTACAAGGGAGTGCGAGCTTACCCTCCAGTGGTGTGCGTCCCCCACTCTAGACCTGGTATCTCTCCCTCCAAGTGCCATCAGCATCGTGTGTTTACAAGGGAGTGTGAGCTTACCCTCCAGTGGTGTACGTCCCCCACTCTAGACCTGGTATCTCTCTCCAAGCGCCACTACATAACAGCTGAGCTATATAACATATTCTTACATTTGACCTTGAACAATGCAGATGGCTGGGCAACAGGGTTGCTGAAGTGAGTGACTCACACCTCTTCTCCCCTCCACCCGCCAGAGAGACTCCGACGGTGCCGTGCTATAGGCCAGACCTTAGGGGTTACCTACAGGTGCTAGGGGTGGCCCTGCGGACTGGCATGCCTCGTGACTTTCGTTATAAGTAGTACACAGGGCTGGGTTCCAAGCCCACGTCACTGACCACGGCTTCGCGGACTTGTTTGCGGGCTCTGGGTTCGAGGCGGTGGCCCAGAAATGGGTTAAACTCTATGGGCCAGTGAGTTTAATTGCCGACGAGTGATGCCATTGGCAGAGGGGTGGGGCTCGGATCTCCGGCCTGGGCTCCTTGTGTGGTGCCGTGCTATAGGCCGGGCCCTTGGGGTTCTGTGCTGGCAGGGACGGGCTTCGCCCTTAGTACGGTGAGCCGTTTTAGAGCTCCAGTGCTAACCTGGACAGTTAGTAGTGCATGGGCTAGAACATGAGCGCCTCCACTCGTACTCACGAGGAGTGGGAAATTACTTTCCCACGCGCAAGGGGCGTAATCCCATTCCCATACACACGGGAAAGAGTGGAGATTTCTCTGGCGATCGCTTCTGTGAGTGGAAGTAAATAGCTCCGGATACCACCCTGGATAGGTGGGAGGCATGGCTCCCTATGCCGGTCCAACCAGTGAGTGACTGGTCGGGAGGGAGAGGAGTTAGTTCTCGCCTCACCGGGTATCCGGTCTGATCTGGATCACCCCGCCTCTAGTGGGCGAGGGGGTTGAAGCTTTTTAGGTACCGACCTAGAAACTGCCCTGGGCCACGATGTACAGGGGTGCATGGCACTGTCACATTTACGACAGCCAGTGCATATGGTCAGTCAATGTCTCCCCTCCACCCAACAGCAACCGATGTCTCGCCAGTTAAAATTTGCATGGCTTATTGTTCATGAGTTATTTATAGTAATAGCAGAGTGCTTTGCTTGTAATTAGTCTTATTGTAAGTTTTCTAGAATGACACTTTCTACTTTGATTAGTAAGAAAAGGAAGCTTGATAATGAAAATCATCTAACTGTTTACATTGTTTTAATTTCACTGAAATATATAAATATCACATATAATATAAAATTAAGTTTCACTCCCCACCCCCACCCCCTGCCCCTTTTAAACTACAAAAATTTAATCTAATAACATTACAAATTACTGCCAGATTGAATAAATGTTTGGCCTACTAAATTTTTTGGAGTGGCCCACTTGGATAACTAATTGAATAGCCCTGCTCTATGGCATTAGGAACTTGAAAGTACATTGCCACACTTACAAAAATCTAACATCTATTGCGCTAGTTCTATCCAGTCCACCTCATTACACCATATCTCTTTCAGGTACATTCTAATGTAGATATTATCAAAACCTATGAAATAACACTAAAATTTTACTAACGTTGACTGCACAAAAATATCTAAAACGCAAATCCTATAAAAATTGGACTGTACCTTGATCATAGGGGCATACATAAAATTTAAGTTGATCCCCAATGAGTACCTATCTCAAACCAAATTTTCAGTTGCACCAACAATTTGGAGGTGATTTTCGATCAAATTTCTTGTCAAGGGGTATCTATAAACAATATAACACTTTTTCTAATCTTTTTGACACCACTTCCCCTACAATCTATTTTATGTAACGTTTCACATCAAGAGTAGGTAAATGTAATTGTTTAATAGGGCGAGATTTAAGTGTAACATCTAATATGTCTTTGATAAAAGAAAAAATATAATATGTTTGACACTATCCTTGATAATAAATATGTTACTCCACCACATCACATTTCTTTCATAGTTAGGCCTACAATCTAGTGCATGTTCTTGCAATAGTTCTGATATTTCCGTATATTTAGCCAATCTTTTAACTCGGCCTTGTAGTATACAGAGATTATGTGACACTATAAGGATGAATGTGGTTCATAGTGCAAGTTTTTAACTACTTGCACGTTCAGGTTAATCTTTCAGAAGTTGCCATTTTCTTTGTGGAAATCTGAGAGCACGTTCTTCAGTATAAAGGTTTGATAAAAGATTTGTAAAATATAGTCAATGGTAAAATATCTTTGATGAGTTGTCAAAGCTGTTTTATATTCCTTTGATCAAAGATATTAAAAAAAAAATTGACAATGTATAATATAGCACTTATAGGGAAGCTTTTGTTTAACAATGAGGAGGCCCATTCGCTTGGTAATTTTATAATAATGAAAATTGATCTAAATAAAGAAAAAAAAGAAAGTGCAAATTTGATAAAGAAAGCCCAAGCCAACCTAGCTTTTGCAATAACAAAAAGGGACTAAGATTTAATAGCCTACAACTCAGAATTTGAAGTTATCTATCAGTAGGCCTGTGATTATTAGTGGTAACCTCATGAACAATAATGCTTTTTTAACATTCATTCAAATAAAACTAACAAAGAAATGGTGACAAAGCTAACTTTATTTATACGTTCCACTCCATTTGTGAATTTGCCCAGTTCATAAATCAAGCATATATCTGCCTATTATGTCAACTGGCCTCTCCTGACAATTTTATGAACTGGGTCCAGTTAATGAATTATGTAGCGCTTTTGTTGCCCAGTTCATGAACTGGATAGTTCCAATAGTTAATTCATTAATTGGAAGAGTTTTTGCCCAGTCCGTGAAATGAACAAGTGAAGAACAGGTTTTATCTTGAGGTACCTAATTTAACTTTTAATCATTTTATAATGGAAGGTTAGGTTTAGTTAGGTTGATTCATTTAATATAATATCTTTAAACAAATTTCAGTTAAGCTTGTAGTAAATGATACATTAAGTTCCAGTTCAAGGAATGATTATAAATATTCCCAATTCATGAAATGGGTAGTTTCACTATTGGGGTGTAACATAAACTATATTTAAGTCATGTCACGTTCAGTTTTTCCAAAAACAACACCTTTTACTCTGTTGAGTTTTTTTTACTTCTAGATCAAATCTATGGCCATTTCAAGGTCGCTTGCAGGGGTGCAAGGGGGGGGGGAGGGTGTCAGGCGCTCAAACAGTGTTCCCAGCCAACAGAGAGTTATAGAATATAACTAATAACTAGCGCCCGCCACTTGCTGACTTTAGGATTGATAGTTTGACACATGCGCGAGCAATTCCAACAACATTCACCATTTAACTCGTAAAGTTCAAGTGTCCACCCACGAATTTGGATTAATTTGAAACATTTTTCTTATTTTCGGGATACAAGGATTGCCTTAAAAAAGAGGCTTCAATTTAATAAATTTTCCCAGGAGAAGGGGCGCCAGACTCCCCACCATACTGGGGGTCATTCCATAACCCCCCCTCCCTTAGTTCCTTGGTTTAAACCCCCTGCGGGCATCCTTGGGTCATTTGATTGAAGATTTTGATCTCTAATTAACTTTGTTGGAATCCAAACTTATCTTGATCTACGATCAAGCCGATTGGCAATTTGGTGATCGAAGAATCGCTAGGGATTTGTGCATTTGGCCCTAATGCCTAAACCTTTATATTAATAATAGCCTGTAGCGGGCTCAGAAGTCCTTGCCCATTCAAACTATGCCAGCTAGAGAAAATTACTTCTCATGTTAAAACATATATGGATATCTAAATATATATATTAATGTATAACATAATCTGTTACATACCACACCTTGGGAACATTGCCTGGTAAGAATAGCTTCGTGGGAAGAGTTGCACGTACACGAACGGGCCTCCATTCAACTCTGTACTAAACTCAACTTGACCACCAAGTGTACTGAGCGGATTTGATCATGGCTCGCTAGGGTGTGTACGTCATTGCCCAACACCTACATGTTCTACCAAGCTTCGAGAAGTTGCTCTAACCTTCCAAAGATTGTTCCCCACGCCCCACACCCCTGTTTGTCAGTTCAACTTGTATAAAACACCTGGGTCTGCTGTACACAAACACAGTCCCACTCTTGTATTCGACGATTGATGTCTCTCGTCTCCATTCAACAGTACAGCAACCTAGAATATATTGGGGTCATGATGATGGTGTTGTCAGACTCACAGGCCAGACGGAAAAACTTGTTGTAAATTATAAAGTTGTATATTTACATTTGAAGGCACTGGAGGCTCTGTAGGTTCATAGTTATGTAATTTATTAGGATTATTCTTTCAAGTTAAGAGTGTTTGTCACTCTAAAGTTTGTCAATTGTATTATGTATAAATTAGGTTAGGTTTTGATAGTCAAAGTCATTTTGGCCACATCATAAGGAATCTTTCATATCTCTTGTTTTTTCTACTCGGTCCTTTAGACCAGTAGATTTATTGGAGTGTGTCTCACTCCCTGGCCTGTATGACCATGTTCTGGTCTGCAGTGCCGCCTGATAGGAAAGGAGGAATTTAGGTTGTTCTAGGCCCGATATTGAGACCTAGTTAGGTAATTGTTAATTGTTATTGTGAACCGATGTTCATTGTTGTTCTCCTGTTTTGGGGTACGCAACTTGTGGGTTTGTCGCTACCCTCCTGGCACACAGCCTGCACCCAGTTAGATGTTCATGTTTTATTCCCTTCTAGAGCCGCATGAGAGCTCGCTGATTTTCAGTAATTTGTATCTTAAGTATAGTTTGTGCCTATATTTGGGTGTGTTTAAACTCTTGATATCTGGAAATACTAATTAGTAACAAGCCAGACCTTACTGCACTGAATGACCACTCTATAAGATATAAACCCTGTGTTTCTATGACTGGGACAGATAGACACTTCTCTGTAATTTATGTAACCAATACTAGATGGTTAACATTTCATTGCTAGCTTCACTGACACATATCATTCTCACCTCTTAAAATAGGGTTAATTAGTCTTAAACGTTGTGTGGGTTCTGGCTATTCCTCGCTGGTCAGTCGTTATGCTATAGATGTTTGTTGTAACAAATTCACTATGACAACTATAATGTGTTTGTAGTCTTTGTCTCCCAATCGGGGAGTAACTTAAATTAGCCCTTGTTTCATCTTTCGCTTGAGAAAGTGTAATTATACCTCTTTTAAGAGTGGGGCAATAGTTAATAAAACCAGCTAAGTTTTGTAGTCTGGATGAGGGATTAAACCCATGGCACTTCACGCCAAGCTCACTCTATGAGTGTATCTGTTACTAAACTCATTGTTGTACTTGGTATTTTAGCCCATTTGGCCGGTCAACATATTAAATGATGGTTTGTGCTTTGGTCACTACTTTGTAATTGTTTGTTTTATTTGCTCCATTAAACTCTTATGTCTACATGCATTTAATCTTATGTTTTTGAGTATCAGCTTATCATGTTTATTTCCCCTGCCTACTAACTATACATGAGTTCAGTGGCGTGTGGTGAATATTTTTCTAGGGTGAGCTATCAAGATTTTTAGATGTAAAAATTAAATTTTATGTTAAATATATTAAGGTTGTTTGTTATTGGGCGGATTCTTCTACTCTCCTTAGCAAATTCCTCAATCACGAAATCTTAAAACTGCGGATTTTGTCTTAATTGTTGTAGAATACCTTTTTTCAATGGATAACACTGACAAGTTTGTGAGCCTCTCTTGGCCTGGTGAATTGCGTGCATAATTTTTTATTCCTTTTAATGCTGAGCAACTTCTCTCAACGGAAGCACTTGTTGCCGGGATGGTTACAACTAGTTAACACAGTTTACCACTTGACAATATGTGCTTTGTAGATCATTTGATTTAATAAAAATAAGCAAATCACTAACATTTTTGTGACACAAATCCTGTGAAATGTAGGTGACTACAAGCTGTGATCTTAAAGAAGGGAACTCAAACATACTACTATATCTGTCTTTTAAGTTCTGGAAGGCCATTTCGGGAAACTGCCTTTGTATTGTTCAAAATTATCTACATGTAAAAGGTCTGAAAAAAAAATGTGTCCAAGTTCTCGAAACTATCACTAAGCTGTATCATAAGTGTGTCCAAAATCTACATTATAGGCGTTTGGAATATATCTTTACATCAAATATGTCTATTTCTTGAATTTTTTTTTTCAGGCTCATTCGTGTCCGACTCTTTGTTGGTTTTTGTCCAGATTCTCTCAAATTCTTTACGCTTGTTTTTTAATTGATCTTTAAATTCCTTTACTTTGTTCATGCAATAACCGATGTCATTAGAAATTGATATCATGCATCGAAACTTCAAATCCATGGGCAGCAATGTACGCTTCTTGATCCCATTTTTCCTCTGGATCTGTAATCTTGACAAACAACGAAATTAGTTTATTCCTATACTCGTAAACAGTTTAAACCAATATAGAATTTTCCAGCTACTCTTGGAAGCCTTTTCTTCCTTTCTTCATCCAGAGCTCGTGTTGATTTGGTTGATTTTGAAAAAAATAATGCTATGCCATTCAAAGCAAGAAAAAAAGTTCTGCAGTTTTTGATAAAGGACACGCCCTGCAACAATAAAAGATTCAGCTGGTGAGCGAAGCAGTGTACAAAAATTGCATTCGGAAATATAGTGCTTCCGCTGTTCTGTCATCAGAAATATTTCTAAAGCCCAAAATTATCTCATGTACTAGTCCATTTTGAGTAACATAGCGAAAGACAGAAGACAGTTGGGAAAAACTATTTACATCTGTCGTTTCATCCGGTGTGATGGAAACAAAATTGGTTTCATTGTTGTTTTTTTTATTAGACATTTACACATATGAAAGGGCATTGATCAAATCATTTTGAATCAAATTCGATAGTCTCGTAAATATAGATGAATGTTCTAAATGGTTCTTCAATTTTTCATCATACTTACTTAAAAGATTCACTAGTTCAACGTAATTACCTTTATTGAAAGACTCGGTCGTTTCGTCGTGGCCTCTAAATGCCAGTTATTGCCGTGCTAAAAAACAAACTACATCAATTATAATTTCTCTATTCTTCCTAACAAGTTCATTGTGCTGTGAATCCTGTTTTTTTTCTCTGTTTATCAAGCATTCGGTTATTTCTAGTGTTACCAAACCTTTTTTCAGCGATCATGGCTTGTAAATGATTTTGGGACAAACCGTGTTTTTAATGGCTTTGAGTATGTTGCCCATTGCCCATGTCATTGTAACCAGTAATGTTCCAAACACACTTGACGTTTGAAAAAAGAAGACAAGACCAACAGTATAACTGTTGTACATGAGAACATCCCGTCAACCATTCTTTATTATTGAACAAATGTGAGCTGAAACGCCTTAAACATGATTTTACTTTTGTACTATTGCTCAGTTCAGGTGTAGGTCTACCAAATTATATTATTTGTTTTTTATCCTCGATAGCACACGAAGCAAAGCTATGTTTTAAAGTGTTACCTATGACACAATCACATTTTGGTTGATCTTTATATCCGCATGGTCTCGACTGGATATCCATGCTTCTCAACAGTATAATGTGTATGAAGCAAGATTGCTTACCTTAACGTCATATACACCGTGAATACCACGCTACACAACTCACACATATAACCTAACACAATACATTAATAAGTTAAAAAGTATAACCATTATTGACTGGTGATCGTTTTAAAAACTAACTAAATATAATTTTTATTTTAATGCAGTTTTGGTCATGTATAGTAAGGAAATAACAAAAGAATGTGTAACATTTTAGGAACACAAGGGTCTTCTCCCAAGTGATTGCGGGTCCTGTGGCAATAACAGCCGAGAGCAACTGAGTGAATGCGAGTACACAGCTTAGAGGAACATACTATGCAGGCGCGGCGCTATTCGCTCACAGACCACAGTCAGAGCCGGAAGAAGCAAAATCTGTTGCACATTGAGCTTTGTATGTAGAACAAGGAACACATTCTATACCAAACAATAACATATCAATGGTTAAACTGACACTCATAGCTTCTTTGTTAATGTTATTTGTATTTATGTATCTGTTTGACTCTGGGTAAGTAATGCCTGCCTTGAGTCTATGGAATACACGCCAATGCATGAGTTTTAATTTACAAAAATAATAAAGACATTGAAAACATGGGTAATACTAAACAAAAACAGAGGCTACATTAATGTTGCTAGTTTCATTAGCCAACATCGGTGATCACATGGTCAAATGGGACATTCTCGTGTTGGACTGGGTTGCTGGTGACGGGCAGATCAAGGTTAAAATCCCATATGGTTGGTTTATCTGAAATGGTTTGCCAATCTCTTTCCTCTATTATTCTAACTTAGGGCCCACTCCTAATATCAAACTAGCATAATTAATCTATACATATAACTAGAAATGGGACGCGCAAATCCCTCCAATCTCATGGTATTTGTTAGATTTGAGATTCGTAAAATTATCAAAAAAGTATATCTAGTACAACAATTGTAATTATTATGAAGACCTTGACTTGATGTACAAATTAAGGAATTGTCTCTCCACTTAAGTACAAATGTCAGCGAGGTCTTTGTCTATTAATATGTCTAGGCCTACAATATTGTTATCAATAGTGGTTTAAAGTTGTTTGAGAATTTACCTATGTTGTAAGATAAATGTATTTAATCTTTTTTATTTGAGAGAATTAACGTGCACTTTCTGAACCAACTGATTATATTGGCACACAACTTAGTTTTAGTTTAGACCTAGAACAGACACAACATCCAGCCTCCAGCCATTAATTTATCATTGTGAAAGGGGAAAACTGAAATTTTACCAACTTTACATTTTTCGGCCCTGCTGGGAATTGAACTCGGGACCTTTAACTCAGTTTACAGACACACTATTGGCCGAGTTGAGGTTTCGAACAAGATCAAATGTTTACATCTCGCCGACTAATCAGGCCACCTCTTTTGATTTGACTACAACTCATATCTGCGCAGTTAGCCTTATTTGAAACAACTCTATAATACCATTCCTTGTTCTTAAACTTAGCTTATTTTATAAGTTTTGTAATAAAATGTAACATAATAATCGCTCTATGTTTAATCTTCTTTGGGGGCATATTGCATAAGGGGACTATAAATGGACCTAACTTCTTGTATTGCAAGGCCAACAAGCAGGTAACATAGTATTTTTTTTATATACTCAGTTTTCACAACCCTTTGAGCTGCGCTCTACAATATATGAATGGTGTACAAGAAAAGTGCCAGAGACTAAAGATCTGCTTCGTTTTCAAATACAGGATGTGTTGCTTAGAAGAACCTGTGTAGACTGAGAGCAAAACAAAAGAATTAACATCAACGCAGCAGTCATGCGCAACTAGAAGAAATCATACCAGTTATGTACAAATATTCCACCTCTTTCTATAAAATCCTTCCTCGGATATCTTAACAATGCATGCATATTTTGGGATATTTGTCATGATAAGAAGTTTGTAACTGAAGAGGAATACCAGTTATCAAAAGAGTGTGGAGACAGCGACCAACTTGGTAGTTCATACAACCACTAATACAGGACACATTACAATGCTTAGCCAGGAGGGATGAATATATTTTAATTTCATTTCTATAAATTGTAAATAAACACTCTTCATGACTTCAAATAAATTGCTTATAGAACTAACACCTAAAAATTCTAATGATCTCTTCTCATTTAAATTAAGTGAGATTAAAAAAGTGTGTCCTATTTTCTTTGGTTTTATTCCAGCTTTCTCTCAATGCCTGTAATGTTCAATTTAATTTTTATCAGTTTAAATTGCACCCTGCCCGCGGGCTTATTCCCTCACTAGAACAACCTAAGCCCCTAATTATCTATCTCGGGCAGTCAGTGTTTAATTGTACAAAAGGAAGAGTAACCACAGGGGATCTTATTGATTATTTCCTACAAGCCCAGAAATTCTCATGTCACGCCTGAACATACACAACTATGCCTAAAGGACAATTCATAAATGCAATTAAATATAAATAATAATGAAGGAAGGTTCACAATCATGGCCCAACGGCTAATTTATTGGTGTGATTATTTACAATAAGATTAATAGAAATTTATATTGAATAATATTTCGTACACAAATTTACAATATTTGGAAGGATGATTAAATCCCCCATACTACTGACTCGGTAATAGTGAACGCCACATTAAGCTAGGCGTGACAAAAAAACAAATCATATAAATATATCAATGTCTTAACATTGATTAAATTTAACCTCATATATACTGTGATTAATAAAACAAAGTTAGAAATAAGATGAATATAATGAGTATGTAGGGAATAGCTAGTTATCCTTAATCATAACAAGAACATGTTAGGGCCCTATAGTTCCTAGACCTATCCATTAGACCAAAAGTGAAAGAGTCATATATAAGGATCATAGTTATTTGTTAATTTACAAATGTCTCGCGAAATGGCGAGCATAAATACCAAACTTTATCATAACCTGACCGTCATCTAATAAACTAATAATATTTAACAAGTCCCGCAAAATAATTACATTAAACAACGAGAATCACAGCCATCTGGCTTTCCACTAGCTTTGAATCTCCTATACATGATCAAACTCGTAACAAATTACTTCCCTAAACATTATATCAAGTATCTGGCTTTCTACTAGCATTGAATCTCCTATACATGAACAAACTCGTAACAAATTACTTCCCTAAAAATTAACATTCCAAACAAATAGCAAATCTGCCCCAAGACTACAACCCTAACCTGAACATTTACACACATATGGTCCGAGACGAGAATTACTGGATTATAGCAGATCTACTCCGAGACCAGAACCCTGACCTGAATTTAGCAACCAAATGGTCCGAAGATAAATCCCTACATATTTAGACAGACTTACATTAGTTTAGTCCTAGCGGCCTACATATCGCCCATGTACGCCTAATATCTGTAAGGCATCAAAGAGTAACCTCCATAGTAACAGACCCGCTTATATTCAATCTTATTCAGAAGGGGGAAACAAGGGGAGGCCAGGATGACGCCATGAAGTGCTCATCTCTTGAGTCTAGCGCCTGCGCACAGCGACGTTGACCCAAGGGGGGGGGGGGTGGGAGTCACTCCTGTTACCAATGTCCAGACAAGTCCTTATTGCGCATGCGCGTTTTCACGGGCAATTGTAGTTCACAATTCGGGTCAGATGCCACTTCACACACACAGTTCATTTGTCGATTCTGATCGTTTGTATAGCGTGATCATAGTTCTAATGTGAAATTGCAGCACGTCCGTTGGCTGGGGTGAGTAATGTTTGTAGCCGGAGCAGGGTTAGTCTTTCCACGGTACAAAATGAACTCGGACTTGTGATCTGAGATCTTCTATTTGCCTTACTAATCAAGAGGTAGTCTAAATGGAGCTTGCTTCCCAATCGATCAAACCCATCAGAAACATACCTGCTTGGTAGGCAATGTGAGGGTTTTATTTATTTTTTTAAGCCCGGTTCTTTTAAATATGTCTCGCATTGTAATGTAGCTTACTATTATAATGGGAAATTTTATTTATTTTTCCAATCACCTACTCAGTTTAATTATTTTAAATTTATTCATCATCATCATCATCATCATCTTCATATACACCTCATAGCCACTGGCTGGGTCTGTTTGGAACCTAATCCTCTCCAACAGCTCCTTCCCCCACCGCCTCTCTTCCTCCACCTTGGCCCAGTCATCTCCTCTCTTCTCCACACTCCTCCTTACTCCCTTCAAACATCTGTCCCTTGGTCTTCCTCTCTGCCTCCTACCCCCTCCATATCCCATATCCTACTGGGAATCCTTTCCCTCTCCATTCTCCTCACATGGTCATACATGGTGGCTACAGACAGGGAAAACCTGGAAAAGTCAGGGAATTTAACTAAAAATAAGTAAAAGTCAGGGAATTAAAAAATATGTATAAAAATCCCATTAATTTCGCAACTAAACACTAAAATAAAAGTTAATAATACCTAAATAAAATAACATTTTAATTTTTTAAATAACTGATAAAACTGTTTATGTTTAGTAGATACACACTTTTTTAATATGTGATCAAAAATAAATAAAACAAAAGTCATCATTCACCATTAAAACTGGGAAAAAGTAGTCAGGGAAAATTGAAAAATGTTGCCTGGAAAACCTGGAAAAGTCAGGGAATTTTGTAAATTATGTTTTGTAGCCACCCTGCCATACCACCTTAGTCGTGCCTTCTCTATCCTGTCCTGGACTGTCTCTTCCTTTACTATTCCTCTTACTCTCTCACTTCTCATCCTGTCCTGCTTCTCAGAAACCTCATTTCACTCTCCTGCATACTGCTACTATCCTGTTCCTTCATTACCCGTGTTTCTGCAGCGTACGTCACTATTGGTAGGTAATATGATTGTATTGTAGATCCCTCCCTTGCACTTGTCTGACATATTCCTGCTACAAATCTGGCCTCTCACACTTCTGAAAAGTGCCTCTGCTTGCCTTCCTCGCTCATTTGTTTCTCTCCTGTTACTTCCACTCTCCTCTACAATACTCCATAGATACTTGAAACTTTTAACTCTTTTCAATTACCCCCCTCTCACTGTCACGTCATTTATATACCAGTCCTTCTCCTTGCCGTAGTCACCATCTCACTCTTCCGCTCCAACACTTTTTTCCAAACCTCCAGTTACTCCTGTTTCGGACCTTTCTTTAACTCATACCAATTTGTCTTCTCCTCTCCCACTTTAACACAGCTCAAACTACCCTTGTACTCTATTTACTGTCTCATCCTGCACTCCTTTCTTACTCAGCACTTTTCATACTCTTCTTATTAAAAATGAATAAAGGACCGAAATAGCTCTAATTACTTTGTGTGAAAAAGGGTACCCAAGATTCCATTTACTGTAAATCATTTTTAATTCCCTGGACTGCACTACAGGAGAATATAGCTCTCAATCAACTGTAGAGAATGGCACTCGTATTTTATTTAGTTAGATGGTCCAGCCTAAGGCCTTATCGACATTTAATCAACGATGTATGTCGCTAATAACTGGCAGGTGAAAGGGGTTATTCAATGTTGGGATGGCTGTTTTACACTATTGCGAATTTGACAATATGTATGGGTGCTTGATCATACTCTCATTGGTGAACAAACATAGAATTATTGTGTGCACAGCGTATTACTCAGTCCAGGTTATCCGCATATTTACACTAATGGGATGATGATGGAACAAGTAGATATTTAGAGGAAGTGTGACCTTAACATCAATGGTAAACCAGGCTATATAAAATGGCTTTTTCCAGGTGGGTAGTTAATATTCTGTTGCGAACACAATAGCAGGACATGTAAAAGAGTTTAAAAGGACACATGTTTTTCCACTTACTATGATGTGTCACTATCCTCACTGCGAATTCCACTCGCAGAGGGCTACAAAGAACCATTAGCGCTCAGAAGTGCAATGGCATTCTAGTAAACTAAAATGCAGTTTAGGATTGCTATCTCTGTTTTTAATGTTACATTTTTATTCAAGATATTTCTTGTTTTGTTATGATATATACTAAATTCAGTTTTGTCCACCTTATAAGACCAATAATCATTTATACAAAATATATATTTCAATGGCTAAATAAGATCAATAAGAAATTTTACAAAATATTCATGTCAATAACTAAATATTTCCTCACTGCTCCACTTTACAAAAATAGCAAAAGTCTTCCTGAGTCGATGGTGGTTGCGTTATCTGATAGCTTGTGATCTTAATTGATCACATATTTGTAGCTGAAGACTTGTGCATATCCATCACAGACTCTGCCCTAAAATATGAGTGAATAATGACACTGGGTACTGGATAGCTCAGTGGTTAGCGCATTGACTTTCTAAGCCAAAGGTCCCGGGTTCAATTTCCAAGTCCACTTGTCATTTTTCTATTTAAAGAATATGATATTTAGATGTGTATAGCCGTAACTAACAAATATAATAGCTTGGACATTTAGTTCATTACAAATATATTATTTAACATAGGTACTACTTTACATAAACTAGTACAAGTGAGTTGAATAAATCCGTCCATTTATCTGACCAGGACATTGGCTATGTTTCTTTTGATTGTTTAATATTAAGATTATATAAACGCTAGTTGTTTGGTCAACCCAACAGTTTGTATTTTAAGAGTACATCAACATATATCTAATGATACTAGTTTAGACGTTCACCACTCTCTTAGAATTGATTCAACTTTGTGTTCCCTACTATAGGAACTCCAAGATGTAGCACACAACAATAGAAATGTCCATATTCTCCAGTTAGGTGAGTTTAAAGGCAATATTAAAACACAAATCAGATATTTCTAGAGTTAAGTATTTATAAATAATTAAATATGTACTGTAAATCATTTTTAAATATATGGTTTAAGCTTCACAAAACATGAACTCAAACGAGTTGAAAAATAATTTATTACGAATAAAATTACATACAGAACTTTAAATTCACAGTTTCACAAATTAATTAGCTTTCCCACACAGCCATGCATAAATTTATAGGTCATCAAAGTTGAATTTGGATTCAATATAATGGATAAAACAATTAAATTAATAATTAGCACTTAGACATTAAAATAATTTGGAATTACTCTTGGGATTAAGTAAAAAAAAAATGGTACGGCACACCGCACAGACTTTCTCTCTCTTTCTATAAACTCGTAAGATTTCTGAACGGAATAATGTACATTGTATCATCACCACTCCACATAAGAACACGCATAAAATAATATACAATGATATAGAATCAATGAGAAAAGAGGCGCATCTTTGTCCACCTAAGAACATTTCAAACAGTTTAATGTCTTCTACAAGGGTCAACACTTCGTATTAAAATTTCGATTCTGGTTAAAGTTTTAACATTTTATAAGGTGTTGCAGATCTTCAAGTCATCGCATTGATATTTAATTATTCATTTATACCTTTTGACCAATAAAAAATGTAAATATTGAATATTGAGTCTAAAATGGAGATAGATCATTGCTATGCAAACATTTCTCCTAAGAGATTTAAGGAAAAATAACATACTTTTTTTAGATACTTACTTATATTTAATTACTCTATGGCATTGGAGTATTATTGCGTTAAGACTTAAGTAGTATATGTTTACAACTAAAGCTCACAAAATTGTATTAATATATTTGCAAATATCTCAGAAACTGCTGTTTTTATAAAAATATATGTCAAATAAAAGTTTTTTATTTCTAATAGTCCTACAATTTTGCAATGATAAGTTGTTTAGTTTCTCCAATAGTTGTGGAGATACGGAAATTAACGCTTCTGTAAAGTACCCTAAAAATCATTTTCATAGGAAAATGAAAATAGCCAGTTTATTTATAATCTTAATCAACGCCTAGATACGAATTTTAATCAAAATCGTTTGAGTAGATTTTGAGAAAACCAAATTTTTCTCTTTTCGTCCTTCAGTAAACTACCCTTAATTTTAAGTTTTTATAGACACAGAGACAGACGGCATTGCAAAGACTATTTTTTAGGGTTCGGGGGGTCATGAGACGTCGACATCCATCAACATTTCAGGTTAGTTTTTTTTTACGGTCGCAATACTTAAACTTTAATGTCCAAAAAGTGAAAAAAATTCATATAATTGCGTATAGATTGAAAGTTATTGATTTTATAAAAATATGTTTCGGATAAAATATCTGTATTATAAATATATATACATATTTGTAATGCTAAGTAATTTCATATCTCAAATAGTTTCGGAGCTATTTAAAAAAATGTTAATTTACGCATCAGACCGGAGCCCTTAAAGCCATTTTGCCGAAATATTGAGGGTAGCCATTTTGTTTGGAATATTTATTAATGTTTATAAATGAAATTTAATCAAAATCGTTGGAGCCGATTTTGAGAAAATCGACTTTTTCTCTTTTTGCCATTCAGTAAACTACCCTTAATTTTAAGTTTTAATAGACACACAGACAGACGGCATTGCAAAGACTATTTTTAAGGGTTCGGGGGGTCATGAGACGTCGACATCCATCAACATTTCAGGTTAGTTTTTCTTACGGTCGCAATACTTAAGCTTTAATGCCCAAAAAGTTAAAAATATATATATAATTGCGTATATATTGAAAGTTATTGATTTTATAAAAATATGTTTCGAATAAAATATTTGTATTATAAATATATATACATATTTGTAATGCTAAGTAATTTCATATCTCAAATAGTTTCGGAGCTATTATAAAAAATGTTAATTTACGCATCAGACCGGAGCCCTTAAAACGATTTTGCCGAAATATTGAGAGTAGCCATTTTGTTTGGAATATTAATTAATGTTCATATATGAAATTTAATCAAAATCGTTAGAGCCGATTTTGAGAAAATCGACTTTTTCTCTTTTTGCCCTTCAGTAAACTACCCTTAATTTTAAGTTTTAATAGACACACAGACAGACGGCATTGCAAATACTATTTTTAAGGGTTCGGGGGGTCATGAGACGTCGACATCCATCAACATTTCAGGTTAGTTTTTCTTACGGTCGCAATACTTAAGCTTTAATGCCCAAAAAGTTAAAAATATATATATAATTGCGTATATATTGAAAGTTATTGATTTTATAAAAATATGTTTCGAATAAAATATTTGTATTATAAATATATATACATATTTGTAATGCTAAGTAATTTCATATCTCAAATAGTTTCGGAGCTATTATAAAAAATGTTAATTTACGCATCAGACCGGAGCCCTTAAAACGATTTTGCCGAAATATTGAGAGTAGCCATTTTGTTTGGAATATTTATTTATGTTCATAAATGAAATTTAATCAAAATCGTTAGAGCCGATTTTGAGAAAATCGACTTTTTCTCTTTTTGCCCTTCAGTAAACTACCCTTAATTTTAGGGGTAGATATCCAATTCCAAAAACCCCTCGGGGCAACCCTATGAAAACCCTAGATATCAAGTTTCAGCTCAATCGGTAAAATAGTTTAGGCTCTAGTTGGAGGTACAGACAGACAGACAGACAGACGGAAATTCAAAAACCACTTTTTCGGATTCAGGAAGTCATGAAACGTCAAAATTCATCAAAATCTCGAGTTCGATTTTTTTGACGATCACAATACTTTCTCTACCTGTAAGATAGAGAGAAAGTAAAAAGTGTTATTTTAACTGTCAGAAGTATTATTGTTTAGTGAAAATAACTCGAGTGAATTTAAATAATATGCTTTAAATTTATTAATAATTAAGTATGATGAGTTATCAACCACTTAGTTATCAACACTTTGAATTATTCAAGTGTTTCATCTCTTGTTGAGGAAGCACAGTGCTTGAAGCTGGCTTTAACCCTTTTAGTGCCAAGCCTATTCCAGTACAATTCACGCACAAAGAGTGCTGCAGCTATTTCCTCATTTTTGTAAAGGTTTGCAAGAAAATTCACCAGACCTTTATTTATGAAGTGATTATTTTGATTCTTCCATCATTTAATCTACATGTACTGTTTCTTGATAATAAATTAATACAATTTAATTAAAATAATTTAATTCCTAAATTTTAAATTATTTACATTTTTCATTTTATTTCAAAACCAAGACTAATTAATGTATTTAAAAAAATATTGTATATACATTTCACTATTATTTTGTTGTAGTTCATTTAGTTTTATACAAGAACATAAAGTTTTGAATACATGATTATAAATAGGAATTACAGGAATTTCTATTTGATATCCTACATTAGATATTTTTGGGCCGTTATTGCTTACCTTATAGCAAGATTTATTATATTGCTTACCTTATAGCAAGATTTATTATATTACTTACCTCATGATTAATATTTAGGCCTAGACATTATGAATACGTTTATCAAAAAATCTTTTATAATGAATAACTTCATATATTTTTTTAAATAATGTATAAATGTATCAAGTTATTGCGCCTATTTACTTACATTGGTAAATAAATCTTCTCATTCACATGACATAACATGAAAATCTAAATAGTATATTTTCCTAAACTCAGAACAATTTAACCCGTACATTTGAAAAGTGTTTACAAAACTATTTACATCAGTATGAATGTTAGCCACACTTACGTTTTCCATGCAGCTTGTACATAAATCAGCGTTGAAATTAGCACCTTGAGTACATGACCGTCTCATTGTAAATGTACTAAACTCCCAGTTCCAATAAAAACTATTTACGGTTGATTTTTGTTGCCAACCTTATATAAAATAATAGAGGGAAATGTTCTCTTTCCAGTGATATATGACACTACTACACTATCTATCAGGTAAAGGAAGAACTAGTGCAAGTCTAGAGAGCAGAACTTATTGGCTTTCGCACTTTTAACAGTAGAAGGCGGAGCCGATCCGATGGCTCATGGCACTTTTAGAGATAGTAGGCGGAGCCGATCCGATGGATCATGGCACTTTTAGAGATAGTAGGCGGAGCCGATCAGATGGATCATGGCACTTTTAGAGATAGTAGGCGGAGCCGATCAGATGGATCATGGCACTTTTAGAGATAGTAGGCGGAGCCGATTAGATGGATCATGGCACTTTTAGAGATAGTAGGCGGAGCCTATCAGATGGATCATGGCACTTTTAGAGATAGTAGGCGGAGCCGATCAGATGGATCATGGCACTTTTAGAGTTAGTAGGCGGAGCCGATCAGATGGATCATGGCACTTTTAGAGATAGTAGGCGGAGCCGATCCGATGGATCATGGCACTTTTAGAGATAGTAGGCGGAGCCGATCCGATGGATCATGGCACTTTTAGAGATAGTAGGCGGAGCCAATTAGATGGATCATGGCACTTTTAGAGATAGTAGGCGGAGCCAATTAGATGTATCATGATACTTTTAGAGGTAGTAGGCAGAGCCAATTAGATGGATCATGGCACTTTTAGAGATAGTAGGCGGAGCCGATTAGATGGATCATGGTACTTTTAGAGATAGTAGGCGGAGCCAATTAGATGGATTATGGCACTTTTAGAGATAGTAGGCGGAGCCGATCAGATCAGATCATGGCCCTAAAAGGGTTAAGTTAATGAAGGAAAGATTCTGGTGCTTCAGAAAAAAGCAAAGGTAGATTGGTACATTGGGTACAATGAGCTGGAGTGAGAAGACTCTTGGTACATTGGGTACAATGAGCTGTAGTGAGAAGACTCTTGGTACATTGGGTACAATGAGTTGGAGAGATAACTCTTGGTACATCGGGTACAATGATTGGAGAGATAACTCTTGGTACATCGGGTACAATGAGCTGGAGAGATGACTCTTGGTACATCGGGTACAATGAGCTGGAGTGAGAGGACTCTTGGTACATCGGGTACAATGAGCTGGAGAGATGACTCTTGTTACATCGGGTACAATGAGTTGGAGAGATAACTCTTGATACATCGGGTACAATGAGCTGGAGAGATAACTCTTGGTACATCGGATACAATGAGCTGGAGAGATGACTCTTGGTAAATTGGGTACAATGAGTTGGAGACAGATAATTGCTTCTTAATTTTTTAAATATAAATAAACTGCTAATGCTTACAATTTTGGACACTTTTTAATTGAATAAGTTCTTAAAGAATTTTTTGAAGTACTGGCTCATAAGTTGTCACACTTTTAGGTCTGAACTTAGTCCCATAGCTTGGTGTCGGCCAACAGAATTATAGGCCACGTATAACTGGTAGGCCTACTTTGGTCCATTTTGTCCAGGGAAGCTTGCAAAACCCTGTATTGAGTAAGAAAGGTTTATAGGGAGCATTTAACTCGTACTTCTCTGGAGTGGGAACAAACCACACCAAGTCAACCCAGCATCTAGGCTCAATGTCATTTGTATCAAAATAACTAGTTTTTGGCTTAATTCAATTCCTAATAGGGTTATTGATCCTTAAGCATAAAATAGGAATTCTACTTTTATAAGTGGGGTGGGGCTAATGCTCTAGATCTGGCTATTCGACCTTATCTTACCGCTGCTCTTCTGGCGTATGGAGGAATTCATTTCTGAGGGGGGGATACCATTAAGGCAAATCCCACTATCCCCGGATGACAGGATATCGAAAGCAGAAAGGGACAGACATATGTACGAACTAAAAGAAAGAAGACAAAGACAGGACCAAGACTTGAGACAAAACAGACAGGAAGAAACAACGGAGGAAGAAGTGACTAGTGAAGACGATGGAGACTGAGAAGGGGAAGAAACATCAGACTTAGACGAGACGTTACCAAACTGGTGAAACAAAACACAGGAAGTGTAATAAAATGGAGGGTGGACTAGATTTTGATGGACTCTGGATATATCTAGAGCTCTAGCTGGGGAAAGGCGTCTCAGGGATACCAGTGATGAATAACGCTGATGAACCAGGGACGCCTGGAATACCAGCTAGGGCAGAAGGAAAGTAAGTGGAAACAGATGAGACATCAGAATTTGTTCCTTATTCAAAGAGCCCTGCTTACTTGGAAACAAGCGTGATGCTGGGCTGGAGCTATCGAGCACTCCAAGGATGTCAACTGGCCACAGTAGGAAGTGACCAGAGAAGAAAAAGAGAATGGGACTCCCTACAAGGAAAAGATATAAACTTATTGTGTAGATGACGGCACTAGGTATAAGTTAGGTTAAGTTAGATTTATGTCCAAAGCAGGCACATCAAAAGGAAAAAATGTATATAGCCAAAATAACTTCATTAGGGAAAGAGGGACAAGTATAGTTATAAGTTATCATAAATTAAATAATGGTATTGATATATAGTTGACAAAGCTGGTAACAGGCACAGGTCGAGGTAAATTGGTAATGATCAATAACAAGACATGTAGTTTTAGTAGTAGTATATGTTTATATTACCAAAAGTTTATGTGTAAAATTTTTATATTAACTACATAGAAGGCATATTGTAATATTAACAGAGCAGAAAAATTCCTGATTTATTGTAAAATAAGATGCCAGGACAAATGTATAAGGAAATTGAAAAAAAAAAGTCCCCAGATATGTAAGAATGATGATGGTGGAAAGCAGAGGGGACCTACAGCTTAACGTGGGTCCCGAACCACAGTGGGGACCTGGCATTCCACACATTCACAAAGCGTGAAAGTACCCACTTTGCCAGAGGTGTAGGAAGGGTTTAATAATCAGATAAATCTGTGCTGTAACTGGGATTTGAACCCGGGTCCCTTAACACAGATGTCTGACACCTTACCTCTAGACCGCCAGGTCCCCACTTGCATAGGTTTTTCTGGTTATTTATTAGACAATATTATTTTAATTGCTAATTTTCATATTTCAAACATCTGTTTCTTAAAAAAGTCTTGACTTCACAGTTTTCAAATTTAATTTCTTTAAATGTGGGTTAAGCTATTTAACAATATCATGCCCACGGGTGAGGCCTAATATTGGACACAGTAAATTAACATTTTCAGTTAAGTTAGAGATTTATACAAAGCTACAAACATCTGCTCTGAATAACTTTTTTTTAATATAATGTTTCACCCAATGTATACTGTATGAACATCTACAGTATCCACGAAAAGAAATCATTAAAACATTACTTGACTTATTTTGCTTTAAATGATGTCATAACCACTCATTTAAATCCAAATAAAATTTAGTAAAACAAATGAATTTGCTTCTTTCAGATTATGTTGAAAGGTCAGTAAAACTACTTATTACTTTAGGTTAACTAGACCAGTAGTATTCAACCTGGGGGTAGGCATATTCATCTTAGGGGGCACATAAAATTAAAAAATATATACACAGTGAAATCTCTTAATATTGGACTACCTACTGGGATCAAAAATTGTAGGTTATTTTGAAAAGATATCTATTTTAAATTATATTGCTTGAACACAGCTGAATCTATATGGACCTATATACATGAGTAATTAATAAATATTGTATGTATTGCCTTCCTTAGGGCCTACTGTAGGTCTATATGTGTGTACGAGCACAGACTAAACTGGTAGAACAACCCCTCGAAAGGGGAGGAGGGTATGATGACCTTAAAGTACCTTGGCTATCACTATATAGGCTATTTTATAAACGTATCATAGAGGGGGAATATGGGACTACTCAAACTTCATGTAAGACAGTGCATTACTTACATTCCTACAGTAAAATACTGTATATAGGCTGGTGTTTTCAACTTTTGTCCGCTATTTAGAGATTTTTATGCATAAATATGTATCTCTTGAAGTGTTGGCGTGTGTTATTCAGAAAGTCTTTATAAAGAAGAATTGCCATTCAGAGGTGTCTCTTAGGTTCTATTATGTAACACAATTTTAGACCTTTTATGACCCCTGCTCCTCCCATATCTCGCTCCTTAATGCTTTGGAAACCCCCACTTTCCTTAAGTTATGTAATGCTTCCAGTTTCAACTATAAAAAAAACACCTTTCCCTCATATCATTTTTGAATGGGCTGTTTTTTTTTAGTAGACTAGTTATTTTCACATCAGATCTATTGAATAAAGGATGCAATTCCTAGTCAAACAATTTTATTTGTATTTACAAAAAACATGATTTTAAAAGTGTGGAAAAGATTAAGTTTATTCATGACTAGATCCATTTTTAAACATCTTTGTTACGTTATGCTAGCCTATCCTCCCACATACCCCATGTCATGCAGCGTAGCACTATGATGAAACCCCCTTCCCCCTCAAGTGCATTATGTAATTCACGTATGGCCCCTTAAGGTAGTTTTCACTGTATACACATATATATTTCTAATTATTTTGGATGTAATTTATTTTAGATATAGATTACAGAATATATTGTATAACTTGCATTACTCACCAATGACTTTGGAGTATGAAGTTGATATCTTGGGGTACATGAACAAAAATGTTTGAGTGCCACAGGGCTAGCCAATGGAATAAACATGACAAAATTATTAACTTATAAGTCATGAGAATATTTTAATTATTCAAGGTTAACTTGTTTACTTCTCAGAAAACCATTTTATCCCCGTTTCCTTTCAACTGAAAAATGTAATGTTTATGTTTCTAGATTTGAAAGATATCGAGAGCTATGACACACTTGTGGGAAATGTAGAGAATATTGTTCAAGGTGATGGACTCAATGTCCTCTTCAACAATGCAGGGATATCTACCAAGTTTACACGTGTTAACATGGTGAAGGCTGAGCAAATGACTGACAACTTTTTAATAAACACTGTGGCGCCTCTGATGCTTACTAAGGTACTATAGCTTAGTTTTTATTTATGCTTAAAATAATTCAAAAGCATGATTTTTGTGAATATAAAACTTATATCCAATATTCTTTCTGTCAGACTTCTTTTAACATTTATATTTCTATATACAATTATTTACAAACTTAGTCATCCCTGGTGAAAATTTCAAGAGGAAACCAGAGTAGAAAACCAGAGAGATCCAGAGTAAACCAAGCTCTGGGTTTTACTCTGGTTTTCATTCGGTTATGAAACAACCAGAGTTAGTCTGGTTCTTTCAGGGCCTCTGGTTTACTCTGGAATGGTTTGGTTACTTTGGGATGCTCTGGTTTTTTATTTCTTCAGAATTCTCTTGTTTGCAATGGAATACTCTGTTATTTTACTCTGGAATGTTATGGTTATAATTGGAATTCTATGGTATTTCACTCTGGTATAAGCTGGTTTTCTCTGGGTTGCTATGGTATTTTACTCAGGTTCTTTCTGGGTTTCTATGGTATGTGTTGGTTCTCAAGTTTAAATCATGGAATTGAGATCTAGTTATAAAAAAACACACATTTACAAGAGAATTGAATTGAATATTTAAAAAAAAATATGATTAAGAATAAAAGGTGTATTATGGTTATATTTTCTAATTATAATTAATAAAGGATATATTATGTAACTATGATAAAGAATAAAAGGTTAATTATGCATATAATTTATTTTACAATTTTTTTTAATACAAGTATATTCATCTCATTAGTCGCCACTAAACAATTTATTGCAAAAAAATAAATAAATTGATTTTCTGCGTTTTTAACCCTTCCTGTGCTATTTACAGAATATTCCGCCAATTAAAATTTGATTAAGTGTCATTTACGATATATTCCACTGCAACATAGTATGCTTTACGTGTCAAAAAAGAACATGCCTCGATTACTCGTTTTTTTGTACTACAGCCCTTAACAGACACATTAATAGTCATAAACATAAGCATGGTACAGAAGTCATGAATAAATCCAAACATATTTGTGCTTTTATATCGCCGATGATACCAAGTTCATTATCTCCTGTATTGTAGGACAGCATCAGAAATACTTTAAATACTTTAAATTTCATAATCAACAGCCACTTGATTCTGGCAACAAGTGTTGATCTACTCAGGCTTACAAGGGTTTAAAAAGCTAATTATCAACAAATATGTGACAGAGTTTTAATTTTTCATGAAATTCGAGGTTTGTTTTAATTGTTAGTGGGCAGGATTGCTATTGCATATAATGCCAAAAACACAAAGCTTAAAAATACATTCTGGAGTTCATTAGCTAACTATACAGTAAGCCTTCAATGGCTTCCTCAAATATCTCATGTACCCCAACTCTTGACCATACATCTTCATTCCTAATCCTATCTCTCCTTGTGACAGCTAACATTCTCCTCAAAAACTTCATTCCCGTGGCCTCCACTTTCCTAGTTTCTCTTTTATCCAAAGTCCAAGTTTCCACTGCATACGTAACTTTGGGTATGAAGTCTGCTCTATACAGCACTTCCTCACACTTCAGGGGGCACTTACTAAATGTTGATTTATCTAATCATTGTTATTTTTTTTAAATTACAGGCTTTCTTGCCATTACTTAAAAAGGCTGCCTCACAAAACTCATCCTTGCCTTTTGGTGTATCAAGAGCAGCAGTGGTCAACATGAGCTCAATCTTGGGCTCAATAACACTGAACAAAAAAGAAGGAGGATTCTACCCTTATCGTGCTAGTAAGGTAAATAACTTTTACAGTTCCTGACAAACAAATGTTTTTTTTTCCATCGAATAACACAAATAGTGAGCTATTTGTATGCATAGCAGCACCAAGACACAAGATTTACATCTAGATTTGTCTAGCTTAATATTTAGTCAGTGGGAAAAGTCAAACAAACCATTTATAGCCATCCAAAGTAATATGAGAATCACTCATGTATCTATGTTAGAAATGGGTGCTTCCTCTTGGTCCAGTGTAAAGATGCTAAAGAGCGACAATAACAATAGGGTTTATATTCTGATTTTTATAGGAAGCTCACTTTTAACCACCAACATTCATTAAAAGTCACTAAAGTTTGGCGTTCTTGAAATATGTCTGATATGCTTTATTCTTCATAAGGTTTGTCTAAAAAGTTATAAAAAGCTTCCAAAAGTACTTCCTTATGGATTCATAAATTTGTACTGTAGTTTGATGGCCATGGAAGCTTGGTTGCAATGGAGAATAAACAAGAAGAGTTTGGTATCCACAACAAACTCATGTCGCCATGTTGAATTAATTGGTTAATGTTGTTATATATTAGTAATAAAAGCTTTTATGTCTTACTACTTATATTTTTTACCTGCAAACCATTAATTTACGACATTATTGTAATGTTTGAGAGAGGAATCTTTTTCACTTGTTGTTCAAAGTCTTCTTCAAACAGTGACCTCACAGTTTCACCGTATGCTGGAAGGTCGAGTTTCTCGGCACTGGTGTGAGGTTTCGTTGTTTTAGCTACCAGTTAGCTCGTTTCCTGGACTTTGTTCAAAATTCTCGCAGTTAGTGTCTTAAGTCACTTAGAAGTCTTTCAAAATAGTTGATAGGTTTCTCAGTAAGGTAACTATGTTTCGTAACACAATGTATGCTTCAGTTGACAATTTTTTTTCACAAACAACATATTCTGGAATAGGACTAGGCTCACTTCCACACCAAGTAGATCTATTTGCTAATTAGGAGTACAAATAAAGACGACTTCGCTTAGGTTTTATATTTGCCTCCATTTTTCTCGCCATGTGGCTACTTGCATCTTGATCTTCTTTGCATTCACCTTCCTCCATTCCACATTTGACCATGATTTTCTCCTCACTGATAAAATTCTCTTCAAATTTTTCTTTTTATAAGGCCAAACTTATTCAGTTTTTATTTTGAGGAGTTCTGATATCTTGTCTGTCTACTGAACTAAGGGTCCCAGGTTCAATTCTCAGCATGGCTGAAAAATTTATCATTAGTGAAATGTGTTTTTACCCTTTCACAGTGATGAAATAACGGCTGGGGGCTGGATGTCATGTCTGTTCTAGATTTCAGTTAGCTAATAACTCATGTGCTGTAATAAAAAAAACTACTCTAACTTCACGAGCCGCTCATTCGGTAGAACACATGAAAAACAAGACTCTAACGTATCAAGGTATCCGCAGTGATGTAAAGAGAAGGATATTTTTGTAATTTTTATGTGGCCCGGTAGAGAGAAACATAATTACCAGGGTAACTTACCCTATAAAATGTACCCACAGTAATCCCTGGATCCGGACGTGAAGTACTAAATAAAAGTGAAATAAAAGGAGTGGGCGCCAGTAAGCTGTGTGATACTCACAAATAAAAGGACTCTTATTCTGGCCTTGAGATAAAAAAAAATCTCACCAGAAAGGTTGAACATAAAAGTGTATAAAGAAAGTTTGTCAAATAAAACCATATAAAAAATAATAATTTTGGTTGTTATTTATTTTTAATTGATTTAGTGAAATGAGAAAAAGGTAATATGGCAAGTAGAGGGAAATTAAAAATATCTAAGACTTAAATAATCAGTGTGTGTATATATATTTTAATTGTGACAGTTGTGAATAAAAAAAGTCCTACCTATCTGGTATCAAGATAACATACAACTCTCACCAGTGAATGCTGTGGCATAAGAGCCTTTAAGTAGGTATTTAACATGTTATAACGGGAGGTAACAACAAATTAGTAATCCTGAATTGTTAATTTAACAAAAAAAAATCTTACTCGTTTCTTTGGTGATGAGACAAAAAAAAATGCAGATCATTTCTTGACCATGATTGTAGCACTCACATTTTTAGATAAAAATAAAACAAAGTTGATCATCCTTCTCATGAATTTCCCTTGTTTGATAGAAAACCAGGTCCAGTCTTCGATTCCAGCCAGTGCTCGTTGATGGAACAAAAAACTTTATCCCATAAAATTAACTTCTTGCATTTGCACTAACATTTACTCCATGCCAAACCAGGGCATCCTTTTTGAGAGTCATATTTGGTTTTCTTTCCTTTACAATGGTTGTCACGGTAACCAAACAAAGAAAAACTTAGAGGTTGCAAAACCAATGAAAGTTGTATAGAAGAATGATTTCACTGATTGGAAACAGAGAAAACAACTATTATTTGGATTAGAGCAGAGTAGAAGGATAAAACAAAAGAAAGGTGATAACAATGAAAGTAAAATTTACTAAGGAGAAAAGCTCAAATATAAAATACGAAGACCAATTCTTACGTTCATTCAAATTTAGCGCCTCTGAAGTAGTAGACGAGGTAGTTTCTCAACCTGCCGCTAGATTGCAGCTAAGTTCAGTTTCTGATGTAGATACAGTGCCAGTCAAATGTAGATGGATATGGGAAGGAAATATCGGGGTTTGAGCACAGGCAGGAATGAAATATTTTAGAAATATATAGTAAGAATAAAATAGTGGCACAGAAAACTCAGTAGTAGAGTCATGGAGAACAAATTAGAATTTAGTTGAGGACTTATATCAGCGTAGTCGTTACACGTCAAGGGATGCAACGTAGAGAAATGAATCGTAATACTCCGCAATTTACATGAATACATTAATTAGGACGGAATATTGTTTACAATGCTAATATCAGTCAGTTCAAAAAGTGCACATTAAATAGCCTACATCAAATAAATGAAAAAATGAAATATTTTTTGAAGCATTGTTAAGTAAATATGTTGTATGACAAAAAATTGGCTGAACTGAACTATACCAACGCTGTACTACTATGCAGAATATCCGCCTAT
This sequence comes from Timema podura, assembly GCA_033556935.1. Taxonomy (NCBI): domain Eukaryota; kingdom Metazoa; phylum Arthropoda; class Insecta; order Phasmatodea; family Timematidae; genus Timema; species Timema podura. Next base: position 64,479,111 of record JAVRXN010000004.1, read on the forward strand.
CGCAAAATGCTGTTAATGAGTCACCTCACACTGCACCGGGTCTGAGTGGGCGGTCTTTTTTAAGCTGACAGTTAGTGTGCAAGTGGAAATCTGTATTGTAGAACCATGCATTCTAGCAACGGAAAGTGGGAACTATACACTTACAGGGCACAAAGTATATCTTTGGCATATATTATTGTTATTGTTAGTATTAAATTGTATCTGATTTCTTATGCTGTTATTTTCTTCATAAATTCTTTTGTTATAAAAACTAATATAACATGATTTTAAAATCACATAATAGCTTTCACTACTTACTAGTTACCCTCCTCGGTGGTGTAGTTAGCTAACATGCTAGTTTTGTGTTGAGCTAGACTGCCGAGGACGGGAAGATCGAAGTTAGAATCTCGGTGGGTTAACGGGGGATGGTTTTCCCTAAATGGTTTTCTACTATCCCTCCACGCAATTGTGGGTTCACTTACTTTAAATTCTACCTTCCCAATTCCTAACCCATTAGCGTAGTTAGTACTTAAGCGTATAACCTGAACGGGTAGTAAGACACGATGGTAAATAGTAAAAATAATAATAACCACTTGCTGGTTTGAAAAATGCTGTGTGTCGTGGCACCTCGTTTAGGAACCACTGTGTCACAGGGTTGTTTTCCAGCATTTCCCAGGGAAATTCAGGGGTATTAAGATGCACTCCCTGTCATTTAATTTAATCATTCTCGCATCAGTGTTCACACAGGCTAAGATGTAATTCTCATTTGATATGGTTTGCAGGTCCTGAGGATGTTTGTCTTCAAATCCTGGCCAGGTGTACTAAGGGTAGTTTTTGATAAATGTCCTTTCTTCGCACAAATATGGTGGATGCATTTCCTTTAAATTCTACCTTTCTCACTTGTAACTTAGTGTGAATATACAAATAGCCTGAATGTGTAATAAGATTCAATCCACCCCTCAAAAAAAAAATATTAAAAGGTTGAGATTTTTAGAAAATGAGCTTGCATTTGTTTTACAATAATATTGAAAATTATTAATGGCTAAATGATTATTGGAATTATAATTAATGCACCTGGTTGGTATTTGAATCCAGTCCTCATGCTTCTCTTGTGCTTCTCTCCCAAAGATTCAAATTTGTGTTGTTATGTTTAACATTGTTGTGACACTCTTAGTATATTTAAATATACTATTTACTTTTTAATATGTAAAATAATTCTAATTTATCTCATGTGTTTATTTTAAGTATACTATTATACTATAACATTACAACAGTCAGGTTATTAACGGCTTAATATAAGGGGAAATAAAGAAAGAGTTCAAGAAAAGGTTTGCATGTTTTTAGAAAACTAACACAAAATAATAAAATAATTTGACAACTATCTAATTTAGCACGGGGCTAGCCAGGTTGACGGTTTTTGAAAGCAACATTTTTTTTTTGCTACCGTTGTAAATCTCATGCTTGCAAGAACAGACTGACAGATACAAATATGTTAAAGAGAGAAAGGAATAACTACAGAGCACATTTGAGTAACTACTTGTGCAGGTACCGTATCCGAATCTTAATAGTAAGAATGACTCAAGTACATATTTGTTGACATGTTCTGGCCATTTAAAGAATAAATTGACCGTAACCCTACTTACTCGGCAGCTTTCTCTTCCGGCCAGCTGGGGGCCACCGCAGGTATATTGAAATCTTAAAAAGAGTTGGAAGGATCTTGGAATGTGTCACTTTATCATAATTATACATTTAGAAACGATTCAAAACACTATGACTTTATGACATGCCCCATTCACCTTAAATTCAGGGTCATGGGTGCAATTATCATACATAGGTTTAATATCTCCAGTTTTTTTTAGTATAATATACTATATATAGATTCCAATACATTAAACCTAATCACAAATCTTTAAATGTTTGAGTGATTGTTTTTCTAGTCAGCTCTCAATGCCGTGACCCGCTCTTTGAGTGTTGACCTCAAGCCGGACGGCATCATGGCACTGAGTCTGCATCCTGGTTGGGTAAAAACTGACATGGGTGGGGCCAGTGCTCCCTTGAGTGTGCAAGAGAGTGCCACGGCCATAGTCCGAACATTGCAATCACTTGGCGAGAAACAAAATGGAGCCTTCCTACAGTTTGACGGCAAGGAACTACCCTGGTAGAGAGGAAACGCTCACAGATGGTAATAATATAGTTCTTATTTTTATTAAATTTGTGCCTAGAATGTTCACATTATTTAGTTGTTTTTCTGCAAAAAGTACTGTGCTTTCAGACATTAATAGTTGATAGTTCTCTACAAATATTAATATGTCGCTTCCACAATATTAGCATCGTTTGGTAAAAATGTTTCACACCTTTATTTGACTTTTAGAGCTTTAATGGAAAAACTTCAATAAGGTTGAATATAACCATAAAAATAATGTGGAAGGTTTCCAACAATATTTGTACTAAAACTTTGAATTGTATGTTTAAGAAATAACTGCAATTTGTCCAAAAAGCATAAATACAATGTTAACATTAAAATTAAAATCAAAAGTGGTAGGCACAGCTTTAAAACAAGCTAATGGGTGATGTGAATAAAGCCAAGCAAATGCTTTGACTTGGCATATTTTAAGTAAAACCTTAAGTTTGGGTGAATAAATATCCGAACAAAAGCTTGTTAAAAGCAAATACTTATTTTCCATAGCAATTGCTAGATTTCCCAGCATATGCTCAGAGAGGCGTGAATAAAAACTATCTTCTGCTTCAAATATCTAGCAATTGCTTTAGTAGTATTTAGCATGCCCGATCAGTTACTTGAGAGTTAGTAGAGCTTCACGCATATATCAGTATGGCTGCATATTTTCATATCCGCAAACGCAAGCAGTATCGTGAGCGAGCAGTGTGTGCATAAGAAAGATTCAAGGAGTTGTATCAATTTCAAGAAGATAGTGTCTAATGGTTGGCGGATTAATTCATAGGTTATGAAACCGAGACGAGATGGTATTTTTACGCTTTGTTGGTGACCCTGGTTTCCACAGTGGTATTGCTGAAGATATGGGAATACATAGGTCCACTGTCACTAAAACTATATCCTTTGTTTTGCAAAAGATTGTTGAGAAATCCGATGAATGGATTAAGTTTTCTACTGGAAGGAAACTTGAAGAATATAAAATAGAGTGGAGTGCACTTTCTGTGTGCATTTGGGGCCATTGACTGTACCCATATCCCCATATTGAAACCCTCGATTTATGGGGATGACTATATAAAAAGAAAAGGCTTTAGCAGTGTCAATGTTCAAGCAACTTGTAGTGTTAACGAAGTATTTACAAGCATTGACGCACAGTGGCCTGAATCCGTTTATGATAGTAGGATTTTGAAAAATTCTGAAATATACAGAATAATGAATTCACTTCCTGTTGATGCAATTATTCTGAGTGATTTGGGTTATGGTATATCACCTTGTTACTTACACCCTTTCAAGACCCTCAAACACCTCAAGAAAAATCGTATGACAAACTTCACACTAAAGATAGAGTGATTATTGAAAGGTGTTTCAGGCAGCTGAAAACATGATTTTCAATATTACAACAAAAAATTTGCGTGTCTTTAAATAAAGTCCCATCAATAATAATTGCATTTGTTATTTTACACAACATTGCAAAATATTTACATGATGACTTACCTTGGGATGATAAGACGGCGAGGATGATAACAATGGGAATCCAGATGAACCATAGGTCCACGAGTCGGAAAGAAGATGGTTGGGCCAAACAAGAAGAAACGAAATAAAAAACATAATTTTCACTTTTTGAAGATAAATATATTGAAATAATTGAGGTTTTTTGTGTAATTAAACTAAAATGTTTTGTGTTTTACTAAATTAACCAACATTTGTAAACTGAAAATATTAGGCCTGCATATCATTTTATGTGTAATGAAATGTAAAAAAGATTGTTTCTCAATCACAATTGAAGTTGTCTTTGAAGAAACCAATTCATCAAAAAACCAACTAATACAGGCATGTGTAGGTTAACCCTCCGTCTTCAGTAATCTGCTGACTTGTTATGGTTTCCATTTCAAGTTGTTTAGTGATTAATTTTTCCTTTTCCCTCTGCACTCTTATTAACTGTAGTTGCTCTAGTAAAACCAATCAATATATATATCAATCAATATATAAATCAGCGTTACCTAAGTTTTTTGTTTCTTCGATGTCAAAAAGTTGAAATTGTACCTTTTTTCGTTTAACTGTTCCTACTACAGAAACAAACACATCATTTGTGACTTCCTTATTGTGTGTACCATCACTAACAACCGCACCAGTAGATGTTCCAACATGCATGGCTCCAGGAATTTTAATAAAGTTAGGATTTTTCCTGGCATCCAAGAGAAGTTTTATCTTCCATTCCTTCAAAGTAACTTTTTTATCACCAGTTGCATTAACGTTGGTTTTCTTTTTCAAATCTCCTTTCATATATATATATATTTTTTTTTCCTGAAGATGTTTGATTGTAATTTCTTTTCCAAATGTTTTACAACACAGTTGAACAAACACCACTAAAGCCTTTTCTTTGTCATGTTTGATTTTTGGAACCTGAGTTTATTTAACAGTACTGTAAATTTACTCAATAGTTGTACAAACTGGAGATGTGCACTTAATAAAGCTTCATTAGTTTTAGTTTCCGAAATTTCACTGTAAGATGTTGATGAGGACATTTTTATATTCGACAAACAAAACACTTTATTTTAACTACAACTCACTCAGTAATCACAACACTCACTGTTTGGCTCGGAAAGATGTTTCAGACTGAGATAGAACTACCCCAACATACTGCAGAGATGACAACAATCACGTCGGGACATGTCGGCTATGAGTAATACAACAAGTAATTGCTAGTATTTTTCCAGCTTTTAGTATCTAGCATTAGCAAGAGCTTATCCCCCCTCAATTCTAGCATTTACTAAAAGTAAAACCTTTTACTAGTAATGAATTCTTTTGCTAGAAAATAATCCTAGAAGCATATACTAGATTTTTATTCACATCACTCAATGGTATTAGTACCTCGAACTTACCAACTTTGAATCAACCATATTTCACATATTTGTGCACCCCAAATATAACACAAGTAGCACTGTTATATCATCTCCTGGTTAAATATTCCTCTAGCAATATCAAACACAAGCTACAAGTAACACTTTTATACCATCTCCTGGTTAAATATTCCTCTAGCAATATCAAACACAAGCTACAAGTAACACTGTTATACCATCTCCTGGTTAAATATTCCTCTAGCAATATCAAACACAAGCTACAAGTAACACTGTTATACCATCTCCTGGTTAAATATTCCTCTAGCAATATCAAACACAAGCAACCACAATCAGTGGTCACTAGGCCTACCTGTAATTGGTTTTTAACACTACGGAGAGGTCTAATTATATTTATTTATGTAAATATCGCGATTCATAGTCTCTACTTTTTTATTTATGATTTTTATTGTTGACATTATTTAGTTCTTGACTATGATGAGACATATGTAGTTGTTGCCCTGTCTCTGTCGTATTGTGTTGTTGTGCATGCGTGAGTTGTCTTCTTTCAGTTGCGTCTAAAAGACTTGTAATGGTTGTCGTGTATTTATGATCTCTAAAGTGATTTAATTAATTTTGGTAGTTATTCGACAAAATTCATTTAGTAATATATAGGCCTACTCGTTTAATGGCTGATAAAATAAATAACAGTACAGAGAAGAAATAAAAGCTGGTAGGCTTATATTTGAACAGTAATAACTCAACAGGTTATGGGCCCAGCACGCTTCCACTGCGACGCTATTATATCGTGAAGTGCGAGTTAGGAGAAATTTTGTTGGTGTCGTCGCTACACATTTTTTTGTTCATGTTATCGGTACGGTTTGTTCGTTTGTTCGTGTCATCAGTAGGTGTATATTGCATCTAGTATATTTTCTTTTCTCTGCGTGCAGCAATGACGGAGAAGAACACATACGATCTCACAAAATTCGACGGCACAAATTTCGCATTGTGGAAATTTAGTGTGTCGTTTTTTACTTGATGCTCAAGATTTGGTATAATTTGTGGAAGGGACAGATACAGAGCCCGACAAAGCAGCAAAACTCGACGCGTGGAAAGTATGGAAAAGCGTAAGTCAAAAACAGCAGTCATCTTATTAAGCTCAGTGGATCGTACATTTCATGTGAATTTAATAAATTGTAGGACACCCAAAGAGATCTGGGATAAACTACATTCTTTGTATGGAGATACAAGTGAAGATGCGAAACAAGATTGTTGGCAACAATTTTACGATTTTCGGATCAAGAATGGCGTGCCTGTCGCAATACAGTTAGAAAAATTTGAAACTATCTGTAAGAATCTCGATGACGCAAGTGAAAAGCCACTTGATTCAGCTGTGATGTCTAAACTGTTGAGCAGTTTGCCATCAAGATTCTCGGCATTTACCATGGCATGGGAGTGCACCGCAAAATATGAGCGAAAAAAGGAGAATTTAATCGCGAGGATAATTCGTGAGGACAAAAGATTGACATCGGTGGAAGAGGAGTTCATCACTTGCGCTGCAGGTAAAAGCCCTGCAACTAAAATTAGATAAACAAGAAAAAATGTCATCCAATTACCAGAGGGTTAATGATTCCAAGGACAAGCAGAAGAAAAATTCCAAGAGTATAGAAGAGTTGAAAAGAAAACATCATTGTAAGTACTGCAACGAGATTGGTCACTGGTATCGTTAATGTGAAAAGCGAATAGCAGATGAAGAAAAAGGAAGAAAAATGAGTGATGATTCTGCATTTGCATATGTGTGTGACATTTCAGCTTTCTTCTCAGAAACGACAGATGAGGACAAATCTGTGTGGTTGGCAGACTCGGGTGCAAGCCTGCACATGACTTTCCGCCGCGATTTTTTCAGTGAACTCAGACCGGTTGGTAAGATAAAGTTAGTTCAAATTGCAAGTGACATGGTGTTACCTGTAGCAGGTATCGGCACAATATATATTCTTGCAGAAGTGCATGGAAAGCAGGTCAACCGGAAATTGACCCATGTGCTTTTAGTTCCAGATTTGAAACGAAATTTATTTTCAGTGGGAGCGATCAATGACAAAAACTTCTCATTCCATAGTTACCATAATCATTGTGAGGTCCGAGAAAGAAATGGTGCCTTATCAGCGAAAGGGGTGCGTCATGGATCGCTGTTCAGAATGCTTTTTGAGGTACAAGTTCCTTCAAAGTGTAATGTTGCAGAAGTTAACTCCTTGAAGCTGTGGCACGAGAGGTTAGGTCACATTAATGTCGGTTCAATTAATGCAACAGAAAAATTTGATGCAGCTAATAGTTTAGTAATCAAAGACAAATCAAATTTTTTCTGTGAAGCGTGTGCTATGGGAAAGCATGCACGCAAACCACACCCATCGAGCAAGAGACCGAAAGCTGATAATCCCGGTGAAAAGATTCATTCGGATGTCTGTGCTCCAGTTAATGTACAGTCACCAGGTGGTTCAAAGTATTTCTTATTGTGTAAGGATGAATACTCGGGATACCGCTCTGTATTTTTCATGCGTCACAAACATGAAGTTTTTGCAAAGTTCAAAGATTATGAAGCTTTTGTGACAAAGCAGACCGGCAACAATATAAAAATTCTACATACAGTCAATGGCAGAGAGTACCTGTCAAATGAATTCAATGCTTTTCTTAAAAGCAAAGAAATTGTTCATGAGCTGTCAATACTGTATGTTCATGAGCAGAATGGTCGGGCTGAGCGTGAAATGCGTACTCTTTGTGAAAGTGCTAGATCTATGTTACTTGCCAGAAACCTTCCAGAAGAATTATGGGCTGAAGCTGTTCAAACAGCTGTGTATGTTTTGAATCGAACTATCTCAAGACAATCTGTTGGAATGACTTCCTACGAGAGGTGGTTTAATGAAAAGCCAGAAGTCAAACATGTGCGAGTATTATTTGTGATGCATACATGCATATACCCAAGGAGACACGCAAGAAGTTTGATCCAAAGAGCAAGAAAATGATTTTTGTTGGCTATCAGGAAGAGTCAAGAAATTATCGACTATGGGATCCTAAGACTCGAAAAATACATGTCAGCTGTGAGGTAATCTTCAATGAGAATACTGAAATGGCAGAGCAAAGTTTTCATAAAAATGACGGGAAACTTGATTTTGGGTATGAAAATCAACCATACCCAGAAAATGATGTAAATCCACTACCAGTAGCTCAGGTGGAACTTGACTTTGATCATCAAGGTCAATCAGACTTATAAGCAGAAGTGGAGCTAAGACAAGTAGTCCAGCAGCAAGCAGATGACCGAGTAGAACCTCAACTGGAAGAGATTCAACTAGCATCAGGTCCAGGAAGACAACTTCGTGATCGAGACCTGCTGCGCAGACCAAGTCGCTGCAATGATTCTGCGCTAGTTGTGGATACTGTGCCTACTACTTATGAAGAGGCTGTCATGAGTGCTGAAGCGAAAAAATGGTTACTCGCTATGAATGATGAAATGAGTGCGCTGCAACAAAACGAAATGTGGGAACTTGTGAAACTCCCAGAAAGGAAGCGTGTGATTGGTTGTAAGTGAGTGTTCAATGAGAAATCAAATTCAAGTGGGGGTCTTAGATACAAGGTCAGACTTTTTGCAAAGGGGTTTGCTCAGCGAGAAGGTGTCGATTATTTTGAGATTTTTGCGCCTGTAGTTCGTTATGAATCAATTCGATTGCTTTTAGCCATCGTAGCGGGAGAAGATCTTGAAATTGCCCAATTTGATGTGAAAACTGCTTTCCTCTATGGTGAATTGAAAGAAGAGATCTATATGCAGCAACCCCCAGGATTAGAAGACAAAACACATCCTGAATCAGTATGTAGACTTCAAAGGAGCCTGTATGGACTCAAGCAATCTCCACGTTGCTGGAACATACATTTCGGGAAATTTTTAGAAAAATTTGTTTTCCAACAAACTGAGTGTGACCATTGCGTGTTTGCTGGCAAGGTTAAAGGAGCAACTGTATACTTAGCTCTCTATGTTGATGATGGACTGTTGATGTCAGCTTCTCAAGAAGCAAATGATGAAGTTCTGCAAAACTTGGAACAGTGTTTTCAAATCACAATTGGTGACGCTAAGCATTTCATCGGCCTTGAAATTGAACGAAATCGGGAAAAACGCACTATAAAAATTAGTCAGAGTGCATACATCCAGAAAATTCTACGAATATTCTGCATGGAAGATGCAAAGCCGTCAACTGTTCCAGCTGAACCAGGATTACACTTAAGCCAGTTGCAGAGTTCAAGAGATGAAGAAGAAAAGAAGAAACTGCAATATGTACCATATCGTGAAGCAATTGATTCTCTTCTTTTCGCTGCAAAAGTCAGTCGTCCTGATATTGAATATGCAGTTAATCAAGCTAGTCAGTTTTTTAACTAACTATGGGCATGGTCACTGGTAGGCGGTTAAGAAGATCTTCCGTTATTTAAGAGGGACAATGGATTATGGGATTGTTTATGGAGACAGTGGGAGTAACGCTACATTGAGAGGTTTTACGGATGCAGATTATGCTGGTAATGTTGATACACGAAAATCAACTAGTGGATTTGTATTTTTGTTTAATGGGGGTGCTATCTCTTGGTCCTCTGAGCGGCAAAGAGTAGTCGCACTTTCAACAACAGAAGCTGAGTACATTGCATTGTCTAATGGGACAAAGGACGCTATATGGCTACGTAGAATTATTTGTGAATTGGGTTTGGAATGTAATAAGGTGCCAATGTACGTAGATAACCAATCGGCAATTAAATTGACGAATAATCCTGAATACCACCGAAAAACTAAGCATATTGATGTTCGTTTCCACTTTGTACGGGATGTCTATGAACGTGGTGACATTGATATAAGGTATATTGAATCTAAAGAACAACTTGCAGATGTTCTTACAAAGCCTCTGCCAAAGCATCAGTTCAATTACTTGCGAAGCAAGGTTGGTTTGAGAGACAGATCTAAATAAGTGGGAGTGTTGACATTATTTAGTTCTTGACTATGATGAGACATATGTAGTTGTTGCCCTGTCTCTGTCGTATTGTGTTGTTGTGCATGCGTGAGTTGTCTTCTTTCAGTTGCGTCTAAAAGACTTGTAATGGTTGTTGTGTATTTGTGATCTCTAAAGTGATTTAATTAATTTTGGTAGTTATTCGACAAAATTCATTTAGTAATATATAGGCCTACTCGTTTAATGGCTGATAAAATAAATAACAGTACAGAGAAGAAATAAAAGCTGGTATGCTTATATTTGAACAGTAATAACTCAACATTTATTAATGAGTTAGAAATGTTAAATGTACCATTATTATTTTCCATCATGACATGTTATAGGTTTCATCTCAATAAACATAGTGGTTTTCTAGTATGAGCTTTGTTTGTAAAAGATTGAGAAAATCTGCCACTGTTTGATTTAATTATCAATACATAAAAATTAATACGCAGTAAACTATAGTCATCATAATCATCATCATCAACTGTTTCCAGCCTGTGGCCGGGTCAATTTAGTAAAATTCCTCCATCTTCCTCCTTTAATTTCTTCCATTCTTCCCCTCTCACTTGGACACTTTCTGTTATCTGCTTCTACATCTCCATCTGGGGACTGGATGTTGTGCCTGTCCTAGTCTAAAGTTGGATTATGAGACAAATGAAGCTACGACAGGTCTAACGAGCCGGAAGTGGAAACTATATGGCTTGAATAAAAACTGACCCAGGCCACAAGCTAGAAACAGTAATGGATGTAAAGTAAAAATGAATTATGTGTGTAACCCAAAAGGCCACTAAGAAGCAGTGAAAAATACCTGTATATAATTTAGCCTTTTTTCCTTATTTCCTATCATGAAGGTATGTAATTTTGAATTGAAAATATTTATGTTTGGCAAAAATTCTTGTCTCCACCTACTGCAATCAATAATAAATAACAATAATTTTTAAAATGTGTTACTGCTGTTCCAGGATTGGTGAAACAACAGGAATTTTAAAATAACCAATCAAATTTCACCAGAAAATAAATAGCAGTTCTCTCACCATAGCCAACATTAACTCTACTCTACATGCCGAGTTGATAAACTTAATGTTACTTCACAGCGAAATGAATCAATATTGTTACTATATATATTATTTGTATGTGTCTTATGTGATATTTGTAATAACTAGTGATGGATTACTTCCAAAATGTTATTATTCTGGTGCCAGTGCTATTATTTCAGCTTCTCAATACAAATTCCACAATCTAATCTACTGCTATTTTAATTTTTGCATTTCTGTACATTTCTTTAGTTACAAAGGGCAAGTAAAAAAAGATGCAATTAATTTATATATTAAAGATTAAAAATATAATAAAATTCAACTACATATACCTTTTTTTATTGTATGTATTTATTAAAACCAAACTGATCCATTCAAAGTACTAATTCATTTTTATATTAAGTAATTAACGACCAAGAATTATTAACTAATTATTTGTTAGGTAACTTTTCTCCCCAATGCGCAAGGGCTCAGATAAATATATCTACAGTAGGGATCGGTAACCGACAGCACGTGTGCTAAAAGTGGCACGTGAAACAATTTTCAATGGCACACTGAGCAATTTGAATGAAAATCATATAAATCCTTTATATTTAATTAAAGCCATTGATGTGAGTAATAATTTTAATAACAATATGTTTTATGTTTCAATAATTCAACTGTTTTGTTTCAAAATTTCAAAAAAATGTCTTCAGAACTTAAATTTTGCAAAACACATATATAACTTTTGTATTATTCTGATTTATATAAAAATATTAAATACTCAAGAAACAATAGTTAATTAATGTATTCGATTTATAAACATTTTACAAGACCACCTTAAATTTGTCACAACAGTTATACTAGTTAACTTGTATAAAAATACTAAAGATTTGGGTGGGCTTGGTTGGCACGCTGAGTGACTTTGCAATATTACTTTGACACAACACTACTAAAAGGTCCCCTCTGGTCTATAGTATGTAAAACTCAAATAATAGTCAATAAATAAACTTTAAATTGTTTTTTAACATCCACTAGAAAAATGTGTAACTATTCATTTCATGAGTGCACTAAAATCAATATTGAGGTCACAAACAGTAAATTTAGTTTTGTTGATTGATTTGAAACAAAATATATGTATTTGATATTAAAAACTCTAAAATTATACACTTTAAGTATTACTTTAAAATTGATTCTGATATAAATAAATTTCATCTCCAAAATGTATTTTGGATTCAAATAATATATCAAAACTACTTCAGTAATATCTTTGCAACCCACTTTGGTGGCTGAATAGTCTAGGGCACTACTCTCGTAGTAGAATAGACTGCCGATGACAGAGAGATCAAAGTTAAAATCTCAGTCGGGTGGTTTTCCACTCTTCCTCCATGAAAATGCAGCTACACTTCCCTTAAATATAACTTTACTCATCCCTAAAACCATGAGCGTATAACCTGAACAGATGGTAAGATGCAGTTAAATAAAGTATTAATTATTTTTTTACAAAAATATAGTCAACAAAATAATTGCCTTTCAAACTGTATTTCATGGCCAAAATAAGAATAAATTATAAACAAATAAAAGATTTATCAGATGTAGATCAATAGATTGAACTTTAGACCCTAAAATGTACTAACTGAAGTTGGTATAAACTGTGATTTATTGAAGAATAAGTGTGGCCACACTCCATTGGGGCAGCACACTGGGGCTCTTGTTTCATAAAATGCTTGCATTCAATAAAAGAAACAAATTTAACTTTGCTTGTTTTAAAAAAAAATGTTAAAAGTAATTTCATCATATTTTCAAAATTGCTCCTAGTTGGCATGACTACCGATGTGAGATATCTCGTCACTATTCAATCAGGGTGCAGACAAAATGATGAACAACCAACTGGCTGACATGAAAAGACAAAGTCGGAGACGGAAATAACATGGGCTGAGTCGCGCTTTCAAATGATATTTGAGTTTGACCAAAATAACATTGCTGGTCATAATCGGTAATTTTATATGAGAGTTGAATATGAAAATATATCTTTTATTTATTATTAGAGTTGGGTCGAATCCACTATTTTATGAATCTGAATATCCAATTAACCTTTGAATCTTGAATCTGAATCTTGGAAAAAATTATGAACATAAGAGGAAATATAATAGAAAATAAAAAACAGTAACTAAATTTTAACATTCTTTCTTATAATCCATTCAGTTAAGTGATAGATTATTGGTCTGGGGCCTGGTTTTTAAAGTTCATCCTCTAGCTATATATAATTAGTTTTGAACCACCAATAGGCAGTATCAGTGCTCTAAAAAAATATTTCACTTGAAAGATAAAAAACAAAAACATTTTTTAAAAGTATTTGAGCATTGAATCCAAAATTTTCTCAAGTATCCTTAAAGATTCAAGGGCCCATCTCGATTTGTTATATATTTTTTCTCAAAGGGTGGGGACATGATTATTTGAGAAAGGTTGATTTTAAGGAATAAAATAGGATGTATGGAAAAAAAGGAATCCAAAGTAGAGTGGAGAAACGATTGGTGATAGTGTTTAAGTAGATGGAGGTCCCAACCTTTGAGCTATGGCATTAAAAATTGCATCACTTATAGAAATTTGCAGATTAGTTATTAAATTATTAGTGTTACTTTTGAATGATTCGTTGTTTCCAGATTTAAGGAGAGTCAATTAAGGCCAATTATTATAGTAGTATCACACTCCACCTTGAATGTGACCTTTTTGGTGCTCTTGATTACCTCCTTCCCTGCTGGCTGGAGACCTTCGGTTTGCTTCTCTCAAATCTTACGCCTCTAGCAGTAGTTTGTTTAGAATTGATTCATATATTCTTACAATTTCACTTAACTTTTACTTTTAAAAAAAATGTGTCAAAGTTGTTAAGTTTTTACCTCTTAATACTGTCATAATGTCTGGTCATATTATATTCTAGACCATTTATTTTTCATGTGGAACAGCTTAAAATGTTACGGTCGTGTTAGGGATTATACTATATTCAGGCCATTATGGTATATTTACAATTGGCCAGTATTTAAGTGAAACAGCAACTAAATTAATATGAGAGATAATCGATTATTACCTATTTCAAATGTTGCCATTTTGTTTAGTTGCCAGTTTTATTGAAAGCAAAGAATTGAGTAGCGAGAATTGTAATATTAAGATCAATTCTCGATTATTTCGATACCAGTAAGAATCGAGGGTATCAAGTTTGACAGCCCTAATTAAGATGTAAGAAAGTATTATTATTGGGGATTGGACCTCTAATTTTTAAGGATAGTCGAAATTTGAGGAATAGAGAAAATTTCAGATTCAAAACTCAGATTCTTTAAAAAAAAAAATTTTCTTTCAATTTTTCAAGTGTAATTTGTTTTAGAACTCTGATACTAATTATTGATTATTGGTGGTTCAAAACCATTTATGATTATAGGATTAACCTAGCATCTAAGCCCAAGACCAGTAATTTAACACTTCTGAATATATGAATTAGTTACTATTTTTATTTTCTATTATTCCATTATATTTCTATTTCCTCCTATGTCTATAATTTTTTCCAAGATTCGGATTTAGATTCATAAAAAAAGTATATCTGACCCAACACTAATAATTACTATGGAGTTAATTAAGCAAATTTAGAGTGTTAGTTTAGTTTCACTTTCCCTCCTCCCAACATTACCTATAACCCCAGTCCAATTTAATCACCCCCTCTGCCCCTAACTCAACATATCCCCAAGTTGTATTCCATACTTCCACTTATTTACAATAAACATTTACTGGTTAAACATTACCGTCTTTTATTGTTTTTAAAATCACAACACCTTTTCCTTAGATTCTAAACTGAAAATGACACTGTGAACACCGAAAGATCTCCCTGCTAATGATTTATAGAAGACTTATGGAAGGCGATGCGAGAATAAGCCAGTGTTTTTGCAGTTTTTATGCCAGAACTTTTTTTGGCCAAAATAAATGAAATACCCCTCTAATACAAACATAGAGTTTAATTTTCTTCACATTATGGTATAAAAAGTTAATGAATATCTGTAAAGGGTGTCCTGGAATTTAATGACAACTTTTTCTCTTCATTTAAAAAGTTTCTCATATAAAACCGCTCTGCTCATGAATGATATTCAACAAATGTTGATATCACCGTGTGAAGAAAATTAAACTCTCTGTTTGCACTGGAGAAATATTTTATTTATTTTAGCCAAAAAAGTCTTGCTATAAATCTGCAAACACTACCTTTTCTCACGACCCCTTCCATACCACCTTAAACTGTTTATCATTCGCTATAAGGCAACATACAACCCGTTTGAAGTTTACTATAACAATTTTTTAGTGAACCAACTTTTTACTTTCCCTTCATGCCTCGAAGAAAAATATTGTGATCGTCAAAAAATTAACTCAAGATTTTGATGAATGTCGATGTTTCATGACCCCCTGAAACAAAAAAAAAGTGTTTTTTTGCAATGCCGTCTATCTGTACCTCGGGTTAGAGCTAAAACTATTTTACTAATTGGGCTAAAACTTGTGTTTTATTAAGGTCCCTCCAAGGAATTTTTGGATTTAGATTTCTAACCCTAAATTTAAGGATTGCTTACTGAAGGACAAAAAGAGAAAAAAAAATTGATTTTTTCAAAATCCACTCTAACGATTTTGATTAAATTCTATATCTAGCTACTGTTTATCATTAAAAACAAGATGAGGTGACCTGGTGGTCTAGGGGTAAGGTGTCGGACCTCTGTGCTAAGGGTCCGGGGTTCAATCCTCGGTCCCGGCACAGATTATCTGATTGCCAAACCCTTCCTTCGCCTCTGACAAGACGTGTATTAATCACAACTTGTGAATGTGAGGAATGCCAGGCCTCCACCATGGTTGGATTCCACGTTAAACTTTAGGTCCTCCATTTCATCTCACAATCACCCTACCATTACACATTAGCATAATTGCGTATAACCCGAACGGGTAGTAAGACGCGGTGCTAATAATAATAATAATAATAAAAACAAGATGGCACTTCTCATTTTCCATGAAAATGATGTTGAGGGTACTTTACATATGGAAAATTTTCCAATTTTCATTATTTATATGCATCTATTTAAAATAGGTATTTTATAAAACCAATCATTCCTGAGCTATAAGTAAATATATATACTTTTGAACTCAGGTCTTTGAAAATAAACTTGATTCTTATGCTCTCTGGTGGACAAAGCAGGGATACAAGTGCCGAGGTGTCTTCAAATAATTGAGAAAAGTGACAAGAAGCCATAAAAGAGTGATTAAAAAATGACAAAAATATCCCAACAGTATAAATCATTTATGTGTATTTTTCTTTGTCCCCTATCAAAAATACCAGTTAAAATCAAAGTTAAACTTAACTTTAAGAAAATCACCAAAGTAAATTTAAAAAGAAGTGTAATTAGAGCTTTGATCCTGGATGGGGTATGGCTTACAAACAATCATTAGTAATATTTTATTTTGAAAAGAGATACAAAAGACAACAAAATAATATTTTAGGTTTTGTGTTAAAGAACTACGCTTTTTAAAGATGATTTGCATTTTTCAATTTTCTTTTGAAGGTGGTCTACCTCTCTTGTGGTAATTTCTCCCTCTTTCTGTACTTAGCAAACACCTGCCAACATTGTTTGGGCAAGTTCTGCCCCTGAAAATTCTGCTTCTTCAAATCCTTATGTAACCTTTCATTTGTTTATGTGAACATTTGCAGTTTTGCGTTTTTCTTCTTCAAGATTTTGCTTCTCTTTTAGTTCATCTTCATGTTTCAAAATTTCTTCCTTTCCTTTTGTGACGTATCTTTAAAAAAAATGTTTTTCCTCTTTTTATCATCAATTTTTCTATTTTCTTCCAGGTAGTTTTGACAACTTTTGTAAGAACCTTGGGCAAGAGCTAATAAAAGTCTTGTAATGGGCACCAGCTCTGGTTGATTTATTATTCGATTGTAATGAATCTTTTGTAGTTAGATATGCACTTAATGTATGCTCTGACATTTGGGCCTGATTTTTTGCAGGACTCTACTTTAGGAGGAAAACCTTCTTTCAAAATTCTCAATTCCATGGGAAAGAAATAGGGAGGCTTTTAAAACTTTACATAGAGTTGGATGTATTTTGATGTTTTCAGCTGGATTATACAATATGAATAAATGGCCCTAAAATTTGTCTACTCCTTCACCTTCCTCAATTTAATGGATTTTGTCCTCAAGATGCAAAAGCTTCCACTCATCAATCACCCTATCTTCAGGAACATTAAATAGTTTACCATAGTTCAGTTATATACAGTTAAATATTCCTGAAACCACAAGCACTTATTCGCTCAAAACCTTCCTTCTGTTAAAAATAAAACCGTGAAAATAAAAATGATACATTAAAACAGCTTTGGATCATTTCAAAACAAAACCTGTGTTGTGAACATTTTTTTTTAATATTATAAAAAATTAATATTTTTCTTTCTTAGCACTGTATCTTACTACCCGTCCGAGTTATTTGCTTATGTATTAATTATGCTTATGGGTTAGGGACAAGAAAGGTTGAATTTTGAGGAAGTGTGCCCAAATTTGCATTAGAGAGAGAACAAAACTGTTGAGGAAAAACCACCCTCAGTGCACCTGACTGGGATCAAACTCCGATCTTCTCATTCTTGGCAGTCTAGTCTATTGTTAGAGTAGCACCTTAGACCATGCAGCCACCAAAGCAAAAGCAGTAATGTAATATCGAGCAAAACCATTAGTAGGCCATTTGTTTAATAAAACCCCTCAATTTCTCATAATTGAGATTCACTTTAAATTATGCCAGCAAAAAAACAACAAAAACTAACAAGTGGGCTAGATTATGCAGATATTAGGTTTTATACTTACATTCAATGTTTTTGAATATGATCACTAAATGATGATCTTCTTCTTGAAAATCCCTTAAAACTGGTAAGTAAGCCTAATAAATTATTTAGAAAAGTGAATAAAAGTGAGTTAAAATATGTGACTTTTAAGTGACTAACAAAAATAAAAGTGACCCACTGGCATCACTGACAAAGATGTTTCTCTTGTCTCACTTTTTCTGTAATAGTGTTACTAGTTACTAATGCCACAGAGTAAGTAAGTAACAGTGTATATTATTTCATTTATGATCTTTGGTGTAGTGTTTCTACAACAATGTATGAACCTATTATTTCGTTTCACAAATCTTACAAGTTTTTAGTAAATGTCTATTTTAAGAAAAATACAACAATAAATCACTTGTCAAACTCAGTTCACTGAGTGAAGATTCTAACCTTTGCCTCCTTGTCAACAACTATCGAGAGCTATCTGCCAATCACGCGCTCGCTCGCCAGTTTGGCCATCCAGTAGCTCGCTCGCTTGTCAGTCTGGCTGAACCCTAATATTTGGTTATGTCAGACTATTCACAAACCTCTGATAATTTTAGATGATTAGATATTTGTAATTAAAGCTTCATATTTATTTATCCCTACAGGTGATTTAAAAAAATTAATAACTCATTTAAAAGTGATTTGACTTATTTCCATTTCAGGACTCCATTATGAATTACTCATTTTTATGTCTACTTTCATTTTAATGGCTTACAGTTCTATTAAATTTCTTGTTCAAACACCATTATTTAACATAACTTTCACATCATGTAATAAACAACATGAAATAATCATTTACTATGAATTATATGGCCATTCACTTGGATGTCATTTAAATATGGTTGATAAATAACAGAAGCAGCTGAAAATGAAACTATTATCTAGATAAATTATTTGTAGAGCATGGGTGTCCAGCCCAAGGTATTTGTATCGATTTTAATATACAAATGACAGCTTTCAACCAGGCCCTATAATATTCACATTCATATACTAAAGATAATTCTATTAATTTTTGTGATCAGTGTGTAGAAAAACCTACCAACTATGAAACAGAATTTCCTGGAATAAAAAAGAGGTTTGGTATGACCTTAACATTATCTGTTAGTCTAGAAGCAAGTTTCAACAGTCACAACAAATACCTGACACATGCTGGTCTAGAAGAGTTTCAACAGTCACAACAATTACCTGACACCTGCTGGTCTAGAAGAGTTTCAACAGTCACAACAAATACCTGACACCTGCTGGTCTAGAAGAGTTTCAACAGTCACAACAAATACCTGACACCTGCTGGTCTAGAAGAGTTTCAACAGTCACAACAAATACCTGACACCTGCTGGTCTAGAAGCAAGTTTCAACAATCACAACAAATAAATGACATCTGCTGGTTTAGAAGCAAGTTTCAACAATCACAACAAATAAATGACATCTGCTGGTTTAGAAGCAAGTTTCAACAGGTACAATCAAAAATATTACCATTAAATATTAGCCAAAATCGGCTCTCATTAAGAATATATAAAATGCACAATAATTTTTACCAAATTGATTTTTTATTCATTTATATTTTTTACAAATACTTTATGCATACAAAACACATGTATATTTAAGTGCCGGAGTAAATAACACCCCTTGTTTACCTTGAGAGGTAATAAGCTTACCTTGCATTGTTCTACTATGGCATAGCTTATAAAATAGGGCTCTAGTGTAATATTTCAAAGAAGATTCTGCCACCTTTCAAGGTAAAAGGAGTCTACTTGTACTAATTCTTATATTAAATATGTTTTTTCCTTATTTACTAACTTCTAGCCAAAGTGAAATGATTATATATTTTACAATATACTACTACAATAATTAAGGTTTAAAATACAATACTTTATTTACAAAAAAAATTATTTGAAAGTTTGACATGAAACCAACCAATGCGATAATCTTAATTTCCATATTAAAACACAACATATTGTAAAATATGCAAACCAAGACATTAATTGTTAGATATTTGATATAACTAGCATTACAGAAGAAATTTAATGCACAATTAATTATACATGAAGAGCAAAGCTTAGAAGATCACGATGATCTTTAGGTTACAAACATAGCCACACAAAGTTATCATTTTCATAAATTGAAAAATGACATATGGACATGATAAAGCATTGGCACGCTAACAAAGGTTTGCGGATTTGATTACCGTGTCGAAGTGTCATTTTTCAATTGTGGTGTAGTGGTCAGTGCACCTGGCTACAAGCTTATGGGTCCCAGGTTTGATTCCTTGGGTATTTTTTCCGAAAGGGGAATCACCCCAACAGTCATTAGGCTTAAGTTAGGTTGTGAGTGTTTCCATTGGTTTCACACCCTCATATTCACTATCACCATCACCTCATCTCATCGGGACATGGAAAGAGCCTCCACAGAACGATTAGTAGGCTACATTCAGGTATCTCCTGGGTAACAGTACATTAGTACTGGCCAATCTTTCCACAAAACTGGGCTATGGGTGATGTAGCCCTGACACACAATATTGTTATTTTTCAATTTACAAATATTATATTTGATGTTACTCTATCCTTAATGTTTAGATCGTTTTTATCTTCTAAGCTTCAATATTTATGTACAATTGGCCAATGTACTTGGCAGTATAAAGCTAATCAGGTGTACTGAGGGTGTTAATTTGTGTAATTAGTACATAAGCGTATAATCTGAACAACTAGTAAGACATGATACTAAAAAAAAATCTAATCAATAGTTATTGTGGGACATTATTTTTGTTATTTAAAGATTTAAACTCAATATGACATGTTTTACAGACGTGTATAATTTATTCCAGCAATCATTGAATGCATTCATACACACACAGAGAGAATAATTTGCTTTTGAGCATCCTTTGCGATGTGTCATGGATTCATCATTTTGTGTTCAAGTAGAAAAGTCACATAAGCACATATTCGTGTTACTGATGTGTAAATTTTGGAGTTTACAAGTGTATGTACAAACAAAGAGAGAAGAATTCACATCACAATTTGGTTGGCTAATATTATGAATACACACTAATAAAACATCAACAACTTAATAAAACTTCAATATTTTGTTTATACATCACAATAATAGCTAGCCATAGATGGCCATATAGATCAACTTAAATTGTTCAGTCTCTTAACCTTTTTAGTGTGTACGACGCATTTAGTTGTTCACTTGTTGAGTGTCCTGCAGCATATGCAACATCAGTCGTCGATAAACACTACCAATACAAAGTGGCATTATGCCTAGAAATTGTGTCAATCATCCGGACTCTTTTTACTATATTTGTGGTGAGATGACATTTAAAAATTGCAAACATGGTTTTACTCCAATCATTAAGAAGTGCTATAAGTTTACTTTGGATGCAAAATTTTTGTTGTTGTGTCACTTTCGTCAAACTCCTCACAAGTTGGTTGAAGGGTTCTCAGCCCATGAATTTTGCTGTTCCAATGATTTGATGGAAACCAAAAGATCATTCTACAGATTGTTACTTTTGTCTTACAAACATTCCAGGCTTTTATTTCTAAATCAAAGCACACTGTGACATACTGTAATTTACCATCTGCCATGAGGCCTGTAGCTCAGACTGAACAATTGCCTGTGCCAAAGGCTCCAGATGCCATAATTGGTGATGATGAACAAGAGGAAGAGCTTGTAGAGCATAGTGATGATGAGGATGATGTAAGGTTTGATCCAACTTTTGAAACTTCCTCTATATCTTCTGAGCCACATTTACTCTCTCAAGATAACCTCAATGATCTTGTCCGAAATTTGAACCTATCTGAAAGGCAAGCTGAATTCTTAGGGTCCGGAATGAAAGGCTAAAATCTCCTCTACTGAGAAACAAAATTATGTGTTTTAAAGAATGGCATAGTGACTTAAGGATTTCCTTTCCCTTGAAGATGGACTTTTTTTTTTGCAATTAAGTTTGTTGCGTTATGGAAACTCTTGGTCATGAGTACAAAATGGAGGAGTGGCTTTTGTTTATAGATTCTTCTAAAGTTAGCTTGAAAGCTGTGCCTCTTCATAATGGTAATAAGTTTATATCAGTGTCACTAGCTAATGCAAAATACAGCAGAAAATCCTACACTTCTACCTTTTAGGCAAGATAGTCCTTTGCTGTGTATGAATTTGAATTAATTGAAATTAATTCATCCCCCAAGCTTCACCTTTCATATATATTTAATCATATAGCGCTGCTTTCTTTCATGTACCATAATATTGTAAACTTTAAGTGGGTGTCACTCAAAATCCTTAAGCGATAGAGAAATTCTAAAACTATATTTGAATTCAGCACAAAAAATATTAGATTTACCTATTTTCATTTTTGGGAAAGAAAAAAAAAGTTTTTTTAAGACCAGTGTAATCTTAAATTATAAAGTTTGAAAATAATATTTCATCAGACGGATACACACAATATTCGAAACCTTTATTTAAGTAGACTTAATAAATTGATTTTTACTAAAATCCTTGGGAACTGGGACTAAACATTGACAGGCTTAATACACGTTTAAAGTTTTTAAAGTCACTAAATTTTCTTAAGTTTTCCAGACCAAAATTAAATTAATCTGCTCACTATTTACTAAGCAAAGCTGTATACAAAAATAAAAATATTTTTTTAGTTTTATAATTTAAAACTAAAACAAGAGATAACTAAAGACAAAAATATGTCAGTGGTCTTCACAAAATCACACGAATTGTTGACCAAATTGAAAGTTTACATTGAGTTATGTTCTTATCCTTGTATTTCAAGGATTATTGCAAAACTATCTAAACATTCCAGGGATTAAAAAAATCTATATCTGGTTTCTGCCATACTTCGCCCTGTCACCAGTGGTGCAGGAATGGGGTAGAAATAAGTATGTGTTTTTATAGGGGATAGCATTTTTGAGATTAAAAAAATACCAAAAAAAGTATTACAGCTTTCCTTCACACTATGCGAGTGATTGGTTCTGATAAATAATCGTGTAACACAAAAGCGCAAGTGAATTGATTTTAACATGGGTGATATGGGGATTACTATAAAGGAAAAAAGTAAATAAAAACCTAAAACTTGTAAATGAATGCAATTTTTATTAATTTATCTGACTATTACAATGCAATACACCTATTGTCAATCTTCAATCCCCTGAAATTTGTAAACAAACACAATTTTTAATTAATTTGTCTAATTAATACAATGCTACAGATACACTTACTGTTAATCTTCAATCGCATAATAAATTAACTGGAGTTGGCAATTTTGGATTATCACTATCTTGCTCTTGATGGCCCTGGAATGGTACGCTCTTGCTGTTGTGAAGGCCCTGGGTCGTTAGACTGACAATTTTCAACTTCTTTGATGAAATAGTCAAGACTCAACTGACGGGCAGCATTTTTCCTCTCTCTATAGAGTTCTTTGTAGCAAGCCAAAGAACTCTGGATCTCTCTGGCAACTTTGGCGCTTCTATCCATGTCATGGTCATTCTCTTTAATGATTATAATTGCACTGTCAATGTGCTTAAAATACTCAGCAATTTGTTTTGTTGAAAGTTGTTTGATAGAATCAACAGGTCAAAAACAAAGAGCTTCACTTATTATATTCTCCATTTACAGAAGATCTTCATTGTTGAGTTATATTGAGTGGGAGTGGAGCAATTAATTCACATTTGCCTGGTCTACGTCCTCAAATCCAACAGATCTTGCTATGTCAACAATGCCATGTCTTGAATTGGAAAGCTCATGGTCAGGATCAAAATTAGAGAATCATAAACTTCAGGCCAAATATTTTTTCAAATTCCCTTCATACAGGACTGTTTAACTTCTGCCCATGCATCTCTAATGTCGCCAATACCACCCCCCTAACACCAAACTGTACAGTAAAGATCATTGCCCTCACTGGAATGTGTGTGCACAAGGTCACACTACCATAGCACAGGGTGACTCCGAAATTACAGCTGACCATGCATTATTTTTTATATTTTTTTTTAAATGGCGTCATAGCGAAAACGCATAAAGTAAGATAGTATATAACGAGAGATACTTGTGTTTAATGGTTATATTGCACATTTTTCTCATTTATTTTAGTCATTCCAAATATTAGAATTAGGCTTATACACACAAAACAAATAAAGAAAAATTATATCTGATGCGGCTCAACTAGAAATTATAAAATACTGAAAATTAAAGTAGGTTTCCATACACCTTTGCCCTATATTTGTTACTAGCTATAAAACCACTAACTAGTTCTGAAATTTCAATTTTGTTAAGCCTCTCAGGGAATTTAGTCTATGTTGACTCATCGCGGAGCGAAGATAGTTTTTAATGCGCCCAAGCATTGAAAAACTTCTTTCTGCAGTAGCTGATGTAGCTGATATCACTATCATAGTTTTCAAAATCTCTTCAGTGTGTGCTTCAAGCACATTTTATTTTTAGTATGTTAATTTAGTGTGAACATTGTATCTTGCCTCAATAAGATCTTTACATTATCTAAATTTGACTATTTTATTTTGGGGAGGGGGTTAAAAATGATACTTTTTACCCCCTCGATTTTGGAGGGGGGGTTAAAATTTACCCCCATACCTGCTGTTCCTGCACCACTGCCTGTCACACCAAACTTCCTGATTTGTTTAGGTTTGTATAATCTTGATAGAGGTTGTCTATACTGTAGTCTTTATAATTACCAGTGCTTACTTTAACCCATTTGTTGCGTTAATCGGATATATCCGATCTCAGCATGCCCGTGCGCCTCTGACATCTGGTGCTAGTTTTGAGAACTGTTAATTACCAGTTGCTAAATCATAACAATAGTGGTGCTTGTTTAATTCCGCATTTCACTACTGGTAGTACACGTGCAATATTTATGCGGCAGAAAACATTGTTGAGGGATTTATTAGTGTAGTATTTGTTATATTTACCCAGTTATTCTACTGTGTTAGTAACATTTAATTTATGATTGATGAATTCGTGTCATGTGAAGTGTAATCAATATATTTTGTTAGTATGGCAATCGAAAAACTCAATAATACAGTGAGTTTTAAAATTGATTTTATTTTTTCTAGGTGACCTGGTGGTCTAGGGGTAAGGTGTCGGACTTCTGAGCTGGCGTCCGGGGTTCAATCCTCGGTCCCGGCACAGATTTATCTGATTACCAAACCCTTCCTTCACCTCTGACAAGATGTGTATTAATCACAACTTGTGAATGTGAGGAATGCCAGGCCTCCACCGTGGTTCGGATTCCACGTTAAACTGTAGGTCCTCCATTTCACCTCACAATCACCCTACCATTACACATTAGCGTAAGTGCGTATAACCCTTAACGGGTAGTAAGACGCGGTGCTAATAATAATAATATTTTTTCTAATTGCTATTTTATTTTTGTTCTTTACCTGATTCATATTTTGAAACCATGCCTAACACAGATATATGATATTATAGACTACACTGAGGAAAGCACCAATGTAGCAAAAAATTGTTCAAGTTGTGTTGATGTAACCTAATTTTCAGAAGTTTTCGTTTTATTACATAAGGCCTATATTAGGCCAATAATAGGCCTGTCATATCCTCATTTAGCGATTGATTTGACACTATTGTGGGTTGCTAGTAAAATAAAGAATGGTTCTGATAGCAGAATAACATTGCATTTGGGTAAAATGTGACAAACAATATGTGATGTATAAAATTTTATTGATATAAAATAAATATTATTATGCGATTTATAGACAAAGTAGAGCTAAATTTCATATTTAAATACATTGCTAGTTGAAAAACACATTATTTGATCATAATCATGATCATCATGCAAATTTTCAGATTTTGAATTTTTGACTTTAATTAGTATTTCTGAAGGTAAGAAGTAAAAATTAAATATGCAGCAAAAAAGTTAACCAACTGAAGATGAAAAACACCTGCCAGAGGTGCTCAACACCACCCAGAGATGATGAACACCCCCTAAAGATGCTAAACACCCCCTAGAGATGCTGAAGACCCCCTAGAGATGCTGTACACTCCCTAAAGATGCTGAAAACTCCCTAAAAATGTCAAACACCCCTAGAGATGCTGAACACTCCCTAGAAATGTCAAACACCCCCTAGAGATGCTGAACACCCCCTCGAGATGCTGAACACTCCCTAGAGAAGCTGAACACTCCCTAGATGCTGAATACCCATAGAGATGATGAACACCCCCTAAAGATTCTGAACACTCCCTAAAAAGTCAAACACCCCCTAGATATGCTGTCCACTCCCTAGAGAAGCTGAACACCCATAAAGATGCTGAACACCCCTAGAGATGTTGAACACCCCCTAAAAAGTCAAACACCCCTAGAGATGCTGTACACTCCTTAGAGATGCTGAACACTCCCTAGAGAAGCTGAACACTCCCTAGAGATGCTGAACACTCCCTAGAGATGCTGAACACCCCCTAGAGAAGCTGAACACTCCCTAGAAAATCTGAACACTCCCTAGAGATTCTGAACACCCACTAGAGAATCTGAACACCCCTAGAAATGCTGAACACCCCCTAGAAATGCTAAACACCCTCTAGAGATGCTGAACACCCCCTAGAGATGCTGAACACCCCCTAGAGATGAACACCCCCTAGAGATGCTGTACACTCCCTAGAGAAGCTGAACACCCATAGAGATGCTGAACACTCCCTAAAAAGTCAAACACCCCTAGAGATGCTGAACACCCCCTATAGATGCTGTACACTCCCTAAAAAGTCAAACACCCATAGAGATGCTGAACACCCCTAGAGATGCTGAACACCCCCTAGAGATGCTGAACACTCCCTAGAGATGCTGAACACTCCCTAGAGATGCTGAACACCCCCTAGAGAAGCTGAACACTCCCTAGAAAATCTGAACACTCCCTAGAGATTCTGAACACCCACTAGAGAATCTGAACACCCCTAGAAATGCTGAACACCCCCTAGAAATGCTAAACACCCTCTAGAGATGCTGAACACCCCCTAGAGATGCTGAACACCCCCTAGAGATGAACACCCCCTAGAGATGCTGTACACTCCCTAGAGAAGCTGAACACCCATAGAGATGCTGAACACTCCCTAAAAAGTCAAACACCCATAGAGATGCTGAACACCCCTAGAGATGCTGAACACCCCCTAGAGATGCTGAACACTCCCTAGAAGATGCTGAACACCCCCTAGAGATGCTGAACACTCCCTAGAGAAGCTGAACACCCATAGAGAAGCTGAAAACTCCCTAAAAATGTCAAACACCCCTAGAGATGCTGAACACTCCCTAGAAATGTCAAACACCCCCTAGAGATGCTGAACATTAGCCGAAGGTGAAGTGAGGCACAAAGTTTGTTGTGAAACCTTTAATGAAAATGATCATGTTGTTTTTTATTTGTTTTTTTAGCATCGCGTCTTACTACCTGTTCGGGTTGTACACTTATGTACTAATTACGCTAGTCTATTATGGATGAGGAAGGCTATATTTAGAGGAAGTGTACCCACATTTGTGTGGAGAGAGTGTGAAGCCATTTAGATAAAACCACCCTTATTACACTTGATCTAGATCAAACCACAATCTCCGCGACATCAGCAGTCTAGTCTATTGCACACCTTAGACCAAATGGTTACAAAAGCAGTTTTAAAACTAGAAATTATTACTGGCAACATATTGTTTTGATCACTAGAGCCCGGAATTTGATATGGTATCAACCTACAAAATGTGTATAAATATGTAGTAAATTCAAATAAGATATAAAGTAAAATTTGTAAAAAAGTGAAAATATGAAACATGGTTGGTCTTATCTGCTTTTCAAAAGACCATTATAGGTGGTGTATTAATTTGAAAGACTTGAAATTACATTTCCTTGATTGATTTTGGGTACCCTTTTCGTAATTTGTTCTTTGCCTTGCTGCTTTTTATTAGTTTTTCTACCAACCTAAGAACTACAGAAAAATGAGATAATTAAATCCAAACATTGATGGGCTCCCCACAAAAACGTTGTATAGTCCATTTTAGTAATCTTACAAGAGACACTATAAACTAAGGCCCAATATTACAATGTTTTGTCAAAGTCCTCATACCTTAACTGAACATAAAGTCTAACTGTTGATTAAACTTTGCAGTGTGCAATACTATTTTTATGTGCTAGTCAAATAATGAAAAAGATGCCTTCCAATAGTTCTTATCATTAACATTCTCAGGGCATTAGATTTGTTTCAAGGCTTTTTATTGGTTTAATTCGACCATAGAGAATATAAGCAAGTCATTACAACATCTATGGAACTGTTTTGAAAATAAATCAAGGCAACCTTAGTTGGTCCAATTTATCACGTTAAGTATTTGTAAGGTTATCTACCATCTTTTATTGTAATTATTGTTTTGTTAAAATGTTTGTTGAAAATAATAAAAATTTAAATTGTAAATTTTAGCTAAGAAGAGGAAATGTATAACTAATAGGTCTTTGAAACCTTGGGACCCTTAGTAAGTGTAATTCTTTTTCAAAGTCGTCATCATCATACAATTAATTGCCAATTTCCTGAGATAAGTAAAAGTATCCTAACTTTAATAACAACAATCACCTTGAAAACAGTATGGCAGAATGTTAATTGTTGCTAATAGGGATGGTATGTTTACTAACTGGAAGGAAGACTCGCATTAACAGCATGTCAAGGTAAAGTAGATTTTAAAATTACCTGAGTTTTCCAGGTTTTCCAGAGCCAATTTACAACTTTCCCAGTCAATATATAAATATATACCTATATATTAAGAATGCAATTTAATGTTATACTATTTAGTGATGCATACTCATTCTAAAATGATATCACACTATGAGGTGTTAAAAAAATATCAGACTAAAGTGATGGCCTGTCAGATAGTGTGATCTAAGTTAGATTTCATTGAAATAATATCGTGACATTAATAAAACGCTTTACACCAGTACCTCTTGAAAAGTGTTCTGAGACACATTTTTTTTAGTTTCTTCTTCCTTTAACGTAATCAACTCTTGTACATGCACATAACCATGACTCAACTTTGGCTAAAGACACGTTGTAGAGGTGTGAAAAAACAAGTTGAAAATCCCACGTTAACTTTGAGAATGGAGATTAGAATGCTCAACTGGGACAGCTATTTTAAAATATATTTGAGGTATGTATTAACTGGAAGAAATATGTTGTTAGGCCTACTTTGTAGATAAAAGTTGTGTATTTTTTTAGTGAATAAGTGAAAATTCTAGAAATTTGAACCAATTCCCTGACTTTTCCCTGTTTTCCAGGTCGTTGGACACCCTGATTAACTATATGAGCACTTTTACATGGACATTAGCGCTAAAAGAACATTGTAAAATTAAAAGTAGTGGATGTTATAAATCACTTAACCTTATGTTAAGCCCTAACAAATAAAATAGCATGACATTGTAAGATTGGGCCTAAATATCTTAGCCAATATAATGTTACTGGTAGTTTTATTAATGAGTTGTCTAATGGTCCCTTGCTTGGCATGGACCTTTATTACTGGCTATGATATTTAGTTTTTAGTATCTCCTGTAAAATTACTAAAATTGACATTTTGTGGGGAGCCTTTCAATTATTGTTTTTACAACTCGTCAACATGTGTTTACTAACTGACATGTAAACTGAGAGATGTACTGACAAGGCCACTTCTGTCAATGCCACATTCTCTCCCCTTTATAGCATGAGAAACATCAGACACAAAGTTAAGTTACGGCAACTGTAATTCTGTTTGAAATAGTCTTTGTTCACTGCAATCCCATAAACAGATACATTCCTTTATGGAACTACAGGTTGCCTGAAAATTAATGAAACATCATTTAAAATCATTTCCCCCTGGAAAAAATAAATTACATACAAAATACCACGATAATAAAAAGCATAATATATAATTTTATGTAATAATTCTTCAAATAAGATCAAAACTGAAAATAGTCCCAAACAGCCTAATTCGACAACATTTCACTTTTTACATCTCTACCTGGCAGAATTAAAATGTATAATTATATAAAACTCTGGGCTCTACTGATGACTTAACATAATATGGACAGCCTACTTGTAATATGATATATTAATTCTCAAAAGTGTGCTTGTGATTTCTTAACCTCTTAACATACTAATTATTTTACATATGTTTGTCCCAAAATTTCTAATTTTTTTCATTAACGAAATGGAATGTGTATACATGTCATAGTACTTTGGGTAGACTTAAAATTATTTATATCCAGTGAAACTTGAAATATAAAATATTATATTCATGTTATATTAAAACCCCGAATATATTCGTTTATCGTCTTTGAAGTAAAAAAAAAAATAGCAAAAATATTTGTATTCAAATTTACATGCTCCATAGCATTGGTTATTAAAATTTCTGCAATAAAAATATTTTTTTCCCTAAATATTTAACTCTTTTTAAATGATTATAATTTTTCAAATGTTTGTTGCAGTGTGAAATGCTTTAAAGCAAGGAACTGATTCAGTGAATTCAATATCCACTTCGTCTTCAATTTCCATTATTTTTTTTTAATTCAAAGAAAACCATCAAAACTATGGTAGTGTAAGCACATCAAACCGTTTATCTACTTTCTAGCTAAAGAAATAATTATTCAGACAAAAGAACAATCACTTCACTGCTCCTTGGCGGGACACGTGCGGTCTAATTTCAACTGTGAGGTCTCAGATGCTACCTAGCACTTTAAATACAAACCAAATGAGTATCATAACTTACTGCTCTATAGCAGCTGAAAGAGTAATTAAAAGTGATAAACAAATAGATTCGTGAAAAATAATTATTTTCTGGTCGCTAGAGATATGGCCGAATATATTAGGGTTTTTCAGTTGAGATTAAAAAAAGTGGCATAACATTTTAATGATGATACATTTTAAACATTTTCCAATTAGTTAAAGAATTAAACAAAATATGTATTAAATAAAGCGCATTAATCAAAATATAATATAAAATAAATAAAATCATAGAACTGTAGAAAAACAGAGTACAAATAAAAGTAAAAACACTAATAGATATTTACACACACTTGAAGTGAATAAATAAAATTATAGAATTGTAGAAAAAAAGGACAAATAAAAGTAAAAACACTAATACACACACAAGTACATGTATGTATAAGTGTTTGTGTTTTTACTTTTACTTGTGCTTTGTATTTCTAAAATTCTCTCATTTTATTCAATTTATATTGAATTAAACACAATTAAATTGTTTGTATAACTTTAAAAAAAAGCTGTTACTTCCAACAAATTGTTAGGTCAGTAAATGTGTGTCGATGTTAAAGTCATATA
Organism: Timema podura; assembly: GCA_033556935.1. Taxonomy (NCBI): domain Eukaryota; kingdom Metazoa; phylum Arthropoda; class Insecta; order Phasmatodea; family Timematidae; genus Timema; species Timema podura. The sequence continues at coordinate 64,510,276 of JAVRXN010000004.1, forward strand.
ACATAATTAGAGGGGAATGAAAAAAAAAGAAGATATTTGCAGTCATTGTTTCAGAGTCAAGCCAGAAAACATTTTTATAAACCAGGATATAACTTTTAAATCATGGAAATATTAATTCATGTAGATACAGCCTAAGACCTGGTCTTATGACTACCAAATATATATTAATCAGATTAATATTCATCCAGGAGTCCTAAGACCGGCCCTTAATGAGTTTATTAATTATGTCTTGTGTTCAAATGTTTCCATTTAAGTTAGTTATTACCTTTTAATTAATAACCTACTTTCAGTTAATACAAAATGTAACTAGAAATAATATTATCAACTGTAATAAAACCTGGATGATATATATATATGAGTAACACCATACAAAACTAATTTAAATAATAAAAAAAAAGTAATGACAATTCACATTATACTAATTAATAAGAAGAGATAAATATTGACTAAGTTGATTGTTGACAAAATGAAAGGAGAATAATCCTATCCACAGCCTGAATACAATAAGATATTCAAGTGATGAGAAACAATGGATAGTTGAGTGCAACCGATTAACATTTGTACAAATTGATCACAAACTAGGTGTGACAATTTAATAAGTTAAGAGCGTTCATCATAGCAGGCCTAGCTCAGCTCATGGCTCGCATCTGTATGTGTGCACATGAGGTATGGGATAGATGGGGAAATAAGACAATATGCCGGAAATGTGTGCAGTGCATTCATGAATGTTTACTCAAAATTTTCCACGGTGACAATGGGGAAAAAGCGACAAAGTTTCTTGTTAATAGCTAGAGTATGTCCCTATTATGACACAATGAAGATTTGTCAACAGTGAGGCCATTCTAAAATATTCACCAACGGCCTTTTCAACGCAGTTTTTATCCCAATATTATTTAATATTTCAACAATGTTCAGCATTACACACTTCTATTAACTCTTTATCTCCATTAATGTTTAGTTAGAAACGATACACGTGCAATAGTGTTGGTGTAAATTTACGATTTGTAGACGAATATATCACAGAGTTGATTGGCATGTGATGCACGCTCTTAACAAATCATCACTGGTTATTTTTATGATTATTTTAACATTGGCATTGAAGAAGTATTCTTAATCATATAGTAGATAAATTAAATTTGTAGGTTTGGTGCAATGAGCCATGTTCCACCAATCAACTAAAAATAAAAAAGGCCAACTAACATTTTCAATAATTTCCAATGAAAATATTGGTATTAAATGTTGCCCCAAACTCTCTATTGAAAAATTAACCTACATATGTGCACTCAACCAATGTAGATGATCAAATCAAATATAAAAAATTCAGTTTTAACATCTAACCCTATATATAATACTTTGCTCGATAAATTAATGTTATAAAATGTTACAGATCTTTTATTTAATCTATATAAATTGTATTTCATTCATTCAAACATTTCTGGCTCATGAAAATTTAATTCTTAATGTCCAAATCATTCAGTGGGATGTGGCTGTATGTTGACTTTGAGATGGTCAGTCCACACAAAATCTTGGCCCTTTTCACGCATTATAAAGCGAGTGTGTCGGCAACACTTCTAAATAATCTTGCAACATAAACTCGTCTTATTTCCACAAAGATTGTTCCAAAGAAAACATCAAAACACTTTATAGTAAAAAATTGAATTAGTGAAATTTTTAAACAGCGCTCGGATGAAGTAAAACTTAGGCCTTCATGGACCAGATATAATCATCACCCAAAAAAGAACATATAAATCGTTAACCACACAACTCTATGTATTGAAAATTTAATTTTCTTTGACTGTTATCACTTGAATTACTAATACAGTCTTAAAAAACACATTCAACTCTCTTGATGAAAATCATTTTGTTATGAAGCTAGCCATGGATGATACTGTAAAGACTCTCTTGATCTGTCTCCATAATCGTACATAATTTCTCCACCAGGTAGAATATCTTCCTTGGCCATTAACACAATATGTGGAGAGCCCTTCAGCATCACAACTCTTGGGACCAGATTACCATTTCGGCTGTGATTCACCAGGCGGCCAAACCGACCAGTCTCCGCTGTGGCATCGATACAATATTGCATATTTTTTGTTTGGAAATAATACATGTAGCAACCAGTATTCTCATCCTGAGCATATTTCATCTCTCGTAGCTTTGCCTCATTCATGTCAATTAATTCACCTGCATATTCAACTACAAATTCACCCTTTCTGAAAGTCTGAGTAGCAACAACACCCCGACCTTTCCTTTCAAAATAATAAACAGCGAGACCACTTTCTGTTTGAGATAAAATAGCTTCCTCTAAATCTTGCTGGCGTTCTTTCAACATGGTTGTTTTTGTTTTGCGAACACTGCGTCGCACAGAGAAAAAATTCTGTTATCTTACGATTCTCAGACATTTTGGAAACTTGTTCTCTCTTCATGCACGAGTTTTCACTTGAGACTGTTTCTCCACAAGCTGCACTAGAATGTTCTTGTTTCCCTTCTGTTGGCGGTGAAGAGATGGGAAGCTGGGAAAGAACTCTCGAAGGAGACAAAGGAGCAGTGTTATTACAAAGTTGAATTTTATGGGGTGTGCTACGTCTTTTCTCTTTGGGAATTTGTTTCTGATCCTCTGTTATGCTTGGAGACACCAAATTGACTGTCTTAGATCGACTCATATTCCTTCGTTTCAAAAGAGATGCTATAGGAGCAGCATTTTGAGAGTTCTCCGATGCTTCATTGTTTGCTGGAGAGTCGGAATGGTAGAACATTGTTATTTTCTTGTTTGTAACACTTCGAGTTAGTTTAGGTCGAGATTCTTTAACAACTCTGGAATTTTTTCTCCTTGTTGTTGTACCAGAAATATTTTCTAAATTATTTCTAGTTTTTGTTTGAGGTCTTACACATCTCCTCTTGTCACGAACCATTATTATCATTCACAAAATTCTGAAAAAAGAAAAGAATTGATTAACACCATAAACTTGTTCCAAAACCTTAACATTGAACAATGTAAAGTTTGAACATTCGTATGTTGTGTTGTGATTACAAAAGATTAGCAGAAGTAATCGGTATTGCCCATGGTAGCCATGCAATGAATTGCGTGGTTACCCCAGGCAACGCATTTCTTAGCTTCAAGCAAACAGAAAAAAAAAATCTCTTCACTGTATTTCTTATGACCCAGTTTTTAGTGAATTTAAAAAAATCTAATCAAAGATTTTAAATTCCAGCTTCGAGGTGCACATGTTAATGCACAGCGGTGCTAACCTACTAATTTTAAAATTTCAGCTTTTGCGTGTGTTAGATATCGCATAATGCTCATGATTCTTCAATTTATTAATATAGACGAGAATCAAACAAATCTCACAACTTAACCATCACCAATCTTAACCAAACTCAGAATTCTGAAAGTATCCATAGAAAAAATTATTCCCAATTTTTTTCAGATTTTTTCCATGTGCTGTTTTTGAGATACAGCTGTCAAAATATATCAAAATATGTTAAAAAATGATGAGTTGAATAATGTAGAATTGCTTATAACTCAGACCCTAGATAAGATAAAGAGCTGAACAAGGTCTCATTTTAAAGCTCTTTAACTGGGCTTTAATATGATATGTAACACACCAGGGTTACCAGCAATTACATTTTCCAGCAAATCACAAATATTAAGAGTAAATAGCCGGAGCTATATTAATGGTAATTACTTCAGTTAGATATCATATTCACAAATATCACAAATAGTTTGTTTTTTTAATTTAAAAAAATTAGTTTTTTAAAAATCCAAAAAAGATAAATTTTGTTTATATAACTCTTTTCAACAAATCCTGAAAGTTTCAATTTGGGATCTCATTGGGATCATATTATAAATATATTATTTTAAAACATTCATGTAATACTTTTCCAATGCACATTGTAATACAAGGGGCTGAAAAATAAAATTAATTTAAAGTATCTACAGAACTTACATCAAAACTTCACAGCTGCTTCATTGCCAACAATTTTCTGTCTCTGCCTTTGTCAATGTGTAGGTGACCTGGTGGTCTAGGGTAAGGTGTCAGACTTCGGTGCTGAGAGTCCGGGGTTCACTCCTCGGTCCCGGCACAGATTTATCTGATTGCCAAACCCTTCCTTCACCTCTGACAAGATGTGTATTAATCACAACTTGTGAATGTGAGGAATGTCAGGCCTCCACCGTGGTTCGGATTCCACGTTAAACTGTAGGTCCTCCATTTCATCTCACAATCACTCTACCATTACACATTAGCGTAAGTGCGTATAACCCGAACGGGTAGTAAGACGCGGTGCTAATAATAATAATTATTATTATTTGTCAATGTGTAAACTCTTTCTGTTGATGTTAACGGATCCACTGCCGTGAGGATATCGCTCACGAAGAATGTCAGATGCCGCACAGTTTGTGAAATTTGACAGAGCTGGACCATGTGGATGAAAAAACTCACTTTGATTTCCTGCTCATCTTCAAATGAATCGAGAACACATGACAGCCACAAGAAGTCACAATATCGGCAGGTCACGAAACCAACAATTTCAGTTAAGTCTAGTTTATTATCATACCTTGTTGTTTCTACCTCCCTCGAAACTGCTGAGAAAGAGTATAATCTAGAGAGCACTTTACTCTTACTCACAGGGATGAAGCAGTAGTTTCAAGGTATCATCGATAGTCTGGGCAAATAGATTCCAGTACTTTAAGATTATTTCCTTAGCCTTATGCTGCTGGGTTGTTGTATGTAAAGTTCATGGAATGGATGTTGAATTTAGCTCACTCATAAAGTTGCCTGGGTGTCATGATTTGTTCATTGTAAACAAGGCAAAGACCTTTCCTTGCACAGTGTAAATTTCCAGAATTGATAGAAGTTGACAAAAGAATAAAAACTTACTAGGATGCTTTACAAACAATGATATATAACAATCCATCTGAACCATGCTACTTTGATGAATGTTTAAACTGCCCAGGAGCAAATGTTATGAGAGATAGGCTGGACTATTATTTTGAAGTAAAATGTGTTGAGAATGTGACATCCAAACAGTGGCTTACAATTGATAAGAACACCAGCTTGGAAACTTTCACTAAACCATGTGAGGAATGTATAACTGGTTTTCTTAAATTCCTTCCAAAACTTCTTCGACACTCTTTTATTGTATTCTGAAAATTGAAAAATATGATATCTAGATGGAGTAATTTCCACTAAAAGCATATATAATAGCTTTGGCTATTTAATTCTTAACTCTTTTATTGCAAAGCAACAATCATCATTTCCTAGTCATCTCAAGGAGGTACTAAAAGAGGGTGAGTTCATGATAATTTGTGATATTGCTGAGAACTACTCCTTTATCTTGCAAGATGCTCCCCAGGAATATCATTGGAATAATGCAGAAGCGACGGTTCATCCATTCTCCATCTACTCAAGGAGTGACATAGGCAGGAAGTTGCAGCACACCACTTTTGTAGTCATTTCAGATTGTCCTACTCATGACACTGTTGCTGTTCAATGTTTTGAGTGGATACTCGTGGACTTCATGAAGTCGCACTTCACCACAACTCCTTCAAAAATATACTACTAACTTGCTGATGGGTGCGGAGCACAGTAAAAGAACCGGATTAATTTATTGAGCCTGTGCTTACATGAGGAAGACTTTAGTGTTAAAGTGGAATGGCATTTCTTCACAACCTCCCATGGGAAAAGTTCATGTGATGGGATTGGTGGCACTATGAAGAGACTGGCTGCAAGAGAAGGTCTTCTTCGCCTTGTTTACAATGAACAAATCATGACACCCAGACAACTTTATGAGTGAGCTAAAGTCAACATGCATTCCATGGACTTTACATACAGCAGCATAAGGCTAAGGAAATAATCTTAAAGTACCAGAGTCTATCTGCCCAGACGATTGAAGGTACCTTGAAACTGCAGGGTCAATCCACTTCAGATCACACAATGAAAGTTGCTGATAAAATTTATTTATTTATAATTTTTTGTGACAGAGTCTTATGACATTTGAGAGTTGAAAAGGGGGTTATTTTATTTTTTAAACCTTCTATATTTTTTTGAGCGGGCATTTTGTTAGGGCGCGTCACAAGACTGTCACAAAAAATAATCAATAAATACATTTTACGAGCAACATTTTATTTTTTAATTGGGTGATTTGGTATGGATCAATCCTACACTGCTTCATCCTGCACTGCTTCTATACTCTTTCTCAGCCTCTTCGAGGAGGCAGAAACAACAAGGTATGATAATAAACTAGACTTAACTGAAATTGTTGGTTTCGTGACCTGCCGATATTGTGACTTCTTGTGGCTGTCATGTGTTCTCGATTCATTTGAAGATGAGCAGGAAATCAAAGTGAGTTTTTTCATCCACATGGTCCAGCTCTGTCAAATTTCACAAACTGTGCGGCATCTGACATTCTTCGTGAGCGATATCCTCACGGCAGTGGATCCGTTAACATCAACAGAAAGAGTTTACACATTGACAAATAATAATAATTATTATTATTAGCACCGCGTCTTACTACCCGTTCGGGTTATACGCACTTACGCTAATGTGTAATGGTAGAGTGATTGTGAGATGAAATGGAGGACCTACAGTTTAACGTGGAATCCGAACCACGGTGGAGGCCTGACATTCCTCACATTCACAAGTTGTGATTAATACACATCTTGTCAGAGGTGAAGGAAGGGTTTGGCAATCAGATAAATCTGTGCCGGGACCGAGGAGTGAACCCCGGACTCTCAGCACCGAAGTCTGACACCTTACCCCTAGACCACCAGGTCACCTACACATTGACAAAGGCAGAGACAGAAAATTGTTGGCAATGAAGCAGCTGTGAAGTTTTGATGTAAGTTCTGTAGATACTTTAAATTAATTTTATTTTTCAGCCCCTTGTATTACAATGTGCATTGGAAAAGTATTACATGAATGTTTTAAAATAATATGTTTATAATATGATCCCAATGAGATCCCAAATTGAAACTTTCAGGATTTGTTGAAAAGAGTTTATATATATATATATATATATATATATATATATATATATATATATATATATATATATATAATATATATATATATATATATGCAATTTTTTTTCATATATTTAAAAAAAACTATATTTTCGAGATTTCAAAAAATAAATAGAAAATTGTGTGATTCCCTGGAAAATATAATTTCCTGTAACCCTAGCGTGTTAGATATCATATTGAAGCCTAGTTCAAGAACTTTAAAATGAGACCTTGTTTAGCTCTCTATCTACCAGAATTCTACTAAGTTTGGTTAAAATTGGTGATGGTGAATTTGAAAGTTGTATTTTTTTTTGTTGATTTGACATGGAATGACCCATATCAATCAATGCTCTTCTCAATGAGTCCCATAGGATAATTCTGTTGCAAAGTTACACCCTCTGAGTCACACAGGATAATTCCATAACAAAGTTACACACTCTGAATCACACAGGATAATTCCATAACAAAGTTATAACCTCTGAGTGACACAGGATAATTCCATAACAAAGTTATAACCTCTGAGTGACACAGGATAATTCCATAACAAAGTTACACCCTCTGAATCACACAGGATAATTCCATAACAAAGTTACAACCTCTGAGTGACATAGGATAATTCCATAACAAAGTTACAACCTCTGAGTGACACAGGATAATTCCATAACAAAGTTACAACCTCTGAGTGACACAGGATAATTCCATAACAAAGTTACAACCTCTGAGTGACACAGGATAATTCCTTAACAAAGTTACAACCTCTGAGTGACACAGGATAATTCCATAACAAAGTTACACCCTCTGAATCACACAGGATAATTCCATAACAAAGTTACAACCTCTGAGTGACATACAGGCCTCATAGCATATTTTGGGTGTCAAAAAGTAGGAAAAGTAGGACATTTTGATGAAAAAGTAGGAAAAGTAGGACTGCCAATTTGATAAAGAGTAGGACATAATAAAAACACTACATTCACCTCATAGTGCCAAAATAAAATTTATAATCATCATCATCATCATCATCATCATCACATCTTACTACCCGTTCAGGTTGTATGCACTTACACTAATGTGCAATAGGAGGGTGATTGTGAGATGAAATGGAGGACCTACAGTTTAATGTGAGATCCGAACCACGATGGAGGCCTGGCATTCCACACATTCACAAGTTGTGATTAATACACGTCTTATCAGAGGCGAAGTAAGGGTTTGGCAATCAGATAAATCTGTGCTGGGAGAGAGGATTGAACCCCGGACCCCTAGAACATAAGTTCGACACCTTACTCCTAGACCACCAGGTCGCCAATAAATTATTAAAAACCGATGTTTTTATGTTAATGGGCCTGTAGCAAAAATAGGAAAAAGTATTTTATAAAAGAAGAAAGGAGGAATGCTCAGCCATCATCAACCCCTTGCAATCCTCCTTTTATCTCCACCCCCCTTCCCCCAATTTAATTTATTCTCTCTTTAGTACAGTATTTATTTTACTTTGTCATTTCATTACAAATCCAAATTTGGAAATAATGATAATTATTAAAATAATGATGTTCATTATCATCAAAAGATGACATAGGTTAAAATAAACTGTCTTCCACCAAAAAATAAAATATATTTAAAAAAATAATCTGTGAAACATCATAATAGAAAATATATTTTTTTACCCTCGCGTCTTACTAACCATTTGGGTTCTATGCAAAAAATAAAATAAAAAATGAATCACTCATTCAGTTGTTTTTGGGTTTCTTTGATTCATATTGACTTGCACAAAAGTAGTCCAACATTGTTGTCTTTCTCTTTTTAATATGATTTTGTTTGTTTCTTATTTTCTCAAAAACAGTCACTTTCTTACAATTTTTTGCCCAGAGATTCTAGCATAGTTTTAGCTATTTGCAAACCTTTCCTATCATAGAGTTTCATTGTATTATTAATCCTTTCATTCGCTTCTGCCACTAATTACTTATAAGATTGAACTTCTTCTTTAGCTTCTGATTCTTGTTTTTCTAACAGGTTTTCTTTTTGGATTGCCTCTTTGATTACCTGCGATTCCTTTTCCAAAACTTTCCTAAATGCTTGATACTCTTTACTTTGGTTTTTTATTTTCTCTTTATTTCTTGCTCTTGATTCTACCATTCAGCATCAATTCTCTTCTTCTTCGAGTCCAGCCACATACAACTTACGGGCTCGACGTCCTTTCTTGATGAAATTCTTCATGACTGATACTGTGTTGCATTGATAGTTGTGATGTATAAGACCATCTTTGGTAGACTGTACGCCTCTGATGGATGCCTCAGAGAGACAGGTCCTGTTGTCAGTAAGATAGTTTGACGTTTGTGAGAACCCTCACTCAACATCAGTATTTCCATGAGGTAGCACAAGGATAGCTTTAACGAGCCTTTTAATTTAGCCCATTCTAGTTGGAAATAGTTCATTATAACACTATCTCCAAAAACAATTTTATAACCTTTGAATTTCAAAGACACTGTACAAGCTTTTGGGCATATATCAAATTTATTCAAAAAGTGTGACACATTATGATACGATATTTTGTTTTGCTAATTTACCAGCAAAAAGGAAAATCCACACTTAAACCTCTACAAACCAAAGGGTTTCTTGCTTTTGGTGGTCATAAAGTAGGAAAAGTAGGAGTTTTTCCTCAAAAGTAGGACTTTTCCTACTTTCCTACTGAAAAGTAGGAAAAGTAGGACAAAAATGAGCCCTGGACATAGGATAATTCCATAACAAAGTTACAACCTCTGAGTGACACAGGATAATTCCATAACAAAGTTACAACCTCTGAGTGACACAGGATAATTCCTTAACAAAGTTACAACCTCTGAGTGACACAGGATAATTCCATAACAAAGTTACACCCTCTGAATCACACAGGATAATTCCATAACAAAGTTACAACCTCTGAGTGACATAGGATAATTCCATAACAAAGTTACAACCTCTGAGTGACACAGGATAATTCCATAACAAAGTTACAACCTCTGAGTGACACAGGATAATTCCATAACAAAGTTACAACCTCTGAGTGACACAGGATAATTCCATAACAAAGTTACAACCTCTGAGTGACACAGGATAAATCCATAACAAAGTTACACCCTCTGAGTGACACAGGATAATTCCATAACAAAGTTACAACCTCTGAGTGACACAGGATAATTCCATAACAAAGTTACACCCTCTGAATCACACAGGATAATTCCATAACAAAGTTACAACCTCTGAGTCACACAGGATAATTTCATAGAAAAGTTACACCCTCTGAGTCACACAAGATAATTCCATAACAAAGTTACACCCTCTGAGTGACACAGGATAATTCCATAACAAAGTTACACCCTCTGAATCACACAGGATAATTCCATAACAAAGTTACACCCTCTGAATAACACAGGATAATTCCATAACAAAGTTACACCCTCTGAATAACACAGGATAATTCCATAACAAAGTTACACCCTCTGAGTGACACAGGATAATTTCATAGAAAAGTTACACCCTCTGAATCACACAGGATAATTCCATAACAAAGTTACACCCTCTGAATCACACAGGATAATTCCATAACAAAGTTACACCCTCTGAATAACACAGGATAATTCCATAACAAAGTTACACCCTCTGAATAACACAGGATAATTCCATAACAAAGTTACACCCTCTGAGTGACACAGGATAATTCCATAACAAAGTTACACCCTCTGAATCACACAGGATAATTCCATAACAAAGTTACACCCTCTGAATAACACAGGATAATTCCATAACAAAGTTACACCCTCTGAGTGACACAGGATAATTCCATAACAAAGTTACACCCTCTGAATCACACAGGATAATTCCATAACAAAGTTACACCCTCTGAGTGACACAGGATAATTCCATAGCAAAGTTACAACCTCTGAGTCACACAGGATAATTTCATAGCAAAGTTACAATCCAGTTTCTAGAGCTAACATAGTTTTTTTTAGTACCGCGTACTACCACCTATGAATTAATTACACTAATGTGTTAGGGATTAGGAAGGTTTATTTAGAGCCTTTGTGTGGAGGGAAAGTGGAAAGCAATTCAGGAAAAACCACCCTTAGTCCACATGACTAGGATCGAACCCAAATCTCCCCATCTTCGACAGTCTTGTCCATTGTGAGAGTAGCGCCTTAGACAATGTGACCACTGACACAAATATTGTGTTAAACATTTCATTGATTTAAAAATATATACACAGGAATTCAACCATTTTTCAGGAAAGTCTCTTCACTAATTGAAGAAAGCTATAATTATTCATGTTTCCCTTTACATATGAATTCTCAAACCACAATTTTTTTTCATTTCCTTTTTTAATTTATGAACTTCATTCAGCAATTTATTCTCAGGAGTCCAGCCCTTATAAAAGTTCTTGTCCTGATTAAACAGCTGATTTTTTTAACCGGACACTTAAAATGAATTGTTTTTTATTTATGATATAATTATTTTAAGATTTAAATAACCTACTTTTAACTGCTTCGTCGGCTGAATGGTCTAAGGCACTACTATCGCAAAAGACTGAACTGCCGATGACAGGGAGATTGGGATTCAAATCTCTGTTTGGTGTAATGAGGGTGATTTTTCCTAAAGTGTTCTCTACTCACCCTCTCCACAGATGTGGCTACACTTCCTCTAGATTCAATCTTTCTCATCTCTAACCCATTAGTGTGATTTATATATATATGTGTATAAACCAAACGAGTAGTAAGACGTGTAGCTAAAACAATACTGTTTCTTTTCTACTCAAATCTTTTCTATGAAAAACTCTTGGAACATTCTTCTGTTCGAGGCCATAGAAAGCTAATTTTGCTAGAGAATTTTACTATAGCCTACCTTTAGGCAATATATATGTTGTATACGTATGGCTTATATGTGTGCCCCCCCTAGTGGTGTCCATCAAATTGCAGGAGGGGACCAGATCCCCAACCCTTCCTTTATATGACCTTGCTTCCCCCACAAAGGATGTGTGTTCTGATGTCCCCAACACACCTTGCATATATATGAAAATACACTCTAAAATGCATTTTGAATGAGTTTGAATGTTGTGATGTGAGTAATATGTATGGTTTTCTTTTGGTAATGTGTGCGTGCAGCTCAAACGAGCAGTAAAATATGGTGATGATGATAATAATAAAAATAATAATAAATGATAATACAAATAATAATAAATTATAATACAAATAATAATAAATAATAATACAAATAATAATAAATAATAATACAAATAATAATAAATAATAATAAATAATAACACTAATAATAATAATAATAATAATAACAATAATGATAGTAATAATGATAATAATAATTATTATAATTTAGGTAATGTGAAGAGGTTTGTGCAGTAATTTACTTGAGAGGAAGGGGGAGGGCCTACAATCAAGGGGGTAGTCAGAATGAAAACTATAGGGAAAAGGGGGGCTTAGCCGCAGGAGCCCAAGAAAATCTATTAATATTAAATGCCTCCTTATGCTATTTTAAGTTATTTTTATGGCAGCTTAGGACAACTAAACCTATTCAACTAAATGTAAGTGATATTTTTTGAGAATATTCCTTTTCCGATTTGTAATGTGTTTATATTATGGTTACGGTGTTGTCAGATCTATAGTTGCTCTGTTAGTCGGGTCTATAATCTATGTAAAGATTCGGTCATGATGCCATTTTACAAATTTTTCAAAAATATTTTTTTCTTAGTCACTTAAGTGAGTTTGGTTTTTGAATGGGTCATTATAACGAAGGTTTTTAATTAATAATCTTAAATTTAGTATAATTTGATTCCTTACATTTTTTGTGAGTGTAATGCTAGTACCAATTTAGTGATTTTCAGGTTTAAAAAATTGTCTTAAAAGGTAGGGTTGGCAGATGTCCCAGTTCTCTGGGATTGTCCCGTTTTTTTTAGATGATATTCTTGGTTTCACGAAAGACCACTCTGGGACATGGGATTAACCCAGTTTTTCATATTTTTTTTTTATCTTTTACTCCATAACCTGTGATGTAGAAGGCCTATTTACATTATTTTTGTCAGGTTGGTATACTTAAGTATATCAGAATTCAGGAACTCCCACCTATCCTATTACATTCTCTTTGAATTTGTATGTCATTGCATCATTGGGAGTGTAAGTGAAATATTGTTTCGTGGTTCTGAAATTTATTTATATATTAAATTTAATTTACAATGTTAAAGTCTAAACATTCTGAAAAGATATTGCAAATTTCTACAAAAATATAGTGAAGAATTTCCCTTTGTAAAAAAAAAAAGTAAGATTCATTACAAAGGCAATTCAAATGTTAGTGTTGGTCGTGGCGGTATCTCTGACATTAAAGAGCATGTTAGTAGTCAAAAACATAAATCTGTTCCCTTGTCAAGTAAATGTGAATCAATTAGACATTTTTTTGTAAATCTGACAGTAATGATGAAGATAAGTTGATTGCTACCGAATTATTTTTTGCATCCATTGACTGCATTAACAAACTAATACTATTATTTATCGATTCAGAAACCACAATTAAATATTCATCAGCCAGAACCAAAACTACAAAATTAGTCACCAAAGTCCTAGCACAACATTCAATAGATTCAATTCTCAAAGAATTATCAACTTTTTCATATTTTAGAATAGTATGGACTACAGTAACCACAAAGCAGACAAAATATTCCCACTAGTGGTCCAATATTTTACAAAAAGCGGGATTAATTTTATTTTAATTAAACTTGGTAATTTAAACGGTGAAACGTCTGATATTATCTTGAGCTAATGTATTCAGACACTAAGGAATTTGAAAATGTAGGCCTATCTACAAAGCTGTACCAATATAGATTAAAAAGGAAGATTTGGAAAAAAAAAATCTGTTTAGAAAGTTAAAGGTTGAATTAGGTAGGCCTACCGAAATTGAAGATAGTAGGCCTAAAGGTTGTCCAGCAAATATTTTAAACAATATCATTCAAACAGTAGCAGATCAGCTGCCTTGTGATATTGATCAAATTATGTTAAAAATATTTCAATTTGTTTCAATATACATGGTTGGACCTAAACAATTTAAAAAGGTTTGTGAGTTTGTGGAGTGTCAACCCCCCACCTCCCCCCCATTCGTGTTACATGCTGTGGGCCTAAATCTTGTCAGGATGCGTTGTGGCTGAGGATAGGGGGATGAGTGGGTATATGATCGTGTGGGTTGTGATTGCCGTTCTACTTGGATTGTATGGTTCTTATTAGTACTACTATGTCTATTACAAATGTGATGTTGATAGTGATATTGAAAATATAAAATAACTTGAGTGAAAACCCCCTCCCCCCAGACTCGATTGTGAATAGTCAGCCCCGATAGCTGGACACACCACTCTTTATTCTGTTGACTGGCCTGGTTTCCCCTCTGGAATGCTGACACTGTTTATGTGGTCAACGCCTCTATTCTATTTGTTTACTAGCTAACCACAACACCATGCAATACTTGTTTTGTCATTCACAATCTAAATACTACGCCTCTATTCTATTTGTTTACTAGCTAACCACAACACCATGCAATACTTGTTTTGTCATTCACAATCTAAATACTACGCCTCTATTCTATTTGTTTACTAGCTAACCACAACACCATGCAATACTTGTTTTGTCATTCACAATCTAAATACTACGCCTCTATTCTATTTGTTTACTAGCTAACCACAACACCATGCAATACTTGTTTTGTCATTCACAATCTAAATACTACGCCTCTATTCTATTTGTTTACTAGCTAACCACAACACCATGCAATACTTGTTTTGTCATTCACAATCTAAATACTACGCCTCTATTCTATTTGTTTACTAGCTAACCACAACACCGTGCAATACTTGTTTTGTCATTCACAATCTAAATACTACAATATTATACAAACAAGCCTCTCAATTTAGGCCGTGTGTTTACAGGAGATAGAATACAAAACACTTCTTTTATATTCAATATACATATGGCTTTCACTTTTCCTGGTCATAAAAAGAATTTTAAAATGATTTGATGGATTACTACTTGGATACTTTTAATATTTGGGGATATTGATTGCAATTCCTGGTCATAATGGGAATGTTGAACATACTCTCTCTAATGAGGGTACAATGGTCAGAACAAAGAAATTTGCTACCGATACTACCGGAAACAATTGAGGGGACATAACAACGCCTCATCAATTTTGATTAAAATTTCTGCTAAATGTATGACTACATCTTAAAAAATAAAACTTTGATGAAGGAGGAAAAATCTTATCGGAATTAACTTTTAGCTTTTGCTTGTCTTTTTAAAAAAAATTAAATTAACTTAATTATGCTGTTTTCTTTTTTGTAATTTGTAAAAGGCATTTATTTAATGTGACATAAAAATTGAAATAAAATTGTAATACCGGTACTTAAATATTTTTTGTCTCGATTTGCCATTTAACAAAAATCTGATAGCCCTATAAAACGTACAATTCTTAGGTTTCATCCCCAAAAGATTCACCAGCTGACCCAATATTTGACATCTGCAGCTGAGAAAATTTCTAGGAGTTATTGTTTAATATACCATAGTAAAAGAAATTAAATTTTATATATCTTTGTCAATACAGTTTTAATAATTACTTAACAATTTCATACATTTCTTTTCAAGTAGAAATACATTTTTTCTGAAAAAAGATTTTCACCGGGCTACATAAATAAATTTAGCCAACACATGTAGCCTAGCTTACTGTAAATAAACAAAAATGCAGTATATCACCTTGGTTTAACAGTTGACGTATATTTATTCCATTTAAAACAATATTTTGAACTAAAATACTCTTTAGTTAAGTGCTCTAAAGGTGCGTTGACACGATGCAAGTCAGCTCGGTCCTAGTGGACTCGGATACGAGTTCTGTTCACACAGCCATTTTACTCGCGTGGATTTGGTAGGACTAAACATGGCGAAAAGGGTTCGAGCCAGTGTTGTTATTGTGGCTGAAATCCTTATAGAAGAGTTGTTAACTATGCAACAGAAAAAAAAAGTCGCAATCATCAAATATGGGTACGCGAATGGATTCGTAGACATGAAGCACTAGGTGCTTCATCTTGTTTTCTAAGAGAAGTGGCATTAGAAAATCCAGATACATACAAAAAACCACGTGTGACCAATTAGTAAACAATTTGAAGAATTATTGCTAGCAGATATATTATTATTATTATTGTTTATAGGCCCATCGACACAATGAGGTCATCAGGGCCGTGACATTTAAAAATACAGTAAAATCCCCATGGGGGAAAAAAAAAATATATGGATATACACCCAAATTTTAGTGATACACCTGCTAATAAAAAACCACAGGTGTATGCACTAAATTAAAAATACAGAACAAACATTTTAAAATATAATAAGTTTGTAAAAAGACAAAACAAACATATTAAAATATAAAATGATAAAAACAAATAAAACAGACATGTTAAAGCATACTAAAAGACGTGTTAAAAAGACAAAACAACATATTAAAGTACACTAAAAATGTTAAAAATACTCTCAATATGAGAAAATATCCAAATGAGCCACTTTATAAAAGTGACTCAGATGGCATTAAAAAGATCCGCCTGGCGTATAAAACGGAGTAAACAAATAACTCCATCCGCGCTATCGCGTAGTAAAAAACGTAGGTCACCTTTAAAATCAAGAGCCAGGCGGATAGGGGCATATTTACGACACTCCACCAAAATGTGGTACACACTAAGGGGAGCATCGCAAAATTCACACACTGGAGGTGGATCCCCTCTTAATAAAAATCCGTGGGTTAGAAATGTATGCCCGACGCGGAGTCTCGTCACGATGACCTCCTCTCTTCTAGACTTTCGTATAGAAGAGGGCCATCGTGACACACCGTCCCTGATGGACTGCAGCTTGTTCTGAGCAGGGGTCGAAACCCACTGCTCGTGCCAGGTGCGTAAGACCCCACGCCGAACATAACCCTTTAGATCTAAAAACATGACACCCAGACTCGCCTCCTTGGCCGCCTGGTCAGCAAGTTCATTTCCAGCTAGCAGATATAGAACAACACATAACTAAAAAGGATAGTGTAATGAGAAAAGCTTTACCTGCAAGAATAAAGTTGGAAATATCATTGCGGTATCTAACAACTGGAGATTCATACAGTACTTAAGAACATATGTAAAAAGTACCAAAAAGCACCATAAGTTCATGACCAATGTTTTGAAAGCAATTTATGAGAAAAGGAAACATTTTACTAAGGTAACTCCAGTTGTACATTATTATTTTAGAAATCTCATTAGTATAATGTCCATTATTCACTTTGAATAAAATAATGATTTGTGCATGACCTTGGGTGACGGGTGACATAGTTTGGTTATCTTGGGTGATGGGTGACCTGGTTTGGTTATCTTAGGTGACGGGTGACATGGTTTGGTTATCTTGGGTGACGGGTGACATAGTTTGGATATCTCGGGTGACAGGTGACATGGTTTGGTTATCTTGGGTGACAGGTGGCATGGTTTGGTTATCTCGGGTGACAGGTGACATGGTTTGGTTATCTTGGGTGACAGGTGACATGGTTTGGTTATCTTGGGTGACGGGTGGCATGGTTTGGTTATCTTGGGTGACATGGTTTGGTTATCTTGGGTGATGGGTGACCTGGTTTGGTTATCTTAGGTGACGGGTGACATGGTTTGGTTATCTTGGGTGACGGGTGACATAGTTTGGTTATCTCGGGTGACAGGTGACATGGTTTGGTTATCTTGGGTGGCGGGTGACATGGTTTGGTTATCTTGGGTGGCGGGTGACATGGTTTGGTTATCTTGGGTGACAGGTGACATAGTTTGGTTATCTCGGGTGACAGGTGACATGGTGTGGTTATCTTGGGTGACGGGTGGCATGGTTTGGTTATCTTGGGTGACATGGTTTGGTTATCTTGGGTGGCGGGTGACATGGTTTGGTTATCTTGGGTGGCGGGTGACATGGTTTGGTTATCTTGGGTGGCGGGTGACATGGTTTGGTTATCTTGGGTGGCGGGTGACATGGTTTGGTTATCTTGGGTGGCGGGTGACATGGTTTGGTTATCTTGGGTGACAGGTGACATGGTTTGGTTATCTTGGGTGACATGGTTTGGTTATCTTGGGTGACGGGTGACATGGTTTGGTTATCTTAATAGCAAAAACATTTTAAATGTCTCTCTTTTGATAAAACAAATCTTTGAGAATGGCCATCATTACTAAAATAATGTAGACTTGCAGATTCAGATGATATATTGTGTGAATGGGTATTTTCTACAGATTAAGGGTTAAACTCTTGTGCAGAACTTGTAGTGGATCGGTTTGTAGTTTCTATGGCTGCAATTCATTGTTGGGATAATAATTCCACAATTCTAAATTGGCAATAGATAGCCTGGTCTAGTGGGAGCTGTCGCAATTGATTGTCTACATTATTCTCAAAATTATTTATTTTCAACTGCTCTTTGTATATCTATCTTGGAGTTTTCCAATAGCCGCTTGAACATGATTAGGTATTTCTGAATTCCTCTTTTTTGGTTGTTTGTAGTTGGTGGTTTTCTTGTAGTTCAAATATTATCTTCAGTGTTTGATGAAGATGTTGATGAATGAGGAACTTGTGATTCACACTCCTTACTATGATTTACTTCCATTTCTGTTTGAGTAGTTGAGGCATTCAAATCAGTT
Organism: Timema podura; assembly: GCA_033556935.1. Taxonomy (NCBI): domain Eukaryota; kingdom Metazoa; phylum Arthropoda; class Insecta; order Phasmatodea; family Timematidae; genus Timema; species Timema podura. The sequence continues at coordinate 64,528,971 of JAVRXN010000004.1, forward strand.
TCAATTGGTGTACATCCCAGAGTTTCCATCTCAGTTATAGTTGGACCCTATAACATATTTAAACAATATGTATATATTTATACTCATATATATGATCTTGGGTAACTATTCTAGCTAATAAATAATATGTATAGAAAAGCATTTAAAGAGAGAGAGAAACTTAATTTTATTTTTAGATAAGATATCATTAGAGAAAATGATAATAATGTGTATTTAATTTGTTCGAATGGGTGATCAGCAATTGCTAAGAACTTTGGCAGTTGTTGGAATTTTCCAGAATGTCGCAGAGCTTTAGACGAAAAACATATTAATATACAGTGTTCTAGTAACTCTCACAGTGATTTCTACAATTACATTACAAAGGGTACCTACTTTAGCATAGTGCTTTTTACCCTAGTAGATAGCAATTAGTGTTTTCATTACATTTATGTGGGAACTAACGAACGTGTGAATGACAGTAGTATTTATGATAAATCAAAACTAAAGGAAGCAATTGAAGATGAATCTGTAAACTTTCCGGATTGGGTGTATCTGTGGGAGATGACACCTTTCCTCTTAAAGACTATGTGATGAAACCATATTCAAAACATACCCCCTTATCAATCGAGGAGAATTTGTTTTAACTACCGAGGCTACTGTCTTTCACGAGTGGAGAATGCATTCGGTATACTTGCAATGTGTTTTCAAAATTTTTAGACAGCCTATTTTGCTAGGCCCTGATTAAGTTGATGATATTGTAAAAGCTACATGTGTTCTCCATAAACGGCTAGGAATTACATCACCAAACCATTATATGCCAACCAGTATAATTGACAGAAAATATGATAATGGAAATATTATCTTAGGATCATGGCAATTTTAAGGTGTCTCGACAGGAATGAAAGACTTGAACCATGGATTAGGAAGTACAGCAACTTTACCCGCACAGCGGAAATGCATAGGTAAAGGTACTTTGACTGTTTCATGCAACAAGGGGCGATCCAATGGCAATTGAACATGATAAAATAAAATAATTTATAAGAGTGTAAATAATCACTGGAGTGATAAAGTAATTAGGCCTAGGTATTGTTTTTTATGTTTGCTATTGTTTTTCAATGTGATCTTTCAAAGTAGGTAAGTATTAAAGTATTATTAATAAAAAATGTATTTGCTGAGTAATAGTTTATTATTTTTTAAATCTATTTTAAAACAATAAAAAATAGAACTAATAAAATTATTCTACTTACTTGTTGTGCCTCACTGTTGAGTCAGCCCCTTGTCTCTTTCCTCCGCACTTGCACAGGCCGCACCACCCACCCTCTCTACTGCCAGGATCACTCCACAGTCCATGTTCTCCAAGCCGTCCGTGACAAGTTTCCCACTGTACTCTGCGCCCATGAGAACTCCTCTTTCTATTGGCTCGCTTGGCGGCCACTATTGCTCATGTTTTCCCGCGCCAATGGGAAGCTCCCATTACTCCCATTGGACAAGGCCAGGCAGCAGTTGAGGGTATTTAACAAGGTGGTTCCTCGGTCAGAGGCCAGTCGGATAGTGGCTACCCAAACTGGGTGCGCCACCTGTTTGAAAGAGCTATTAAATTGTCTTATGTTATGAAAGAGCAATATTGTTTAACCTTCTCTCTCCACCATCAGCCTACCTCCCACCGTGACTCACGTTGCCGGGACTTCATCATCTTCCACCACGACTCACGTTGCCGGAACATCTTTCTGTTCCACCGCGACTAACGTTGCCAGGACATCCTTCTGTTCCTCTGCGATTAACGTTGCCGAAACACGCTCGCCGACCTTTTTTCTACCCCTACCCACACGTGTCTGAACACAACGTCGCATTCGTCACAACATCAACCAGATACCCCCGAAGCCGCAGCGAGGGATAACATACTAAGTTGGAAACAAAGGCATATGAGATTTATATTATTCATCTGTATACATTCCAGACTTCTTTACTTTTTTTATTTTACAAACTTCATGACAATAGGTACTCCTTATATTCTTTATTTTATTTTATAGCTCATTAATACCAACACCAGAAATGTCCATACATTTAATAATTCGAAGGGACTCTCTCTCGTGCATTTTTATCTTGTAATCAATAGATCAAAAGTTCAATAAACACTTGAATTCTTCAAATAACTCAACAAACTTTGCTGTCCCCCCTCTGACCACTTTTTAGTTGCCGCCATGTTGAACTAGCACTCGCACGCATAAAAGTTTGAATACATCCAACTTACTCGAACGATGTGAATTGACTAGCATGTGTAGGCCTACTAGTACAGGGTGGTTACACAGTGCGGATTAGCATGCAAATGTCGTGCTTACAACTGTGTGAGCTGACTCACTCCAGTACACTCCCATCGTGTCAATGCACCTTAATGGCTCGTCTGCAACCTGTCATACCTGCATGTCGGAGTAGGAGTCGTAATAAATCTGCTGTCTACAATATTGTTAGATTCGGAGTAGTAAGTCGGAAGGAATGAACAGTGTCAGTTTCTTCCGACAATGTCATTGCGACACCTTATGTCAAGCCAATCGGAAACTAAGATGGTTGGACTAATAAAATCAATTAAAATGAACATTTATTTAATCTAGAAAAATAGTTCTTGTAAATAAAAATAGTACTATAAATTATAGTGTGGTTTTTTTCAATTTATAATAAAACATAATATAAACATTAAAAAAATTTTTTTTATTATTTGTCAACATGAATATGACTTTGTAGTCATAGTCCATGCTGGTGTATGTATACCTCAGTTTTATCTTCTGTGGTGCTGACTGACAGCTCACAGCTGACTTCTGACGGCTTTGAAAAGCTACCAGACCAAATTATGTATCCCTACGCCGAACCATATGATCTGCAAAAACCATATCTTTATCAGTTGTCACTTCTGACAGTCAAAATTTAGGTATATACCTAACTGTTGACTGTCAGAAGTCAGCTGTGAGCTGTCAGTCAGCACCACAGAAGATAAAACTGAGGTATAGGTATGCTCTTTGCCTAGATTCTTTTTTTGTGATAGTTTTGTGGAAGCTTAAACCATTTTAAAAATTAATTTTTGAATGGGTCTGTCAGGTAGACAATATCAACCTTTTTATGACAAAAAAAAATCCTTTTTACAAATAGGAATATAATAAGACCCTACCATGGACCCAAATCGCTCTAACTTTCTGTGAAGTTACCCAAAAGCAAATCGTGCTAATGTATTTCAAAGCCAGTTTTTGGTGATAAGCGGTAGTATTTTTAAATTTATTTGAAATTATTTGTTTTGGTACAACAAAAAGTATTTATCTATCTAGGCCTATATGTTGATTTCAAAGTTAATGTGAGAACAGTGCTACATATAGTTACCCCCCCTACACTTGAAAGATAATTCAGACACCATCGAAAATGATTTTCGCCCTTTAGCTTATGGTAACGGCAATTTCCAAATTCACTTAGATTCCAAGGGCCCTTAGACGGACAATTCAGACGTTGCCTGAGTGTCAAGAATTCCGCTCTCTAGGTCCTATTCCCGCCAGTTTTGCGAGAATGACCCACAAAGAAAATGTTTGTGATTATTGTAACACATAAAAATTGGCTAGTTGCTCGTGTTTTGACAAATAAGAATACAAATATACAAGTTAAGTTATTGTAAATTCGGCATAAAGCAATAAGTAAAATAGTTCTTCAAATACATTAGGTATTGAAAATTATTGCATAGGCCTAATTGCAGCAAACAAATTAGGTTGATAACTTCCATTTTAAAAGCAAACTACCTTATATAAAACTGTAAAAACGTTAAGTATTTATTTATACAGTATAGGTCTTCTCCTAATATATTATAAAATATACAAATTCTAAAATTTAGACTTTGTAGGCTTACATATAAAAAAAAGTATTGACGGTTACATACGTTTGATATTACAGCGTCTTTGCTTAGTGAAAAGTCTTCTAAAATTATTTATTTAATATGAGTCATCAAAACTGGCAGCACAAAATATGAACATTAGTATTTCTAACTGGATGCATTTTTATTTAATTAATTTGAATATTTTGTGTATTATACATAAACAGTACGCCAACAGCCATGTTGCGCTTTTAAATTTGTTATCAGTGTGACCAACTTTTACTTATACAAGGAAAGTTCTCATTAATAACAAGTGCGAGTCTTAAATACATAGATAAGGAAGTGGTGTGATTTACTTTTTTTCTTCTATATGTTCCATAACGTTATTAAGGGGATGGATCACCATGAGAGATGAGCGCGGCCGGATTCTAAGGCGATTTCTCTGTACATGATTACTAAGAAAACTATTATAGATATTTTAATCAGATTTTTACTACTGTAAATATCAATTCACTTACATGGTTTATAGTTTATTCCTATCTACCCAGCCAATTCAAATTTAAGTTTAAAAAAATAATTTAAAGATCACTGCATGAAACAAACTGGGCTTGTCATTTAAATGTGGGAAGACTTAGGCTAAAACGGTTTTCATTGTATTAATATAAACACATTTCTCTATCATTTAGTATAATTTAACGCCAGTTAAAAGTTAAATATTTGTAAACAGCTTTGTTTAAATAATTTTTGCATGATCGTATTTTCTTGGTTTAGTGTTGTTTTTTTAAAAATCTGCAGACAAAGTATAAACCGAGTAAATATGATTGAGAATAATTATCATTTCATTTTTCAGCATACATATTGTTCTAAACTAAAATAAAGTGGTACAGTTTTATTTTGATTCAAAAAAGTGTTGTGGTGCAGTAGCCTGTGACCTAGCGGTGTAAGGTTGAACAAAATGAACCTCTCGAGAAAACTCATGGCAGTGATGCCAAGCGTTGCACGGTGACGAGCAGATGTTCTCAGGAAAAATATCAACTCGACTGCGTTCATTTATTAAATCAGTTGTATGAATACCACGTGTTTTGCAATGGAAGCCGTTTCTGTAAAGAGAGATCGAAAAAAATAAAATAAAAAACTACTTTATCTCTCAACCAGACGAAAGAAAAATAAATGTTCTACTCTTGTGAATTGGATAGAAAAAAAGTGTCATGAATTTATTATCATTTCTGCGTGAAAAATACAATTTTAATACTGTAGTTTAAAATCCATCCATTAATTTCAAATCATGTGCGTAGAATACCTAATTAATATAATTACAGGACCCGTTTTGGTGACCTCATGATTTAAGGCACTACTCTTGCAAAAAACTGGACTGCTGAGGACGGGGATTGGTGTTCGATCCCAGTTTGGTGCTATGAGGTTATTATTCCTAAAATGTTTTCCACTCACCCTCCACGCAAATGTGAGTGTAAATCATCTAAAAGCAACCTTACCCTTCTCTGACACATTAGCTTAATTAGTACATCGGCGTAAAACCCACAAGGGCTCGGTTCACTTTGGTGTACCAATCAAACACTTTGGCCCTACCTTTGGTAATCTGATCTGTAAACAGAGTCAATAATTTGGTATCGATAATACGGGGCTAACTAAATCATTTTGGACTATTGGCAATTTGAACAAGAAATACACTTGTCACAATAGATAAATGTCTTGAAACTATTTTGCTATCAATTGTAAAGGTGGATAATGAAACGGGGTGGGGGGACTATTGAACATGCCTTGACCACCGCGCTTTTAAAATTAATAACATTAACACAGATACATATTTAATTTTGACAATTATTATTTTACAAAATAGTTTCATCACAAATATAATTTTTACTTTCTCGCACCCCTCGCGTGCCATAGTCAAAGATTTGGAAATAACGTAAGCTTTAGAGAGGAAGGGAAGGGGGGAACACAAATGCTAAGAGGAGGATGTTACTCAACATATATAAGAGTGTGCAGTGTAAAGATTATTTCCATGTCTTTTTTTTTTGTTCTTGTGATATTAGAAATGCTTCACTTCTTAATATTCTTTGATGTTATCCGTAAATTTACAATAATAAATTAGGGTAGATAATAAATACGGTAATTAAGAGAAAGTGTTCCCACATTTGCGTGGAGTAAATGAGAAATCACGAGGAAAAACACCTCAATTCACGCGGTCGGAATTCAACCAAAATTTGTAGCACAGGTCCCTAATAAAATTAAAAACGTTGTGTTCATTGCAGAAGTTTTGATGAAGGACTTTGAATGTATAAAGTTGTAGAATGGATGTATTATTATTATTATTATTATTATTATTATTATTATTATTATTATTATTATATAATGTGTGTAGCTAAAATTATAAAATAGCTAGTGATGTGTATATATATTTTATGAACGTCCCTGACACAAAAGTGATTGATAAGGGAGAAATAGATTATAAAATGATCATGCTTCAATGTAAAACTTGTGTTTAAGCCTATCAAATTTGGTCAAAATCGATGGATGAATATTTTCTATACAATTGGGTGAAAAACATTTTCTTGCAGTATATTTCTTTATGTTTTATTGTAATTTCAAATACTTATTTTTAGAGATAGTGTTTATAATTTTTGAAGTACAGGCAATAAGTGTAATATTTATTCTATAAAAATTATACATTTTTAAAAATAAAATCTTTCTTTTTGCAGAAAATTGTTCTATATGCTATCTTCAAATTTGAATATATATATATTTATATATGTATATATATATATTTATATATATATATATTTATATTTATATATATATATATATATTTATATATATATATATTTATATTTATATATATATAATATTTATTTAATAATATAATATTATATTTTTATATATATTATAATATAATATTATATTATATTTTGATTTACATCATATTATATATAAATATATATGTATATAATATTATTTAATCTGGTCAAAATATTTTCTTTCAGTTCCTGAGGTAAATGGTCGGATTAAAATTTTTGTCAAATAAACAGAGAATTTGTGAATAGATTTTTTTTTCAAAAATTGTTTAGTGGTTTTATGGATCAAGAAGGTTATAATCATAGAAATTGTACCTGCATTTGCGAGGAGGGAGCGTGGAAAACCAGTTTGGAGAAACTAACTTTAGTACACCCGACCGAGATTAGAACCTTGATCTCCCCATCATTGGCAGTCTAGTCTACTGTAAGAGTAGCGCGTTAGACCATGAGGCCATCAAAGTGAGTGTTATACATGTTAAAATATGTATAAACGTATAAAGCTATATTTGATTATCGAATATAATTAATAAAAAATAGGTTAATAGAGTTTGAAATTCTTGATAGCTACAAGTTCATTGGTGTAGTTATAGGGTGGTGGCAGAATGCCACAGGCCCACGCTCAAAATAGGGCCCATCACGCAGGTCCACCCACCCAAAATTAATTTGGTAATATATGAAAGCGTTGTCTTTCAGGCCTATCATTGTTTCGTAAAGATCTCATTATTCAATAAAAAATTACTCAATAGTCATTTTATTGCGCATAATTTATGCTGTACAAAAATGTATGTACATATTTTTCTGTAAAATCAATAGAAACAGCTGTCAGGTCATTTTCAAAACTTTACTAAAAATTATTTAAGAAGCACATGAATCAATAAAGGCTGCAGGGATTAGATATGTTGACTGTTGAGCTACTACCCGTAGCTTGTCCTTGGAGGAAAGTGTAGACAATTTCACAGAGATCAATGTTTGTTTAGCCTCTATAAGTGTTAATATTGATAATTGACTATAGATTTGTTTATAATATTTATTAATATTGTTTTATTCAATTCAGATTAAGTTTTTTACATTATATTGAAACTTTTCAGCAACAATTTTATCAAATATTATGGCTGTATGGTAATGCACTTAGAGTGGTTTTTCCTCAATGGGTTTACACTCTTATCTCTCCACGCAAATGTGGGTACACTTCCTCTAAATTTAACCTACCTACTCTATATTAATACGTATTATAAAATAATTCCAATAATAAATGTCTAGATATTTTTTTATAATCTACAATTATTCATAAGATTTGGGGACGGTGGTGTATTTTTCCCTTGAGGTCACCCACAGTGGGTCAATTACTGCATAGTTATGTCTTTGTACTTGTTACAAGCTAATGTAGGTCAAGCTAGTTTTACAATAGGAAATTTTAGTGCATCTTTAAGTTTATATTAAAATTATTATTATTAGTAGTATCTGGATGGTGTAATATAAGAAACTAAAGTAAATAATAAAGTAAAAAAACACAATATCTTATTTATGTTTTATACATATGTGTGTGGCCCCCCTGCTTTTAAGGGTTCTAACACTTTTAAAGAAAGGTACATCTCTGACCCCCAATTTTCTGCGTCCATGAAAGAAGATATAAAAAAATAAACACTTTTTATGTTAATTGATAAAATATCTCTATCACCATTATTATTATTATTATTATTATTATTATTATTATTATTATTATTATTATTATTATTATTATTATTATTATTATTATTATTATTATTATCATCATCATCAGAAACTGTCCTCACCCCTCATAGCTTGGGATAAGTCAGATGCTGAGGAAATGATCTACATTCTACGGTGTGTCTGTCGATAGTTTTATATCCAATGTTACTCATTGAGGGTGAACTGGGAAGGGGGGAGGTTTGATAGGGCGGGGTATTACCACCAATTTCTTCTCCACCCCTTTCCCCATCAAAATGTGTCTTCCTCCAGTTTGTTTGGTTCCCTCTGATATACTTGAGTTTGAAGCTGAAAGATGGTTTGTATCAAACTTCAAATAAATTCTATAACAATCTATTATTATTTTTAAGTGCTTAAGCGCCATGCCCAAATAGCTTTTAGTGGCATTCCATTTTCAAACATTTTCCATTGGCTTTGAGTCATTCCCCTAAAAACTCCTCAAAAATATATTTCTTTACAATTGCCTTGCCCGAAACTAATAAAGTTTCGCCGACACTCTTGGTAGTCATCACAATAGTTTTTTTTTTTCATTGTGACTTACTTCCAGTTTGAGTTGTACACATGCATGAACTTGGAATGAGGAAGGTAACATTTTAGATTTAATGTACCCACATTTGCGTAGAGTGAGATTGGGAACAATTTTAGGGAAAGATACCCTTATTGCACACAACTGGGATTTGAATTTCAATCTCCCCACCACCAGAAATCAAGTCCAATAGTATGTGCTACTCACCGTGTTCAACTGACATGTTGAAGACGGGGAGATCATGGTTCGATTCCGGTCGGGTGCTCACAGGTGGTTTTTCCTAAATAGTTTTCTGCTCTCACTCCACGAAAATATGGATGCACCTCCTCTAAATTTAACCTTCCTGATGCCTAACACATTATAGTAATTATTACATAAGTGTACAGCCCGAACGGATAGTAAGACGTGGTGATATAGATAAATAATAATAGCGTGTTTAAAACCGTTTTAAAAAAACACCCTCAGTATACACTACTGGGATTTGAACCCCAAACTCGTCACCAGCAAACCAGTCTAATACGAGAACGTCAAATTAAAAATGTTTTCTTCAGCTAGGTAAGAAATATTAAGAAAACCATACTACTGATTATATAAGTTGAACCTAAAAATAAACTAGCAGATTTCTGCATAGTTTGGTCTTTGATAAAAGCCGCACTCTTGCCTTTCCCTTGCCAGAAACTTGACCCATGTAAACAACAGATTAGCTCGCTCCCTCTCACTCTTTTAGACCAAATTTGACAGATATGACAACACCGCAACTCAAGTTCGGTGTCGGCTAAACAGTCCAAATAGTTCAATATATGGACGTTTCTTAGGAGTTGCGCTGATAGCGCTTCTCAAGTTTTACAAGGTAGTCCATCCACTTAAAACGTATGGAGTAGTGATGGGCACAATCGAATAATTCTAAGAATCGAGTAATTACTCGATTCTCTTTAAAAAGAATCGAGTAATCGAGTAAAATTACTCGAGTAATTTTTAGCAAATCATCTACTCGAATCGTCCCGTGGCAATCGGTTGGACAATATTACTCGGAAGTCTTGCAATGGAATTCGATACTAATAACAAGTCCATAATCTCTTCCTGTAGTAGGCAGTCGACACTGACCTCTACCCCTTATTTTCATGTTTCACTTTACATCTACAGTTAATATGAAAGTATGCGTTTTAAGAAATGTCTCACAAATAAAAATTGTTTTGTACTCTTTTTAATAAAATAAACTTTTCTTTAACCGTTCATGTTAAAGAAATTGATAATAATTGTACCTTTATAAAAGTAAAAACAATTGTTTTTGGTTTTGTATCTTACTCTGATTAGTTTCAATTTATTAATAATCATATTTTACTAAGGAGAAATTAAAATAATTATAAAAGACAATATCTAGTTTCGTCAATGCGATTGTGAAATTTAGACTGCCGAGGTGCCGAGTAAAAAGAATCGAGTAACTTTCATCGAGTACTTTTGAAAAGAATCGGAAATGTGATACGCTTAGCTAGTAGCATGCTTTTCGATTGTGTACTTTACATCTGCGAGTAATTTGTATTGATAATGCATGTGCAACGTTTAAACCATAAAGGGTCATTTTTGCGTGGCAGCGAAAACTGTTGATGAAAAATGAGCTCTAAGGGAATATAGCTTTTAAATGGAAATAGCGTGGTAAACAGTCTAGCCAATAAGGTCGATTCTTATTTATCTGGTAAGAAAAGAGAAAATAAAAGAATAACACGGTCCGAGTAAAGTTACTCGAGTAATCCCGGAAGAATCGAGTACTCCCGATTACACAACACAATCGAGTTACTCGATTATTTTTACTCGATTGTGCCCATCACTAGTATGGAGAGCCCATATGGCAAAAATGTTAATCTTTTGGGTGTTACACAAGTTAGTAAACATTCAGAAAAATGTCAGATATAGGTTACTTAAACCAAATATAAATTAAATACCGTAGGTATGTTTCTCAAAAAGCTAACTCTGGCTTTGGTTCTTATTAATCATTTAAGAAGGGATTAGGTTTGTTTAAAATGGGTCACTTTACAGATTTGTTCTAAGTTTGAGAAGGAAACGCAACTTGAATAACCTCTACAATTGGAACTTGGAAGGTTGATGTGTGTTGGATTAACACCTTAAAGGCTAATGAACTTGAGGAATGGTATGCCTATGGTACATATTATGGAGTATCGGTATATAAAAATAGACCTATTTTATTATTGTTGGTACAATATATGTATATTATGTTATTAATATTAAGTTACTAGGCCTACTGAAGATGACAGTAAATCGAATAATATAGATATTTATAAAGTTTGTTAATTTTGAAATCATATTAACGGTTGTGGCAGTTATAGGCTCTAATTAGTTCAGTTCGGTTGGATACTTTCACAAGTCTACATTGTTTAGTTAGGCCCACACATTAACTTAGTAGATATTCAAGATTTTTTTAAAAAAGATAAAAATATAATGGTGTTTTAATTGCAAGTGTTGGGTTTGCAACGAATAAATAGGAAATGAGGTAATTGTAGACGATTAATTTGTGTTTGTAACTCAGATTCGCTTTTATTTAAGCAATATGGCACACTAACATACCATTTCTAGGCGAGCTATTTTTTTATTTTGTCAAAGTTGAAAAAAAAAATGTACATACATATAATTATAAATATGCTATATAAATTTGCTAAGGTAAATTTAATCATAAAATGTTGATATCTTATAAATAAGTTAAATGTTGAAATAAAAGATTATGTGGCCTATATCTTATGAATATATTAAAATTGAAATAAAGGGTAGGCATATTATCCTCTGCACTTGCTAGGCTATAATTTTACAAATTAGTAATGACAAAACTTTAGGTTAATTAGTCATTACCCGTTTTGGTGACCGCATTGTCTAACGCGTTACTCTCACAGTAGATTATACTGCCGATGATGGGGAGATCAAGGCTCGAATCTCGGTTGGGTGTACTGAGGGTGGTTTTTCCAAAATGGTTTCCCACTCAACACAAATGTGGGTACATTTTCTATAATAATTATAATGTTACCAGTCCCTAAAACCATTAGCGTACTATAATTAGTACACAAGCATATAACCCAAACAAGTAATAGGCCTAAGATGTGGCACTAAAAAAAGTTATGTTGTTTGAAAAATTTAAAAAAAACTCACTTAATTCATAGAAGAATATTAATATATAGTAGAACATAAATATTCAAAAGATTGTCACTAAATGGCACCAAAAGTATTTCAATAAAAGATACCAATTGCTAACATTTGTTTTATTATAAATTATCCCAAATGAACAAAACCTAACCTTTCATGTGCCAACAACATATTTTTCATAAAATTTCTGTTTTCTTGTTGTATGCCTACTATATTCATGAACACATTCACCTAACTATCACATTCACACTATTTTGATGCACAGTCCTATATATTACTATTCTATTAAGGCCATTTCACACTGGCATCCCCGGTGTCCGTGGAATACGTGATTGAACGTTTTGTAGAAATTGCTTCCCAGCTTATCAAATGGGGCAATTCACACTGAAAGATGTCACAGAACGATCAAGGTGTCCGCGGTACGGATGTTTTCAGATCACTCTCCGAGCGATCAGTAGGTTGGACGTTTTGAACTGAGCATGTGCATTAGCATTTTGAAGAGGACGTGGCCGCCTACACTATACTAGAGAATAGCAACTCAAGTTTGTAGGCATCAAAAATGTCCGCAGACATTTAGTTGCAATGTAAATTGACACGTCCATGGACATTTATTTTGTCCACGATTACCATGGACACCATGAATGCCAGTGTGAAGTGACCTTTAGGTTTAATGTGTATTAATAAATATGCTCAATCACCATTGGGTTATACAGTAATCTAGGATTTTATAGACGACTCGAATTTGGTGAGTTTTCTTTATTTTTTTAAATCATATAGAATGATTATACAATATTAATTTTGTTATAATTGGAAATTTGCTTTTGGTGTTGCGTGTACGAATGCTAACAAATATAAAATGTATCATTATATAACATAGGAAAAGATTAAATAAATCTTGCCCTTGGCATCCACCATTCCCTAAAAATCACTCAAATGTGATAAATGTATAGGCTTACACTAGTTTTGGGTTCATAAATAAAGGCTGAAGAAAATGTATAACATGCTTGAAATTTTAAAACCCTGTTCTATTTGAACGCTAGAAATATTTTGATTCTATTAGCTCTTTGTAAATTTATTTGCTACAGTTTCACACACATATAATTTAAATACCAGTAATTTAACAAAAATTAAAGTTCAAATAATTTTTTTATTCTATTAGGCCAATAGTGATTTAATATTACAATTTTAAATAAATTTTTATTCATTATCAGCTCCAGTCTATGGTACATTTCTATTAGGAGCTTTAGTAACTTGTTTAGCCATTGGTGTTGCCATTGAGAATGCACGCAGCACTGATGTGGCAAAATTTGAATATTCAAAACTATATAACAGATTGTCAAAAATTGGTTTCCAATAAATTGGTTGATTAGTCTTTTTATACCTATTTGTTTGAGGAATATTGTGTTATTCTGGAACAATATTTGAGTCCCAGTGTGTTTCAAAAACATTTCATTACAACATCGGATAAAATTTTCATGTCAATAATTATTTTAAATGATGTTTTGTACCTTTGCATAGGGGCCTACATGTGTTGAAAAGTACTCAAAATTATCTGTGAAAAATGTACATTCAAAAGTTAATTTTTCCACTTTGCTTTAAACTTTTATTTGCTCAGTGTGTGTATCGGGGCTATAACCCCCCACCCCCACACCAACATTTAAATATTAAAAATAGCATGCATAAAGTGTTTTACACATTTTAAAGGTCGGCAACTCCATATACCTGCTTCGGTGGCCACATGGTCTAAGGCTCTACTCTTGCAGTAGACTAGACTGCCGATGACGGGGAAATTGAGGTTCAAATCTCTGTCAGGTTTAATGAGGAAAGTTTTTCCAAAATGGGTTTTCACCCTCCCACCACACAAATGTGGATAAAATTCCTCTGGATATAACCTTTTTAATCCTAAAATGGTTAGCGTAATCAGTACATAAGCATATAACATGAACGAGTAGTAAGGGGTCGTCCATAAATTACATAATGCTTTTGGGGGGTAGGGAGCCCCAATGTCTATATGGTGTTACATGGGGGGAGTGTGGGGTACATTAATTAAAGTGTTACACAACACAGATCCTATAGTCAAATTTTAATGTTGAAAAATAATATTATTGTTAATGTTTTCACCTTTAATAAACACACTTATACCTAACTTTCGAATATCTACAGGGCTAAAAATGCAAGTTTTGTTTATCAATATTTTGAATGCGCTTAAGTGGCCTTATCTGACCGACCACAAATGCCAAGCACATTCGATAACACATATTTACCATGTGCATGACAGTGACAAATGTTTATACTCACGGCACTTGTTTGGCCTTGTCCAATCCACTGACACACTCATGTGCTTTTAGTTGGGTAGCAGCTGTCTATCAGCCGGCTTAATTTATATGTATAGTTGAGTTTTAATATAGCTTAGATTCCTAATGCACATTGTTTTATATAGGCCGTGAATAGTTGCTTGTGTTTTACACAAACAAAAATAATCTATTCGAAAAGAAGATTCTTGTTCACTGCTTTATTTAATGCTTATAAAAAGCAATATCCAGAAAAAACAGTGGAAGAGTCTCAAAAAGATATTGTAAAGAAATGAAACGAAGCAAAAGTACAACATTTATCTCAAGGCCAGTTTGAGGAGTCCATCAATAGTGTAATTTCTTCGTACCAGCAGCTTGCTATGAAAAAGAAAGCTTCAAATATCCTTAATTATTTTAAAAAGGTAGGTGTATTTATACCTTTACTTTGTTATAAATCTGTGTATGTTAGGGGCAGCGGAGCTATGAGTGGGGGGGTGGCCATGTATATGCTAGGGATGGAAGAGAATGACATTTTTACATCGGAACGGATGGGAAATAGTCATAATATCGGGATCAGGACAGGAACGGGAAATTATAAAAATGATGCTTTAGAATAATTTTAGAATAAAAATATATATTGGTTTCTAAACTAATACAGTAATACTTGTAATTAAATTGATAAATAAAAGTCTAAATTAACTAATAACTCACAAAGATATAGTTACTGGTATTTATGAAAATCTAATTATCTAATTATGACCACATAATTCTTAACTACCCACCTTGTTGATGTAGTTAGCTAACACGCTAGTTTCATGCTGAGCTTGACTGCTGAGGACGGGGAGATCGAGGTTCGAATCTTGGTCGGGTGAACTGGAGGTGGTTTTTCCTGAATGGTTTTCCACTCTCCCTCCACACAAATGTGGGCTCACATCCTTTACATTCAACCCTCCCAATTCCTAACCATTAGCATAATTAGTACTTAAGCGTATAACCCGAACGGTTAGTAACTAGTAAGACGCAGTGCTAAAATAAAAATTCTTGATTTATGTATTATAAATTTATCATTCTTTTTTGACTCTATTACATGAGTAAATTATCACATATTATACTAATATTATATTAAGTTTTGTTGACTATTTAACGTGGAACAAACTTACAAAGTTTTAAGTTAGTTAAATTTAAATTCAAGGTTTTTTTTTCCTTCTCATCAATCTTATAACTCTCCTTACCAAAAAATTACTTTGAATATGACTAAATTAAATATTCTTTTGTTCTAAAACCCCTTCAAGGTTATCTGGGTTTTAAACACCTTAAATATTATTTAGGTATGAAACTCCTTACATGTGCCCTAAGTTTGTTACCCTTTTAAATATTCTCTATTTTTGAAAAACCATGAAACTTCGCTCTGTTTAAAGCCCCTTTAATCTTCTCTAGAATTGCCACCCCTTAAAGATTCTTTGTTTAACACCCTTGTAATCTCTACTCTTTGGTTGTCAACATCAGCCAGGCTGATGCTCATAAATAGTTGACTTGGCAAGCTCCCCCTCCCCCACTCCCACCCCTGTGATTTATATGCCCCAAAATATGCTAGAGTATAATATATATCTCCTTCTCTAAATCTTTCAAGCTCTCTCGCTTGCTGAACCTAATAAATAACTGTTGATAGACAGAGCACATTGACTCACGAGCTTCCCAACTTGTTTGTCTCACCCCTGCAGTAAAATACCCTCTTCCCCCTTCGAAGCTTGGTACAGAACAAAGAAGATAAGTATGACAGGGTAATTAAAATAATCATAACTACTACACAAGATGTTTTTGGTTGCTATTTAGTATGCATTTTGTACTGTGGTGTGGTCAAATTTTATTTATTGTTTATTAATTTTATCTAATGGAGCAGGAATGAGGAAGGTAGAATTTTAGAGGTAATCTACACTCATTTGCATAGAGGGAGAGTATAAAACCACTTAGGAAAAGCCACTCTGAGTACACCCGACTGGTATTCAAACCTCGATCTCCGCTTCATCAGCTGTCTAGTCTTTTTCAAGAGTAACCAGGATACAGGATCGATGGTGGAACAAAACATGAGTCTGGGTATTGATAAATTAATAAAAGTGAAGTTGTAGACTAATCCAAAATAACCCGCCTCGGTGGTCTAGTTAGCTAACATGCTAGATTCATGTTGAGCTAGACTGCCAAGGACGGGGAGATCGAGGTTTGAATCTCATTTGGGTGAATTGGGGGTGTATTTTCCTAAATGGTTTTCCACTCGCCCTCTACACAAATGCGGGTTCACAACCTCTAAATTCAACCTCCCCATTCCTAACCCATTAGCGTAATTAGTACTTAAGCGTATAGCCCGAACGGGTAGTAAGACGTGATGCTAAATAAAAAATTCCAAAATATAATTTAGCAAAGTTATATACCTAAAAGTTATAGCTCCCTATATGGTGAGAATATCACTATAAAAAAAATGCATATATTAAGAAAGATGTCTTCCCCCAGCATCAAGCATCGGATTTGGGCACTTTAACATCATGTAGCGCCACTACAGAAAAGGGCCATCCAAGTGAGCACATAGTATTGCCGTCTTGCTCTTACGCAGTTTGCAAACCTGACACCCATGACAAAAATATGGTAGAGGTTTTGCCTGATGAAACTGAGGAATCTGAGCTAGTCAAAAAGTTTAATGTAGCTGCAGGTAAGAAACAGACAATTATAGTTCTTGCTTAATGTAACTTATGTACTCTATCACTGGCTTTCATGAATGTTTGTTTTTGTGAACACTACTTTAAGAGTTGTATTTGTTCACTTAGCTCCATCTATGCATGATGAGACACGTAATAAGGTGCTGGTTGAGAACTTCATGGAGAGCAGCAAAGCTACCAAGGAACTGAAGCGTCAATATGGAAAGCCTGTACAGAAATCATTTGCTCTCAAGATCGGTGCCTATGAGAAGCAGCTGAATGCGTTAACGGAGGCACCAGACACAGATCTTACTACTGAATCCATTGACAAACAGATTTGTCAGATACATTAAGATTTATATATTGAAAGAAAGAAATTGAAGACTATCCGGGGAAGAGTAGAATGGCAAAAAAAATATTACGACAAATGAAAGTAACTATTGCATGTGTGTGAAAATGATCCCGACATCCACAGAGAACTGCAACGGCACTCTGAAGAAGGCGGCAGACCACTCTTGGAGGAAAAATCGAGCGAAATTCTAAAAGCGATTGCTGATATCGTTATGTTTGGGGCAGCAGCCCACAATAGACACCAGAAGGAATCTGTTTGTTCTTGTAAAACTTTAAGTCAGTTTCAGGATCAACTTAATGCAATGGGGTTTGAAATTTGAAATATCAAGAAGCGCAACATACTTGCGGATAATACCCCGAAGTTCAAACTCTTTAGAGGCAGAAGGCACATTGTTACAGTCCCTGTGAATCTCTGCCAGGTAGAATCTGATCTGCATAAGGGGCACAAGGATCAATCGCTATGCACTGCTTCAATTAGAAGCCTTGAATCTCTTGCTTCCATTTTGTGTCCAGAACAGGTCACATTTATATCTCACGACAAAGCTAGTATTCCAATAGGTATTACTGCAGTCAAAAAGTAGTCTCTTTTTCTTATGCACTTGGAATACTGTGTGACGCTTCCAGATTATGACTGGGTGATCGCTCAAGGTCACAAACTATTTCCCTCAGTGTATGCAGGAATAAACATAAAAAGTTACTTTATGGGTCATCCTGCTTTCTCCTATTCTGGTCCCACCTATTACACAATAAGAAGTGGGAAACATTCTTCATCTACGGCAAGGATTTAGAAAGACTGATCAACCTAGAGACTTTTGCAAGCATCATGAAGAATTCTGCTGGTGATTTTAAACCTATCCTCATGCTATCTGTAGATGGGGGACCTGACGAAAACCCGAGGTACACAAAATTCATTGCTCGTGCTATCCAACATTTTAGAAAATTTTATGTTGATGCATTGTACATTTTTACCAATTCACATGGTCAGAACACATTCAACAGAGTGGAGCGATGTATGGCACCACTTAGTCGCATACTCTCCGGTCTAGTTATTCCATATGACAAGTTTGGATCGCATCTTGATGAGCAAGGAGAGACAGTTGATCAGGAGCTTGAAATTAAAAATGTTGGGTTTGCTGGTAATATCCTAGCAGAATTGTGGAACAAACTTGTTTTTGATGGATTCCAAGTGTAGGCAGAGTACATTCATCCTTGCATCGAAAAGGATGTACCAAACCTTCCTTCACCTGACTGGTATGCTGAACATGTTCAGGAAAGTCAATATCTTCTTTAAGTAGATCAAATTGCTAACTTAATTTATCCATCCTATAGATTGAAATTGGCAATTTTTTAAACTAAAATGTTCACTAAAATGAAATCCAATCATTTATGGCTAATTAGACTACAAGTACTTGCAATCAAAGCTTTATTGGATATACAAAATAAAGTGTAACAAGAAGCTACACTCTTTTAGAGTTAACAAGATGAGGAAAAAACTTTACTGAATAATTTGTCTGCATACAATAAACAAACAAATAAATTACTAAATAGCCCTGTTGACGTCACTCTCAAAATGATTGGCTATCTAGAACACATGGTACCTTTAATTTAACATTCACATAACTTGAACGTTCTCCTCTGGACAAATCTTAGGTTAAGTGAACGTTAACTTAACTGCATTGTGATGACTTAAAACATGAGGAGAAATGTTACATTATGGGAAAGTTAAGTGAAATTCAAGTTGATCTTGATCTCGACACTAACTAAATTTCATATTATGAAAATTGAAAAATGACACCTGGACACGGGAATCGAACCCGGGACCTTTGGCTTAGTATGCCAATGCTCTATCCACTGAGTTATCCAGGATTCGTCCCGTGCCCAGGATCATTCTTCCCTCATATTTTAAGGCAGAGTCTATGATGGACTTAGTGGAAATTGTCGGCTACAAAAATGTGATTATATTAATATCACGAGCTATCAGATAACGCAGCCATCTTCGACTCGGTTGCTGCCATTTGTACAATTATTAATTGTACGGGATTGCATATTAAGAATTAAATAGCCAAACTTATAGCTTTGGCTATTTAATTACTGAATAAATTGTTTAATATTTTTAATTTAAATTCATTCTACATTGTTTTGTATGTTCAACTGTTTATCCCATGATTGATGAAATGATTATTGAAATGAGAATATTGATATTTTATTGAGAATTAATTTTTCTTGATTATGTTTCATTAGGATAATTTAAATTAAAAACAAAGAGCATCATCTTACCTCTTTTTTTTATCACCACATCATAATACCTTTTCGAGCTATACACATATATAATAATTACTCTAATGGTGTAAGAATGAGGTAGGAAGCATTGTAGAAGTACTCTACCTACATTTGCGTGGGGGGAGAGTGGGAAACCATTTAGGAAAAACCACCCCCATAGACCTGACCAACATTTTGACCCAAATTTCCCTGTCATCAGCTGGCCAGTCTAACATGAAAATGACACCTTAGACCACTCAGCCCCTGAAGTAATGTAGTTATAGCCTGATTTTGCTTGGAAGAACCGTAAAGAAAATTCAAACATATTTCTTTGCGGCCAACATTAATAACATTTTACTATATTATTCGTGTAATTTTATAGGTATGGATAGTATCTATCTAAAGTAACAGCTGAAGACGAAAAGAATTGATGTATGACTATATTAAAATAGTTTTAGTAATTACTACTGTTTTTTTATTTACTTAGCATCGCGCCTTACTACCCATTAGGGTTATATGCTTATGTACTAATTACACTAATGGGTTAGGAATTGGCAAGTTTGAATATAGCGCAAGTGAACCTGCATTAGTGTGGAGGGAGAGTGGAAAACCACTTAAGAAAAACCTCCCCCAGTTCACCCGACCGAGATTTGAACCTCGATCTCCCCGTCCTCATTAGTCCACCTCAACACAATACTAGCGTGTTAGCCAACTACACCACCAAGGCAAGTAATTTCTATGTTTTTTCCTACAAAAATCATACTATATGAATTTAAGTGCATCTAGTAAATTACAGTAATTCTGATTCAAAAATAATATTTACTATAATATCTCATAGTATTTGGTTTCCATTCATGAAGTAAACTTGTATTATAAAATATATTTAAAATACTTTAAATTGATATTAGCATATTTTTTGTTTTTTATTTCCAATTATAATTAAATAAAATCATTGACTTTACTTTTTTAATTATTCAAATTTCATTTAATTTAAATGTTGAATAATAATTATAGGTTTTATTGCAGGGTATTCTTATGATATAATTTTATAAATCAAGAGTTTTGTATCTTTTATGTTTTACAGCTATTTAGAGCAAGAATGAATGCAAGATGGGTGGTATGCATTCGGACATCTTGAGATAAGCTACTGTTATTTTAATGACTCAAGTTGATTCATGACAATGAATGAAGCCAAAAACAAAAAGGCAACAACGCCTTCAAGCTTTCTGTCATGTAGTGTAAAGTATCTTCTTTATGATATTGGTGCTAATATTGAAGGAAGTCGGCATAACTTTTATAACCAATATTTCACTCAAAACAATACATATAACTGGAAAGAAGTATCAACATTGATTGGGAAAATTCCAGGTAGGCTAGAGTAACATTTATATGAGTTCACATGATCTACATAGGTAATGCAAGCCTTACAATAAAAATATGACATATGTGTTTTGTGTAATACTATACTGAGTAAAAGTGTAAAATACTGGTGGGTCACTTTTGAGTGTCTGGTTAGAGTACTGAGTGAAAGTGGAACATATTTGTCATTCACTTCTGAGTGACTGGTTAGAGTACTGAGTGAAAGTGGAAAGTACTGGTACTTCACTTCTGAGTGTCTGGTTAGAGTACTGAGTGAAAGTGGAAAGTATTTGTCATTCACTTCTGAGTGTCTGGTTAGAGTACTGAGTGAAAGTGGAAAGTATTTGAAATTCACTTCTGAGTGTCTGGTTAGAGTACTGAGTGAAATTGGAACGTATTTGTCATTCACTTCTGAGTGTCTGGTTAGAGTACTGAGTGAAATTGGAACGTATTTGTCATTCACTTCTGAGTGTCTGGTTAGAGTACTGAGTGAAATTGGGACATATTTGTCATTCACTTCTGAGTTTCTGGTTAGAGTAACTGAGTGAAATTGGAACGTATTTGTCATTCACTTCTGAGTGTCTGGTTAGAGTACTGAGTGAAAGTTGAAAGTATTTGTTATTCACTTCTGAGTGTCTGGTTAGAGTACTGAGTGAAATTGGAACGTATTTGTCATTCACTTCTAAGTTTCTGGTTAGAGTACTGAGTGAAATTGGAAAGTATTTGTCATTCACTTCTGAGTGTCTGGTTAGAGTACTGAGTGAAATTGTAAAGTATTTGTCACTTCTGAGTGTCTGGTTAGAGTACTGAGTGAAGATAATACCGTAGTGCGTCGAAACTTGTTGAAGCAATACTAAACATACTGCATGGATTGCAAATTTCAAGGAACATGGGACAATAAAATAAGAAATAATTCAATTTTACAAATATTTCTCCTGTTACAATTCTTTATTTAGGAATGTTTTCTTGGTGTATCACCATTCAAAAATAATCAATTATATGTTTTTATCAATAGCCAAGAAATAATCAACTAAAACATAACAAATTTTAATAATGTTTTAATATGTTTATAACTTTTAAATGTTGTTAGAGCTTTATTCTCTGTTATGAAATGTTTGTCTATAGGACATTGACTTGTGATTACATTACAAAAACATTTTTTCAAAATATTATATTTTAGGCCTATATGGGGCTTTTACATTGCAGTATATATCTCTTTGTTTACTATATTAAATTGACATAGCTATTAACTTTACTTAAAATGGAATTATTCTATTACTTAAATAATTCATTCCTTATTACCATTAAAAATGTTAAAAAAATAAAATTAAACATTTTGCTAAAATTAAGGGCACAATTTAAGGAAATGGACTTTCAAGGGGTTCGCAAGTGAAAAAAGGTTGGGAACCGCTGTTTTAGAGTAAGTGTACCTAGGGATCCGACAAATTAGCTCAGTCAGTAGCATGTCTGTCTACTGAGCTAAGGGTTCTGGTTTCGAATCTGAGCATGGCCAAAAAATTTATTATTGGTGAAATGTGGATATACCCTTTCATATAGATAGATTAACAGCAGAGGTTTGGATGTTGTGCCTGTCCTAGTCTAAAGTTAGACTTAAGGCATGTGCACGACAGGCCTAGCAAGCCGGTAGTGGATAATATATGGCTTCAATAAAACACTGACACAGGCCACAGGTTGTAAACAGTAATGGATGTAAAAAAAAAAGTAGGTAACTAAATTTTACTATCAAGATTTGATACATACAAGTCATTATCATTATTTAAGTTTTTTTTTTATATATTTACTAATCATTTAACAACTATTACAATAACTTATGTTAATTGTTTGAATCTTCAAAATACTTATAATTTAAAACAAGTGAAGTTTGGCTGAAAAATGACAGCCTACTTGGAGATGGGAATCAAACCTGGGACCTTTAGCTTTATGGGTCATCCTGGACCACTCACACTAAGCTGGTGTGTTAGTTATCCAAATGTATTAGTTCTGCGGTAACATGCTTCACCTTGCATTACCAATTTTCTTTTCCCAGATATAGCTTTAAATCATATTTCTAGACAAAAAATAATGTAGTTCCTTAAAATGTACTAGAAGTCTGCGATCTCAAGTCGTTTAATTCCAAATAAAGCTTGAACGAGCTTTTCATAAAGCTCTCAAATATCTTTTATTTATTTATCTAAGGCATATAACGTGCACTTTTTGAATCGACTGATTATATCAGCATACAAGAATTTCTAAGAGAGAGCAGCTACAAATTTTGCCAGGAAAGGTATTTCCACATACATTCCAGTTTTCTTTTACCAGCCACAGTTGACATGGGACCAACGGCTTCACTTTCCCTCCAAAGTAAGTTGTGCTATGGATTTCTATCGCTTAATAAAAATCCATTAACCTCGTCTGGGTTTGAACCCAATATCATCAGGTCAAAAACCACCGAGGTTGGCCTTCCAAGTATCAAGTCAAGCTGAGCTTATATTGTATAAGTATGTACATTTAAAACTTGATTGAACTGAAGGGTGAATGAAGACCCACTTTAAAAACTGTGACAGAATTTAAAATACATTTTTAGTGATAACTTATTTTTGGGATCGTTTAAAAGGAGGCGTATTACATTATAAAGTGACTCAAAATGGTTTCATAGTCATCAAGTAAGGAACAAGAACATGAACTAGTTAGTTTCAAAAGAAAGGAATTTGTTTTAGAACTTATATTTATTTAGTTGCTTGAATGTGAATTGGAACTAAAATATAATTATATGATTATAGGTGTAGAAAATAATTTTTAATGCTAACATTAACAAAATGCAAGATTATTATGAGCGACCGTACATGACAGACAGTTGGTGACAGATTCAAATGGCACACTAAAAAGACGGACCTAGGAAAAAGATGTGACATGTTCCATGGTTCATCAGACTTTACACAAACTCGATTGTGTGTTGCCTGTTGGTGGTGGAGTGAGAATCTCGTATTCAAGCATGAACTACAAATAAATCTGATTGACATTTTATTAGTAGTGTACAAGATGCGCACACATCCCTGCGCGGTATGTAAACTGCTATTTTTGAGAGCCCAGTATACTCGCTTGTGTCTTCTTTATTTATTTCCCCAACCAAAACATTGAAAGATTCAATATATATTCAATGGTAATTGAAAAAATTTCTCTGGGTAAGAGAGAATATATCCTCAAACAAAATATGAAACCGACCTTTTAATAATTGTTGACTGTTTATAGGATGAACCCAATACTTTTTATCTACCGTCTTTTTTTGCAATTTCTTATCTCTGAACATCTCAATCTTTGAAAATGCACCAATACTGAATCTTCCATGGCACACATCCAAACCCGAGCACAACCACTGACAATAAGATGGTGGTCAGTTGCGTGAACGACCGCTAGTTGTCGGTCTCAGACATCTGACAAACTGTAGGTTGTGTACAGTGTCGGTGACCTGGTGGTCTAGGGGTAAGGTGTCAGACTTCTGTGCTGAGGGTCCGGGGTTCAATCCTCGGTCCCGGCACAGATTTATCTGATTGCCAAACCCTTCCTTCACCTCTGACAAGACGTGTATTAATCACAACTTGTGAATGTGAGGAATGCCAGGCCTCCACCGTGGTTCGGATTCCACGTTAAATTGTAGGTCCTCCATTTCATCTCACAATCACCCTACCATTACACATTAGCGTAAGTGCGTATAACCCGAACGGGTAGTAAGACGCGGTGCTAATAATAATAATAATAATAATAATGTACAGTGTCCTGTCACCGACTGTACTACAATAGTGTCTGTCACCGACTGTACTACAATAGTGTCTGTCACCGACTGTGTTCTGTGCGGTTGCCCTGTTAATTTACTATCATCTATATCATCTGTTGAGAGGGACAGTTGCAGAACATTTTAGTTGATGCATGAATCTATTAAAATATCTAAGTACTTTTTATAACTTGAAAGATAATTACTTAAAATGAGTGGCATGTAATGTAGACCCATAGATTGCTCTCAATTCACATCTATCTCGACTATAAAAAAACAATCTATCTGTTTTAGAAATTTTACTACAGTACTTTATTTTGTGCCTCAGATGATTTCAACATTCTTGAGCAAAAAAGTGCATGGTTTGAGCGAATCATTTTTAAACTGTGGCCTCTCTTCGAAGCCACAATGGCTGTCCTTAAAGAAGCAAGTCCTCTTGCATTGCAACAGTTCTGGAATCTGTGCAAGTGGACCAATAAGGATCAAGAGATCGAGGAGCAATACAGAGTGTTACTCGGTGGTAGACCAACGGCGGTTCTCGAGACAATGCTATTTCTCACAGCTCTAATTGAGCACTCCCTTGGAAAGGTACAGGACTATATCATACATACTAGTTGTATACAAATTGTTAAGAAAAAGTTACGGTGGGCTTAAAAACTAAGGTTTAGTTAAATTGTGATGTCAGTGATTCTCATTTTAAAGTAAATGTTGAATACTTATTTTTAGTTTCTTTCCTATTCATTGAAGCAATTTAAAGTTTTGAGAAACATCTACTTAGATTTGCAGATTTTAATGTAAACTAAATAGTTAAATCAATAATATAAGAAGTGGAGTACTCTTTGTTCTTGTATAATAACTAATGGGCTGATTTCTAGGCACTAGAAATTAAAAAAAGGGCAGGCAAATAGGCAATAAAAAGAACCAAAATAGGCACATAAATAGGCATTATAAAGTAAAAAAGGCACCAAAATATTCACTAAAACTCTTTTTATACATTCTTATATTCCAGCATAAACTTTCCATAAATACAAATTAACTACTGTTAGAGCTAATTACCAAATATTTCAAGATTTTCAGTTGTAAATGTAGTTCTCTTGTCTAACAAAATGTTTTTATATTGCGAGAAACATCTCTTGACTTCACATGAAGTGATATCTCGACTGAGTCTGGGAGGGATGTAGTTTGTCCTTCTAAGATGCCCGCAACACTTGCCATTACTTTCCGCCCAGAGTTTTGTTACAATACTGTGTTTAGTTTGTCGATGATGGATGTGCTAACTGAGCCAGAAGCCTGCTTCAGGTTTCCTTCAATTCTACGAATTAATGCTCACAGCTTTCACAAGAAGCAAATCCCTCGGCTCTAAAACTGTGATTGCTCTAGGAAGGTTCCCAAAATTGCTTTTTACATGCCAGAGCCACAAAAACACTTAAGCAGGAGATAGCAGCACTTGCTTCTGTGATGGCGACAGCTTATTCCTTGTCAAATGTTTGGATTACCTACTAACTAGCAAAATAGTCAGTATAGAGAAACTCGCCACTCTTTCATTATATCGTGTTCTACAAGCATAAAACATTTACACTTCATCAATAATGGGCGGACAGGTGGACTCAATGAAACTAACGATAAGCGCTTACTGCTATTTTAATTTGTGAGCACATCTAAAACAGTGTATTGTATGTTGCATACCTTTTGAATGTCACCCTGGAGATCTGTGTATTACACTGCAGCATGAAGCCATTACCCCAACTTGTTAACACTGACTGAGGTGCATGGGTAAGCCTGAAATGCGAAGATTCGAGATTGGGCCTTCAAAAACACTTTCTTTGCAGAAATAATTGTACTAAGATTTGGAAAAAATTATCTAATATCCTCAGCTACCATATGAACAGTATACACCAGACAAGTCACATGCATTAACTTTTAAGCTTGTAGCTGCCTTTAACATGTAGGGTGCACTGTCTGTCCGGAATTCCTAAAAGAATTAAATCGTTGTTTTCTGATGGCCACAGGATACCTAAAATAAATAAATAATCTTATTTATAATTGGCATTTTCACGAGGTGTGGCTACTAAATAACTTGCCTCATTTTTTTGCTACTTACCTGATGTCTCAACAACATCCAGCAGGGTCAGATACTGAGCTATGTTCTTTTCTCCCTCTACATTCCAAATTTCAAGGTCGTGCGCCCAACAGTTCAGCCATAGCCTTTGTTCAAAGTGGACCGTGTACCTGAGCTCCTTTGGAATTATGTTGAATATAAAAGGTGAGCAGCGTGTCAATGTAAAGTTTCTTGTAAAACTTAGGAAATCCACTACAGAAATGTACAATTTTTTTAAGGAAGTTTATGGTGACCCGTGTTTATCTCGTACTCAAGTGTTCAAATGGTTGAAAAAATTTAAGGAAGGGAGGAAAGAGATCGAAGAAGATCCGCACCCCGGCTGTCCCCGCACATCAAAAACAGATGTTAATATTGAAAAACTGAGTGAAATGGTTCGAAAAAAATCGACGCCTGAGCATTCGAGCAATTGCTGACTTAGTATCAATAAGGAAACTGTTCTCCAAATTTTACATGAAAATTTACACATGAAAAAAGTTTGCTCTAAAATTGTGCTAAAACTGCTCACTCCTGAGCAAAAGGAAACTCGAATGAACATTTGTGCTGACATCCTTCATAACATTGAAAATGATCCAAACTTTTTAGAAAATGTGATAACTTGTGACGAATCATGGTTTTTTCAGTTCCACCCTTAAACCAAGCGTCAATCCATACATTGGAAGAGTCCCAGTTCACTGAGACAAAAGAAAGCACAGATAAGCAAGTCCAAATTTAAACCAATGATGATAGGTTTTTTCATCCGAGGAATTGTTCACATTGATTGGCTACCTGAAGGTCAGACTGTTAACCAGGTTTACTATGAGGAGCTTTTGACAAACCTTCATAAACGCATAAGAAGAAGAAGACATGAAATGTGGAAGAACGGCTTGTGAATTCTTCATCAGGACAACGCACCAGCACTGTCTATCCAGAGGTTTTTAGTGAATCACAAGATTCCCTTGTTGGAACATCCACCTTACTCACCTGATCTTGACCCGTGTGACTTTTTTCTGTTCCCGAAGATCAAGTCTGCACTAAAAGGAACCTGTTTCGAGTCTGTTGATACTGTGAAGGAAAAAGCGACGAATCTCATGAACAGCCTCTCAGAAAAGGACCTGAAACATTGCTTCCAACAGTGGAAGATTTGTATGGTGAGGTGTAGGGATCGGGGAGGGGACTAAATTGAAGGTGATAACATGTCCATTGAGTAATTTTGTAAATACAATTTTTTAGAGCATCAGTCAGGATATTTAATAGCCAAACGTTGTATACCTAAGCAAAGCATCACAAACAACTATGGCAATTGTCGAACTGTTGGTTGCTTCATGCGGCTTTGGAACAATCAAGTGAAGTTTCCCAGGACCCGTAGATTCCAGTTTTCCAACCACAACATTTGCAACCTATCTGCCACAGTGGTCAGTAATTTCATCACCAGTAGCTCAGAACTATATCTCTCCTATATCTTCTCGGATCTTATCAACAATCTCAAACAAAATAAAAAGAATGTGTATCTTAAATAGTTAAAAGTCAGTAGTTTCCAATAACCTTGAACAGAAGAAAATACAAACTATTTAAAATGTTTTTCACATTTGTTTCTTAACAAATCATAGTTTATTTTGCAGTGTTCGATAGATATTTTTGATTTAAAACCAAGTTATCTATTTTCCATAATTGATATTTGGTTTAACAGATTTAGTTATATTTTGAATAAATTGTCAGAGTGTAATTTCTTTTTTTGGTTTTATAAGATTTTGTAAATAGTGAAATGGGAATATCCATTACTTACTGCAATTTGTTTGATTGTGTTGAGTTATCTTTTGTAGTTGTAGTTATTATAAATATTGGTTGTCAAATGACACCAAGACACGAGAGTTGACCATTGAAATGTTGCCTTTAGTGTCAACGCTCTCACAATTTACTTCCCAATTTGTCTTATACCCTATGTCATAAACTTGTGATTACTTTAATATAGAATCTATGAGAGATGTTTGAGAGCGGCAGCTACTCGTTGCTATCAGAAACACAAACTTCATGGTCAGCTTTTTGTGCTACAAAATGTAGTAATTGTTATTACAGGCTTTGTCTTAACTTAGTTTTGTTTTTTATATGATCAAGTATATCTCTACCTCACATCTCACTGCCCTAAAATAATAATTAATACATATTCCTGTGCCTAGATAAGGTGTGATATTTTTTTATTGGTGGCAAAATAAATAAAATAAAATGTTAATATTTTCACAGATCTTTCTTTTGCGTGGTGAAACTGTCCCGTCACTTTTGCGTGATCTTCTTGGTACTGAGGAACTCAAGAATATACTTGGCAGCACCCCAGTAAGTTGGTTATTAAATAGTTGATGTTAACAGATGTTTATACTTGCTATTAGAGCAGCATTGACCGACCTTTTATTATTTGACGTGCCACTATTTGTGCTATAGAATCTTGGCTATGCCACTCCACATCAAATCTATGACCTAATCTTACCTTAGTACTACCACCATCTTTTCAAAAATACAACCAAAAATGATTAGGCCTATTTAAAAATTTATAGTGTAATATACATTTTACGATGATCGGATTAGGAGTTTTGGATTATTTCAGTTTATTTCCGATTATTTCAGTTTATTTCAGTTTATTTCAGTGTATTGCCAGCTCATGAGGACGGGGTGCAAACACATTTAATTAACATAAGAGTTGTACTATTATAAACCTGACTAATTTAATATATGATTATTTACAAAACTATCATATTGATGACTATGGTTAAATTACCCTTAATACTTGATAATCATAAACCATACAGAGGTCCTATTTAAAACTACATCCTCTGATGTATCACCGTACACAACTGAACTGCTACTCAGTCATGTGAACTCTGGGTCCTGAACCGACCATTCATCCCTACCTGGATGTTGAATGTTCACAGAATGGACACCAACGTTTCACGACTAGGAATGGCATCGAAAGCAAGGTGGCCGCCCTAATACCTCCAATAATTCCTAGTTGCAACAATGTGTTTCTGTAATTGCACATTCCTAATTTGGAGGCTATTCTGTTAAATCTGTTGGTCACCTTTCGACCCCCCAACAATACCCCTCAATTTATAAAAGAGCGATACCCTCGATACACTCTTTTTAATCAAAATTACCCCTCTTGAGTTGGATATAGCTTTCAATATTTTAGTAACCTTATACGACTTAATTTATACATAGCATACATATTAGAAAGCATTTATTTGTCTACTTATTGCTATAATACAAAATTTAATTTAAACTTTCATTTAAATTTAAATGGACATATCTAGTGATGGTGAGCTAAAAAAAAAAAGTTTGCTATTTCTCAATATTTTATTGCAAAAAGATTGTGCACTTCACGGTGCAGCACAGCTGGTTTTATACTCCTCGCATTCGGCGATGATGAACTCTCGGAGTGTTGTCATCCTTTGACTCCCTTCATCACCATCCTGGAATTATTCCACAGCCTGGAGCTTTTCCTGAAATTCTTCCTAGAGGTTGTCCTCCATGCAGAAGTCTACTCTTCTTGTTGCTGCTGCTGGGGTTCAGTCAACAGCCCCCAGTCCTTCCTCCTGGGTTGACCAGCTTGGCTTTGATGTTACTCGGCGCTGTCAGGATCACCAGTCCTCCTACCAGTTCCAGGTCAAAAGGGGACACCACTTGGACTGGCTGTTGAGCTATCTGAAACTAACACGTAAGGTTAAGTCAACGCTATCTGAGGTTGTAGGACTCCCTTGACTCATTGATATAATTAGCAATGTCTACCATCATCTGCCGATGATGTCGCATCTCTGAAGCTGTAGTGTCGGCTCCATCATTAGTGATAGTTGAGAGGTCTGTTTTGATCATGCTCTCCTCTTCGAGTGTACGCTCCTAAGTCCTTCTCCTCCTCCTGTCCTTGTTCTTCCTGCTCGATGTCCTTCGGTTCAACATCAGGATCTTTAAGTTTAATTTCAGGATATTCAGGTGGTAAATGACGTCTTTGTTGGACTTGGATATCTTCAATCTCTGTCATTTTGTCAGTGGGGGGATCTTCAAGTGACCTGCGTCTTCTACATCAGCGTTCATGGTCTGTGCAGCATAGTTTCAATCTGCTGGTGTGAATAGCAATTTCTCAAAACCTGAGGTTTATTGAATCCATCTACTCGTTGCATGCTATTAAATTCAGAAATTCTTAGAATGAGCTCAGGGTGTTGTTATAAAATTGTAATAGAAGTCTTTAAAAGTACATTTCTTTTCATTGTTGAAATGGTGATCAAGTTTCAAGGCTTAGGTCACATCAAAAACCAACTTCCCAAACTCATTATTGGTCAATGGCATCAAACGGTTATCTACAAGTGATCTACAAGTTCCTCTTCAAAATGTTGCGAGAAAGTTTGTTTAAATCTTTCCATGTCTGTATCTATTTTCACTTCATTGCCTAGTTTCAGCTTGGCTTCTATGTCTCCTAAAGAGCTTTTAGGTACACAATATATATTTGCTGCCTGTCTTACTGCCATTAAATTACTTAAAACATTCTCTACTGCTGATTTCATATTCTCTTCTTTCCAATCCAAACGAAACTCTACTTTTTCCCTTTTCTTTAATTTTGGCATAATGTAAAATTCCAAAATTATTCAATCTGAATGAATAAAGAAAACAAAAATATATAAACTTTACCTAATTTTGACAACATTACTAACCTAATATTAGGTGTTTTATTTGTAACTAATAAATACTTTCCTATAGTGCTGTTTAATGTATTTACTGCATTCATTAGTTTGTCCGGTATGTAATATCTCGCCGAGTTACAAGCCCATGAACAGAATATTCACGAGTAAATAATGTAATTAAGGTTTATCAACAACTTACTTCTGCCACCTGTTTGACTGTGCTGTCCTCACCCACCTAACTATCACCGCCACCTGTTTGACTGTGCTGTCCTCACCCACCTAACTATCACTACCACCTGTTTGACTGTGCTGTCCTCACCCACCTAACTATCACTACCACCTGTTTGACTGTGCTGTCCTCACCCACCTAACTATCACTACCACCTGTTTGACTGTGCTGTCCTCACCCACCTAACTATCACTACCACCTGTTTGACTGTGCTGTCCTCACCCACCTAACTATCACCGCCACCTGTTTGACTGTGCTGTCCTCCCTCACCTAACTATCACTGCCACCTGTTTGACTGTGCTGTCCTCACCCACCTAACTATCACTACCACCTGTTTGACTGTGCTGTCCTCACCCACCTAACTATCACTGCCACCTGTTTGACTGTGCTGTCCTCACCCACCTAACTATCACTACCACCTGTTTGACTGTGCTGTCCTCACCCACCTAACTATCACTGCCACCTGTTTGACTGTGCTGTCCTCACCCACCTAACTATCACTACCACCTGTTTGACTGTGCTGTCCTCACCCACCTAACTATCACTGCCACCTGTTTGACTGTGCTGTCCTCCCTCACCTAACTATCACTACCACCTGTTTGACTGTGCTGTCCTCACCCACCTAACTATCACTACCACCTGTTTGACTGTGCTGTCCTCACCCACCTAACTATCACTGCCACCTGTTTGACTGTGCTGTCCTCACCCACCTAACTATCACTACCACCTGTTTGACTGTGCTGTCCTCACCCACCTAACTATCATTACCACTCATGGCGTAATTCTATGTCTAGCCCTGCTAGACGACCCACCAGACTGAACTGAAGACTCTTCACGTCCACTAATAATGTAAGCATTAAATTCTGTTTTGGCCTTTATTTACAAATTTATTGTTTTGGCATATAAATTCTTTAATTGTTCATGGCTACATATTATTAGCACTAAATTCTCTTTTGTCTGGTAACTTCTAAATTTATTGTTTCAGCCTGAATATTATTCAAAAAACCTTTTGGTTAAGTTTAAAGACGTAATATTTTTATATTTAAATAAAAGATGGAACTTTGTGTTTTGTTAGTATAGTTCAGTTTTAGGACTTGGAATTCATGTCACACTTATCAGTATTTAATCCTCTTTGAAGTGTGGGATTTTCGGTTACTAAAAATAATCATTTATTTTACCGCAGGACATTACATATTGATTTTCCTTCTTTTGCAACAAATTGAAATGAGAGGCTATGGTAAAAATAGTTTTTTATATACTTTGGGTATAATATTTGTGAGTTATAATTGTGTCCTTTTGACCAATTAAATTCAACTTATTGAAATTATTCACTATTGAATGGGTTTTATATATTTTTTTCTCACGTGATAAATATGTCATTAATATTTGAAGTCAGTTAATATTGTACATAGGACATTTGCTTTACCCTTTTAGTACCAAATTATGTTTTTAATGACAAATACTTAGGATGTATATTAGTCAACCCTATTTAAATATTACCTGTAGATAAGTTGGCTAGCACACTTGGTGAATTTAAGGTCGCTAGTTGTATGGAATTATTAAGTTAGCCGTACGTTCTCCTCTATTTGAATATTTGTCCTTATAACAGAAGAGAACAAATTACTTAATTTTTTTTTTAAATATTGTTATTGAGCTTTGATTAACTGTCATGTTGATAGAGATTCAATTGGTTTTTTATGAAGTCGAAGACAAACTGAGACTGGCAAATGCGCCTAAAATATGACGTTTATACTATTCTTATTTTTTGTGTCTAGAATACAATAATACTGAAAATATTGTATAGTTTTTTTGATAAATATTGATGCGGTTCTTAAAACCAAACATGTAATTGATATTCTCTTATACTCGCTAATAATAATTTTTCTTACTAAAATCAATAAACACGAAAGAAATTACTAAACTGTCATGCTCATTTGTGATATTTACCTATCCTGCCAGAGAAAAGTTACTCTTTTTGCAGTTTTCTTTAAAACAAAAGTATAGGTTTATTTTACTTCTGGCCCATATAGATTTTGTGGAAGGATCCGGCTGGAATATGTGATTTATGTATCAATTGAGGATATATACACTATAAAAGTCCAGACAGCTCGCTCCTCATTCCTCTGTTTTATGCCATTGTAATATTGTACGCCATTCCTTTATCCCGTCAGGATCAAGGATGGCTACAGATATTGGCCAAAAGAGCCATGTCCGGTACTATCGGATCTGCATGGCAATCAAATAATGGCAATCACTATTATAATATGTTCTTTTTTGAACAAATCAATATCATAACTTGTTTCTTAGTATGACCTTTACTTTGTATTTAGTAAACAAATCAATTGTACTTACCGTGTGTGAGCGAGAAGACTTGAAAATGTGGTTGACATAAAGAAACAAAGCACCGAAACTACATAAACACTCATATAATCTGCACAGCTCAATGAAGCAACTTCAACTAACTGTTGTTTACAAAGACAGGTAAGAGCAATAATCATATACCTGAGAGGTGGCTCTAGCTAACAGTAACTTATCGAAACAAAATCTGTCCAAAATTACCCACTGTTTAATACTATATGACTCCTCCCTACTTTAGATGTAGATCATTTCCCAAAAATTGGTGAGTTTTTGCACCAAATTTGTGCAATTTTTGGTGGCACATGCCATTAACTAACAGTTATTTTTCCTCATGAAATGGAACCAAACCGCCGAGAAGTCTCAGGCTACGGACACACTTGTCAACAATGGACATTATTTTGGCATGAGATTTAAAGTCTGATATTAATACTGGCTGCAAATTTTTGTTTAAAAAAAAGTAGGATGAGTAATATTGTTTTATATAAAAGTTAAGGCCTTTTTTTCTTTTTGAAGAAAAAAAAAATACGAAGTGTAAATTCTTTCTACTTAGTAATAATTGATATACACTTGTATTTTCACTGATCAAACGAGTTTGACACTTCTACTTCAGTCCATTAAGTCAGGACTCGATCCTTGATGGTTGCATTCGAACAATTTTACAATAAGATGGTGATAGTCCTTCAGGTAAAAAACTAGTTCATTTACTCCCCATAATTAATAAAAATGTAATCTATATTTTAAATTTGTTTCAGATTGTATTCATGCAAGTACTGATTGGGACTCCTCTAGGTATGAATTTGCGCAATATTGTGTGGCATGGCTTCCCTAGTCCTGAAGAAATAAAAGCTCACTTTGTTACCACCCTTCTGATAACTGTTGCGTCCATTGGGGAATTACTCGAGACACAAGGTGTAGATATCTGCCAGCTCCCCGACAGGACATTGGTAGTGAACCTTCCCGAGTGTGCTGAAGTACTGGCTGGTTGTTTCCCTGACATCCACGACTATCAAGAACAAGTTTTAGAACTGAATCAGCCACACTCCACCACTTGGGATGCCATCCTTCAACACTACATAGAGGGAAGGTTCGTATTAGAACAAGGCTATATACAGGCAGGGTTTGTATTAGAACAAGTCTACATACAGGCAAGGTTTGTATTAGAACAAGGCTATATACAGGCAGGGTTTGTATTAGAACAAGGCTACATACAGGCAAGGTTTGTATTAGAACAAGGCTATATACAGGCAGGGTTTGTATTAGAACAAGGCTACATACAGGCAAGGTTTGTATTAGAACAAGGCTATATACAGGCAGGGTTTGTATTAGAACAAGGCTACATACAGGCAAGGTTTGTATTAGAACAAGGCTATATACAGGCAAGGTTTGTATTAGAACAAGGCTATATACAGGCAAGGTTTGTATTAGAACAAGGCTATATACAGGCAGGGTTTGTATTAGAAAAGGGTAAATACAAGCAGGGTTTGAATGTCATGCAAAGCAAATGTAAAGTACTTACTTAATTTTATCTGATAAATATAATGAGGTGAAGAAAGGAGAATTGCTATAGTAATGTCTAGCACAAACCCACAATAAATAGAAAACCTCACTACACAGTTGATGCAACTCACTTCATTAAAATTGTTCAATACAATACAATACCATTGCAGTTATTACTGAAATAACTTTTAGTTGTATTTAGGGATGAGATGGAGTAGATCTCTTGAATAAAGAGGCACTTTATAATATAACATGTTTGGACCTTCACAAAATATCATGAAAACAACACTTTATAGTGAAATGAGTTACTTCTAAATGGGTCACTTTGGGCACGATATAAATTAAAGTCAAATCTAAGCTCATTTAGTCTAGCTTGATGGTGACAGGGGGATTGGAGGTTCAATCTTGGATGGGTGTTATTTATATATATGTGTGTGTGTGTATATATATATATATATATATATATATATATATATATATATATATATATATATATATATATATATATATATATATTATATATATATTGATAAATGGTTTCACACAGTCCCACCATGCAAATGTGGGTACATTCCTTATAAAATTATATCTTCATTCTGTTTCCACAAGCTTAATTAATATGCATATCTTTTATTTATACTTATATACATATAATTTGATTATCCCGTTTCCGGTAATAGAAATTTAAAGGAAATGACTGAACAGATTTTGACAAATGACCACTCATTTTAACGGATAGGAGTCCTTGATGTCGGTAAAAATAGTAGTTTTCCATGAAAACCTGATTTTCACAAAGAATTTTCAGCTTTTCATTATTTATTTAATCACCATGGAAACCGTTATTTGCTATATGGCTGTAAATCTCTAAATAAAATATAGCTCTTTGGCTAAAAAATAATAACTCAATCTTCATTATTTGTTGGTCCGAACATGTCACAATATTTCTCTTTGGATGCTGGTCATAACACATCAAATTGCGATACCTAAACTGGGGAAACATTTATTTTTTTATTGGAATGTTGTTATCATTAATTCACATTTAAATTGTAACCACCTTTTTTTCATGGAAGCGTGAGAAATAACAGTCAAGGAGTTACAAGAGAATAACAGTCTCTTTTATTGGACAGAAGAGAAATGCTTGATATACTATGACAAACTATAAATATAGTAATAATGGTTAAAGCGTGTTAATTTGAAGACTTTGATGTTAAAAATAATATGTCATAAAATATAAAAATCGACTAGGATGTCCAAAGCCGTAGACTTTAATATTAAATACAATACTTCATGAATATGAAAATTGACTAGAATGTTCAAAGTCAGAGACTTGAATATTGAATAAGACGACCCCATGAATATACAAATTTATCAAGTGCCTAAAGCCAGAAACGTTTATAATAAATAAGAAGACGCCATAAATATATGAAGTTAACTAAAAAACCCAAAGTTAAGGATATTAATACTAAACAAATACATAACATTAATATATATATATAGAGGCTAGAGTGTTCTAAGATAAAGACTTTAATATCAAACGAGCCCACCTATAATGGCGTCAATATTCTGGGCACGATAATAACAAAGATCCCAAGAACACACAGTAAATTCATAATAAATTATCCCACCTCTTGTACTAATACTCCATCCAATGACGTAATAAAGTCACATAAGAAAATATCTTACAACTACCAATAAGTTTGCATGCATCTTACTGTGAATAGAACAGTGTCGAATATAAGTGTCCTGTCTAACAACGAATCCCATAGAGATAGAGTCACAAAAAAACCATACAAATTGATGGTGGGCAGCTTCCCTTTGAACCGCTTAAGGCAGCCAAGGTTACCATAGTTACATACATAATGTCAACAATTAAGTGAGCGCTTCTCATATAATAATAAAAGATCATATATTCAATCAAAGTTAATATCCCTAAAATATGTTCCTCCAGCTAATGATGCAAACAATTAATCAAAAAGGCGATAAGAGCTCAACCCAAGCTTAGGCGCCTGGCGGCAAAAAATAGAAGGTTCACATATGAACAAAGATTAAGTTTCCCAGTAAAGTTAAATAGAATGAGAACGAGGTTAAAAGTTAACCACGTTGATAACCAAAAGAAACCCATCCCATAATTGATAATCAAAATTTATAAGTCCGAATCAATAATTTTGTAGATTCCCACATAAAAAGCCGAAATAGAATTTTGATGAATGTAACTAAGGCTTAGTTTAATTTGCCGTTCACCTTTAGTAAGTCTATGATACATTGAGTCCCAGTACTAACGAAACATCATAATATATAGCGAGCACACAAACAGACATGCCCACAGAGAGTAGGGGAAAACTAGGGGGAACTGGAGTGGAAGGAACGGTATCGGATAGCGCAGAGTAGGATGGCGGACACCCTGGGAACTAGTAAAAAGTTCTGGAATAGTCTAGGTGGCAGAAATGATAACTAGACACGTGGAGTCGCCTTCACTTGTTTTATTTTTCTGGGCGTGGCTTTCTTCTTGAGCAGAGAGTTAAATCACACCTCCGTTCAGTCCGTGGAATTGTGTATTAGAGAGAGGAGGTCATGGCACATGTGCTCCGGAGTTAGACTCCAACAGG
The DNA here is from genome assembly GCA_033556935.1 of Timema podura. NCBI lineage: Eukaryota > Metazoa > Arthropoda > Insecta > Phasmatodea > Timematidae > Timema > Timema podura. The sequence continues at coordinate 64,567,173 of JAVRXN010000004.1, forward strand.
GCTCGAACTTGTTACTTGTAACTTTTTACAAAATCAATAATATTGAGCATAATTCTATAATTAACATGTTAAGTTGTTAAGTTTGTGAGAATATTGTCTACATTTTGCCACACGCATGATAAAATGATGTTTAAATACATTTTGATACGTATTATAAGCTCAAAGACAATAAAATGATCTTGAATAATGTTAAAGAAAAGATCCATTTTAACTCTCTAAGTATGAGTTTTGGTGCTTTTTTTTTCCTTCAAATAATAGGTTTTGTTGTTCATTTTAGCAAATAGTAACACAATACAAATATGTAAATTAAACTACGTTTTCATTTTACTGCTTAATTTAGAGGATATGATATTTAAAAGTACCGTAATGTTTTATGTACCACATTTATAGTTTCACATTCTCTCTCCATCAGACTCTCTCACGCTCTCACACACTCACACACACTCACTCTATAAAACACTCTATAGTATAATCTTTTCTCATTCTCTCTCTCACACTTTATCCCTCTCTCTCAAACTCCCTCTATCTCAAACTCTCAGTCTTTCAAGCTCAAACCCACTCTCTCTCAAACTCCCTCCATCTCAAACTCTTACAAGCTCAAACCCACTCTCTCTCAAACTCGCTCTCTCAATTTCTGTTTCCAACTCTTTCTCTCAAACAATCTCTCTCTCTCTTAAACTATCACCCTAACCCTCTCTCAATTTAATTTTCTCTCTCCCTCTCTAACTTTCTCTCCCATTCCCTCACATTCTCTCTCTCTGCCTTAATCTACATGTGAAATGCACCCTCATTCAATTGCACACTGTTTAGTGAGTGAACCCAAACAATGTCTGCAAACCGTGCGGTATAAATTGTTTGTGGGAAAAGACTCAATAATCCAAACGCGGGATAGTTCTGACACACGTTAGTAGATACGTGGAACACGGAAACGCCCATGTTCACACACCTTATTCTTGTGATGTTATGTGCACAATGTACATGTTGACAGGTATGGTACAAGTCTGGCTCTGGCGCTGCCTCATCTGGAGCAGTTGTTGAGAGTGATATTCTGTACGGTGAACAACTGCGAAGTACGACTGCTCACTGCAGAAACCACCGCTCTTTACACAACACTGGACGAGATCCTGGCACCTACTATAGTTGGCGCTGGAGGCACTGTGGTAAACAACATGAGGTCCTTGTTAGGCGACAGTATCATCGAACTGTTGGAAGATATACTGACACATCAGGCAGGACCAAGAGTTAGAGACAAACTCAGCCACGGAGAATGTGATCTGTTGAACATTCCACCTGCATTAACAAATCATGTTATATGTGTTGCGTTAGCAGTCATGTGCAGAGTAAATCAAATATATAATCAAACAAACACATATCATTTAGGCAAAGAGGAGTCACCAGATTATTTATCCGATATATTATTCAACTTACAAAATGTTCACACTAATGATGCGTGTAAGGAACTATGTGATAAGATATTAAGCGCAAGTACAAATTATGTGTCAAAGTTTCATCCGGCTGCCTTGCTTCGAAGGAACATTGTTTCAGTTATTAAAAAACTAAAATTTTGGAAGGAAGTCCCTCAACCAGATGAAGCACTATTTTCATACAATTACTGTAAAGACTCTCTAGTGTGTAAGGATTTGTTAGGATTTCAAAATGAACTCTATTTAACTATAAAAGCATTTGGAAATCTTGATGAAGTATTTTCATGTGAAGTTCTTGTGAAGTTTGTTGAAAGTATGAGTGTGTCAACAGTGTATAGACCTAAATTGGAAGGAGACGTTGTCTCGATATTGAGAAGAATTATAGACCATGCTGCAATAGTTAGCTCTCAAGTAGAAGAGGTGCTCTGCACAAAGTTTTTGTTGTATACAAACCATAAACTGCGGTCAAGACAGAGGAAAACCTATCATTATATGTTGAATACTGCTCCATCCTTCTCTGTGGCACTCTATTGTGTAGTCATGGTAGTCATCATACAAATGTTTAAAGTTAATATGCCCCAGAAGACTAACTACTACCACTTGTCAAGGTATGATATACTAAACATGGTCAGGCATTTAAGTTAGCACAACTGAATATCTCAAAACAAAGCATTTTGGGTAAAAAATGTTTTGGACAAAAGTTGTTAAGTTTCAAGAGGGGAATATTAGTTAAATGAAGTCTCTTGTACATTTGAATATGTAAACAATTTAACTAAATGTATGCATCTGTGTGTGTGTTAAGGCCGTAAGGAAGAACTGAAATGAGTAAAAGTGAAGAGTGAGTGAAAATTGGTTTGTTGATTCGCTTGCTAAGGCCTGTTTTTAAGAAAACAAGTCAAGGGAGGTAGAAAGCACGAGGATTTGCTAGCTGACCCATCATATTCCCACGCCTTCTACTCCACTTGACCTCGTCTTGCTTAACTTTGTTCTTGAAAATGTTCATTGGCGAGCAAATTAACGCCAATCACCTCTCATCCACTGTTCTTTCATATTGCCTTTTGTGTGTGCATTAGCAGATAAACTTATGTATAACAACATTTCATAAACTACAATATTATCAGTATATGTGATAACAAATGGGCACAGACTCTTAGGATTGTAAACAATTTTGAGAGAATTGACTCTTCAAGAAATCAAAACATAGCAAATTTACAAATAAAGTTTGGAGAATTTTCAGTTCTATCAAGCATGTCAAACTAAACAGTAGTAGGTCCATGATAATTTGTCCATTATTTGAGTAATTCTAGATGATTTCATTGTGAGCTAAATATAGAATGCCTTAAATTTGCAGAAATAATTAAAATGATTTTCATATAGGGTGAATCTGGACGAAACATTAATGATACATTTCATGTGTATGCTGAATGATTTCCTGAGAGAGATACTTCATTGCGTCATTCATTTTATCCTGTCGTGAAACAGTGTTTAGAAGATGTAAGTGTACAACCATAAAAAAAAGATAACACCAAATAATTACAATCAGTAAAGATAATTAAATCACAGTGTTAACTTTAGTCAACCATAATCTTTGTGTAAATTCTGGTGTAATTTCTCATTCTAGATAAATATCTCCGATAAGTGTTAGCAGAATCATGAATCATCATAAATTCCACCCTTACCATGTGTCATTGCACGCCCACACACATATCTAATCTTGGTGTTCCCTTAAATGGTAGTCAAAAAACAACTCCTAACTAAATCTATCCTCACTAACTTTCTCCCCACTTCCCTATCCTTACATACCCTCTTCACTTAAACAACAGTGAGTCATTCATGCTCTTTTATTCTTAAAACTCTTTATATTTCTCTTTTCCACACATTCATGTACAACATTTAACCATGTCTTATATGGCCAACCACTGCATTTTGATCCACACACTCTACCTTCATATATTTGCTACATCACTCAATCCATACTCATCCTATTATCATGCTTGAGCCAACATAAGATGCTTATTTCACATTGAACTATTGGATTCACTTTCAAACTACACTCCTTCAGCACCCATTCATTACTGACTACCCATACGAGTTTTTCCACATACATTATTTGGATATCTCAGTTCAACCACATTCACCTTGCTCTTGTATTTCTCCTGATAGACCCACACTTCACATGTATAAAACAACGTTGGCTAACACACTTTAATGTACTGCAATTTTTGCCTCTTTCAATACTATTTCATTTAATGCAGTAGTCCACATACATACAACTACTCTCCGAGATGTATTCACCCGTCTGTCAACTTAACCATCCATCCTTACATTTTTACAAAACATTCTGCTTAGATACATACAATTATTCACTTGTTCTAACAGTTTTCCATTTATACGAAGTTGACAATCATTTGCTGATCCATCTTCATCAAAAACTAACAGCTTAATTATTTTAGAGACATTTATATGAATATCCGTTCTGCCTGTCACCGGGGGGCAAACCCACGGGGGGAGGGGCCTAAGGGGGCTTAAGTCCCCCACCCCTCCAAGCACTGACGTGTTTGTATCTTTAATATTTATCATATTATTTTGGAAAGTTATCTTTGAAACCACTTATTTAAAATAAGACTACATGTGAATTGTTACTTAACAACATCCTTTTATTTTTAAAAAAGCTGGAAACTTTGAAAAAGTTCACATTTCTGTCACTCTCTTATTTGGAGTGTGCATGGTAAGCAGTGGCTTCTCCCATGCCCTCCGGCCATTCATCGTGGTCCCTGCTTCTAAAACCTTCCATACAGGTGACCAATCACGATGCGTTTCCCTGCATTGGATATTTCGAGAGACTAGTTGAAATCGTGAATTTGTTGGTGATTTGTTACTTTTACTGTTAGTTTGTTCTTGTCATTTCAATAAGTTTAGTTTGTAGTCTATTCGTTTCAAACATGGTTTATTAATTTGTACCGTGATGAATGAGAAACGTAATATAAACAAAATAACAAGTTTCTTTAGGGTCAAGATCAAGAAACAGTGAAATAACTAGCAGTGAGTTTTAGAATGAAGATGTAACTGAACATAGGCCTATCCCCCTGATCCAAACAGATCATAGCAGCATCACCAGTGATGCGCCAACCACAAGCTCATGCCCAGAATTAAATCACGTCAAATATATTATTTCATTTAAAAAAATAACAGCAGGCCTAACACTAAATTATTGTGAAAAATTTTATATGTTGACGAATATTTGGGTTCCAGACAAAAATTTTGAATTCCCTTGTCAGCATATTGGTGGTCAAAAAATAAGATTTTCTTTTCCTTGGCTAAAAAATTAACCTTGAAGTTTCTGTCATTCCCGCATTTTTTTTCGCACTCATCTCCATGATCTGAAGTTTTAGAACAAGTAGTACAAGTCAGACTACCCAGAGTTGCTACAACAAGATGGAACTACAACATTCGAACTGTTAACGTTGTGTATGAAAATAGAGATAAGTTGGAGGAATGCTTCAAAGTTCTTGAGGAAAAGTGCACAAATAAACTTACTGTTAACAAGGTGAGTAACCACAGAAGGGCTTTTCAGGACCCAAATTTCATGTTCTGGCTAACTCTTTTCCACAAAATTTTACCTCACGTGGATATATTGTACCAACAACTACAAGCCAGAAACAGAGACAGTGTAATGTGGCAATATGACATTTGTATTTTTGAAAATGAGATGCAGAAAGAGAGGGGGCAAGTGAATGAAATAGAGAAGCAAATAAACAAAGAGTTCCCTGAACAACCAAGAAAAGGAAAAGTAATGTTGAATGTAGCACCAGAGTGGGGGATGATAAAGAAGTGTGTGATGTTATTACAACTAATGTAAAAGACAGATTCGCTTTTACTGGTCATTTGGAGGCAGCTTCTTTGTTATGTAATGAGTCATTTCCACAATTTTCTACTTGCTTTCCGGAAAAAAAAACTCATGCGAGTAATAATCCAACACTACCCTTTCTTAGAAAAAGAAAAACTCCGATCTGAATTGGGACTACTATACAGACGGCAGTACTTTAAGAGTAAAGGAGCAATACAACTATTGAAATTTATGGAGAAAATAACCATTATTTCTGTTTTCAGTGAGTTGACGAAGCTTCTAAAAATTATCATAACGACCCCAATGACGGCTGCTGAATCTGAACGTTGTTTTTCAACACTGAAAAGAATAAAGACTTTCCTAAGGAATACAACGACAAATGACAGATTGAATGCTCTAGCGATGGTAGCCATCAACAAGGAACTTATCACACAAATGAAGGGCTTTGACAGCAGACTTATGGAAAAGTTCATTAACTTAAAGGAGAGGCGTTTGGACTTCGTATATAAATAATTTCTTTGTTTATTGCGTACTCAGTCATTTCTTGCAAGTGTAAATAATGTAAATATTGTGTATCCTACATATAAAAGTTGTGAGCTTGTGAGGACATTGAAAATACATACCTATATATTTATGCACATTACACAGCTGTAGAGTTTCTACAACAGATCCACGTTCTTTGGGGTGAGCTTAATTTTTTTTTAATCTTTGCATGTTGTTTGTGATATTAATTTTTTAGTTCAAATAAATTAATATTTAACAAAATACATTTCAAAATTTGTGTTTACTTTTAAATGTATTATTTAGAAATAATTAATGAACTAAATAGGCCGAGCCCTTCAGCCAGTTAAAAGCTAAGGAAATTTCCATTTTGTTGTCTGCTGAAAAGTTACTGAGCTACACATTACCTTTGAGCAAAAAACTCCAGTCAACAGATGCTGACCTTGCAGCTGCTGTTGCACATTCAGAGGAAATAATTTCACTTCTAACCAGAATGATGAAAAATACAAGCGATGAATTCAAGACAATATTTTAAAAGTACGAATAAATAGCTGGAAATATAGGTTCACAAATTATATTACCAAGATTGGTGAAGGGTGGGAGTCAGATTCATAAAGCAAATGTGTCAGCTGAGAATGCCAAAGAGTACTTCCGGTGGGCAGTTTTCCTCCCATGGATAGATTGCCTACTTAGCAACCAGCAGGCAAGATTCACTAAACACAAAGAAATCCTCAGCAGTTTTGTGTCTTTTACCTACTGGTGTAAGTATGTCTAAAGAAGATATAGAAAAAACTGAAACTAGCTGAGTTCTACGCAAATGATTTGAACGACATTGGGATGAACTGTTTAACAGCTGAATTAGAATTGTGGTACAACAGATTCCAGAGTAGGTTACAGCAAATGTGAAAGCTAAGACATCCACTGGAAGAGACATTTTATTTCCAAAACATGCAATTGATGCCTTAAATATTTGTGACAACAGTTTTTCCCCAAATGTGCATGTGTTTTTGAAGATCTTTTCGTCGTTGCCTGTTTTAACTAGCACGGCTGAAAGAACACTTTCAACTTTGAGATGAGTCGAGGTTAATTGAGGAACACAATGGGAGAGACCAGGCTTAATGGTTTTGCCAATTCGAACATCCACAGAGAAATGTCTTTCGACTCAGGGGAAATAATTGACATTTTGGTGCAAAAAGGACCAAGAAGACTCAACTTTATTTTGTAAAAAAATGAATAGCACATCTAACTTTTTTGACTTTACTGTATCATTGTTAATATTATTTTAAAATTATTTTAGTACAATAACAGTTTTGATGAAAAAGTATTATTGTAGTAACAAATTTGTAATAACTATTAACAAAATCAAGATGTCTTTATTTTTTTTATTTATTTTTTTTGTTTTATGTGTTTGTAATTCCTTGTACTTCTACCACCCATTTAAAAATATGCGCGTGAGGATACAGCTTTTTAAATGCTGAACTATGTAGATATTTATTATATGCAATTCCTCCCTCAAGTACAATTGCAAATAGACCCCCCCCCCCCCCCCAAACATAAACCTGGGTGCGCCACTGCTGTCAACACACTCATACAATTTAATGCATTCTGCAAGCCACTTTAATCCTCAGCCATTATTAATATGGGCTGTTTTCTTTCCTCCTCTAAAACCAACAACTTTTCTCTGAAATATTTTTTTTTCTAAAATTCTTTGTTTTTGAGATATTCAGCAAGGCGATTACGGATCTTTATGACGTGACAATGCGGTGACATGTCCTTTGTTGGGTGTCATATGGTAGAGTTGCAAACATGGATCTTTTTTAGTGCATCTTACGATCGTCCGCGCCACCATCTTGCTGACAATACGATGAAGCCCTCTCAGAGTGTGTCTGAGCCCCGTCATAGCGTGTGATTCAATTGATTTTATTCCTGTGAGTGTTATGGTTACTAAAACTCTAAAATTCTTGTGATTGACATTCTTGCAACCAGTAAGCTACAATAATATTGATATATATATATATATATATATATAATTAATTTCTTGAGAGTATTAGTATTTATTTATCAGTGAATAAGGGGAGATGGAACTGTTAGTCAGTTCTTTTTTTATAGCCTATGATTTTATAAATAATTTATTATTGTGACTGTTATAGTTGTTTAAACTGGTTATTTATTTTGATTGACGTTCTTGCAGTCGGCATGTGACGATAATAGTACTATCTTAATATAATTACTTGGCTTATTTGTACTTATTTTTTACTGAATTATATGAAGTGTAAACATAGGCCTAACTTTTTTGTTAGATGTTTCATCAAGTATGTATTTGTCTTATGCCAGTCTTAAAATTACCTCTTTAAAAGATTAAATATACTGATACTTAGAAATTTTGAATACTAATTGAATTTTAAAGTTTACAATATGTAAACACTATATATATATATATATATATATATATATATATATTTAAGTATATGGAAGAGTGGTGACTAGTACATTTTCTAAACATGCAAAGAAGGCAACGCTGAGATAGACTAAGAATATATCACAGGCAATAAAGAGACAATTCTTTAAATTGAGTTTAAAACTCTCTCTCGCATGCCGGTAAGATTGGCTCTTGATCTGTGTAATTACTTTCGCCACATTTGGAAGGCCGGCGCGGTTACACATTTATGTGTCATACACAGGTAACAAATATCAACCATTTAATGGGTAATAGTACACAAACAGGATGAGAATATTTTTTTTAATATGTTGTGTTATAGAAAATATGGTATTATTGATCATCTATATACACACAAACAAGTAAATTTCCAATGATAACAAATTGAATACTGTCATATTATTCGGGGCTATTGTGGGAACATGCAGGGATTCAGTATTTCTTTTCTCTGCCAAATTATGATACATTTTATGTTTTATACCACTCAAACACACAGCAACAAATGTGGGTCTACGATGATAGTAAAACAATATTGTCAAAGATTCTAAGCCATAAAGAAAATTCTTAGAAAACATGTTGTATTCTTTATATAGGGATACTTTTCTCAGGTGTGACATTACCTTTTATTTTCTGAAAATAATTTTATATTATTTTATATTTATAACTTTTTAAATAAAGCACAACTACAACAATTAAAATATATATTTAAATCTCATGTCTTATGACAGTGATTCACCTCTGACAAGACGTGTATTAATCACAACTTGTGAATGTGAGGAATGCCAGGCCTCCACCGTGGTTCGGATTCCACGTTAAACTGTAGGTCCTCCATTTTCATCTCACAATCACCCTACCATTACACATTAGCGTAAGTGCGTATAACCCGAACGGGTAGTAAGACGCGGTGCTAATAATATATAATAATAATAATATAATAATAATAATAATAATAATAATAATAATGTACTTCCATGATCGCTGTTTTGTCGTCACGTCAGAAGAGGGGCGTCATCCCATGGGCGTAATGGCATCTGACATGCTAACATGAAAAGATCCATAACCGCCTTGCTGGTGTTCCAACTTAAATGCCTCATTCTCTATAGTGTAATAAATACACAAACATAATATGTGTAGAACTTATAAAATATTTTTCTTTCAACATTGACAAAATTTAGCTGCCATGTGATTATTTTACTGGCATTGATACTCTACCAAAAGTAATGGCAACAACATATATGATTTGATTTATGAAATTAGTATTTCTTTTTACAAGCATGTGGCATAGTATAAAACTACAGGCCCCGTGGTATAGTGGTCAGTGTATCTGGTTACGTGCCCAGGGGTCCCAGGTTTGATTCTTGCCTGGTACTGTGGATATTTTTCCTGAAAGGGTAATCACCCCAATGGTTACCAGGGTTTGGTAAGTTAGGTTTAAGTGTTTCCACACCCTCATACTCACTATCAACATCACCTCTTCTCATCGGGACATGGAAAGAGCCTCCACGGAAAGGTTGTACGATTAGTACGTTCGGGCGTCCCTTGGGCAATGTAATGGCTAACCTTTCACAAACTAGGATACAAATGATGTAGCCCAAATGCGCACAAAAAAAATATATATATATACATAGTATAAAACTTAAAATAAAATAACTAATATAAAACTTAAAATCTAGAACACATTTCTCACTAAAAAAAATCATAACAAAATGTACTAACACCTTTTAGGCACTGCCTAAACTATGTTACATTTATTTAAATGTAATAAGCCAATATTGGTCAGATTTTATTTGAAAAACATTTTTAAAGTTTTTATGGAAAAGTTCTAATTTAATTCTAATTTAATTCAATAAATTCTATGACTTTTCAAAACCCTTGAGACCAAAAGTCACTATGAATAAAAAAAATTGTTGTCACTTGACTCATTGAAATTAGCACTACATTAAAAAAAAACATGGTGGCAAACATAAAAATAAACACACCAATACTCTCTGATCAACCATTATTTCATTGCTACATAAGCTTATATGAAATTTCTGGTCATATTAAATAGTCTAGTCCCAGGGGCTCATGACTTCTGTTTGCAACTGAACCTAACTGACAACAGGTTTACATTGTGTTGTCATAGGGGTAGCATAGTAAACAACATATCATAAAATAACAACTTTTATATTTAAGGATAGGATTAATGTAATTTTCATGACAATGCTATATTTTTTAACTATTTAATCTATGAGGAGCATCCATTTCTTAACATAAAGTTTGTTCCAGGTTTTTGAAAGCCATTTTGAAGTATGTTGAAAATCTGGCATCGTGTACAACTGCAGAGAAGAATCGCTGGGAAATAGGAAGGTCTTCAAATGCCAAGCTATGTCAAATCATAAGACAAGCAATAGAGAATAACTTGTTTTAATGACGGAAAGGGGTTTTCAGTGATATGTTAACATGTTTGTTGCTAAACTGACATTTATAGGCATTAGAAAATTAATGAAATCTCTGAGATATAATAATAAAAACTCTAAAATAAATTGGAATTTCAAAGAGTAAACACATCTCTTTAAGGAAAACTCTTTTTTGCTTTATGAAATATTTTGTTTTTGTTTACAATGAAAAGAAGAACACAATTTACATTGCTGCCAATGGACAAAGAGGTAAAGAAAATCTATCGTTACTGCCCAATACCCTGACTTGGGTTTCATTCTATTGGAACTCATCAAGAGGAAGTATGATACAACAACTACCTAAAAGAGGAAACCAAATAACACAAAAGGGAAAAAAAGGACATCGCTAAGACACATGTAAAAGGAACAAATAACAGAATTTATAAATGTTTAAATCTTTTTAAGTCCACTAAATTGCATCTCTATGTAAAAATTCATAAAATAATACTTGGAATCTTTCAGTCAAAAATTCCTTTTTTTGGATTAATATTTTTTTATTTACATCATATTAATATTTTTAGTAAAAAATTAAATAAATTTATTGAAGTTATGTAAAATGACCTTATGTTATGATTTCACATAAGCATTTTTTTGTTAGTGACTTTGTTTATGTGAGAGTGTGTGTACACTAATCTTGTTCTCTGTCCCTTTTGGACTTGTGAAATATTTTGAATTGATGCAACTTTTACTCGGTTATGAAAATAGTGGCAATATGTCTTTTCAAGGAAATATTAAATAGCTATTAGTCTATGTCTGTAAGTCTTGTTAATTTATTTTGCCCTAGATAACTAAAAATATGTTTGGGAATATAATAAATATTCTTTATTTCTGATATAAAATTGAAGCTAATATATTATTTATGTAGTCTACCTACAGTACTTCCTTTATATTACCTGGTCTTCTTTAGTAAGCTCATTGAAGTTTGTACTCCATTTTGGAATATTTCTCTGTTAATATATATAATTGTTTATTATATTAAAACTATTTTTCAACTAGGTGCTTATAAATTGTGACTTATTACTTAAAACTCAATGACTGACAGATCTTCAACAAACAGGAGGAACAAATTCCTAAACTTAATATTAATAATTGATGTTGCTTTATTATTTGAATTCCAGCTTTATTGATCTTACCTTAACCCCTATATTGGTTGGGCTCCTGCAAGCTAATTCTTTCGTCTGGGCTTTTTACCCAATATACCATTTAAAAAAACCTTCTTGGGCCTACACTGACATTCAGCTCGCTGTCATTATTTTACTGTGCCATCTTCATGCTCCCAAGATGTCCTTTTTTATAATCATATCAAAAAGGGGCTACATGGTTTCAAAATTTTGAAAATTGTCTAGTATCATTTTTATTAGTATAGATTTTAAGAACTAAAATAATAGTGCCAACACTTTTGTTTTTTGTGAGAATGTGTTGGTTAGTTTTTTAATAGATAGTTTTATTTTGATTTATTTAATTCCTTCTCACAACCACAGTAGTAATGATTGGATGAATTAAGGTGTCATACTCGAAATATACTGGATTGCTGGTAATTTGTAGGTTGAGGTTCAAACTCTGATCGGATATAATAAGGATGATTTTCCCTAAATATATTGTTTTCTACTCTCACTCCACACAAATGCGGGTACCATCCCTCTTAATTATACCTCCATTATGTCTAGCCAATTAGTGTAAATATGCAGATAGTCCAAACAGGTAGTATGACGTGATACACAAACTCACAAAAAAAGTTCCTTATTAAAGCCACAAGTTTGCCACTAAACTACCATCCTCAACCTTACCGCTTAGATTAATCCATTACTAGCCCTGGTGTTGAATATACTGATGTCGAAAATGTTATTAGTTTCAAGATAATTATTTTAATAATGAGGGGCAATGAGGTGATGTGAGCCGTTACTAAGGGTGTTGGTGGATTGCGCACTTTTTATGTAGGCAGTTGTTGGATTGGACACTTTGCAGTATAATATTAATTGTAAATGAATATAATAAATCACTAGCTAGACTCTAGTACATTACAAGCCATTCAGCTGAATGTTGACTTCTCCGTAAAGTACATCCGAGATAAAATTAATTCTTAGTGAGAGGGAGACCAAGGTTATTAGTTTAGGTTAGGTTGGGTTGAGTTGGGTCGGGCCCAATCCACCTTGGGAGGGAAATAATGGTGCAGGGTAGCAGTACTCAATCCACCTTGGGAGGGAAATAATGGTGCAGGGTAGCAGTACTCAATCCACCTTGAGAGGGAAATAATGGTGCAGGGTAGCAGTACTCAATCCACCTTGAGAGGGAAATAATGGTGCAGGGTAGCAGTACTCAATCTACCTTGGAGGGAAATAATGGTGCAGGAGTAGCAGTACTCAATCACCTTGAGAGGGAAATAATGGTGCAGGGTAGCAGTACTCAATCCACCTTGAGAGGGAAATAATGGTGCAGGGTAGCAGTACTCAATCCACCTTGGAGGGAAATAATGGTGCAAGTAGCAGTACTCAATCTACCTTGAGAGGGAAATAATGGTGCCGAGTAGCAGTACTCAATCACCTTGGGAGGGAAATAATGGTGCAGGTAGCAGTATCAATCCACCTTGGGAGGGAAATAATGGTGCAGAGTAGCAGTACTCAATCCACCTTGGAGGGAAATAATGGTGCAGGTAGCAGTACTCAATCTACCTTGAGAGGGAAATAATGGTGCAGAGTAGCAGTACTCAATCCACCTTGGGAGGGAAATAATGGTGCCGGGTAGCAGTACTCAATCTCACCTTGAGAGGGAAATAATGGTGCAGGTAGCAGTACTCAATCCACCTTGGAGGGAAATAATGGTGCAGAGTAGCAGTACTCAATCCACCTTGGAGGGAAATAATGGTGCAGGTAGCAGTACTCAATCACCTTGAGAGGGAAATAATGGTGCAGAGTAGCAGTACTCAATCCACCTTGGGAGGGAAATAATGGTGCAGGGTAGCAGTACTCAATCACCTTGGAGGGAAATAATGGTGCAGAGTAGCAGTACTCAATCCACCTTGGAGGGAAATAATGGTGCAGGTAGCGTACTCAATCTACCTTGAGAGGGAAATAATGGTGCAGAGTAGCAGTACTCAATCCACCTTGGAGGGAAATAATGGTGCAGAGTAGCAGTACTCAATCCCTTGGGAGGGAAATAATGGTGCGGGTAGCAGTACTCAATCACCTTGAGAGGGAAATAATGGTGCAGGTAGCAGTACTCATCACCTTGAGGGAAATAATGTGCAGAGTAGCAGTACTCAATCCACCTTGGAGGGAAATAATGGTGCGAGGTAGCAGTACTCAATCCACCTTGGAGGGAAATAATGGTGCCGGTAGCAGTACTCAATCACCTTGAGGGGAAATAATGGTGCAGGTAGCAGTACTCAATCTACCTTGAGAGGGAAATAATGGTGCAGGGTAGCAGTACTCAATCCACCTTGAGGGAAATAATGGTGCAGAGTAGCAGTACTCAATCACCTTGGGAGGGAAATAATGGTGCAGAGTAGCAGTACTCAATCCACCTTGGAGGGAAATAATGGTGCAGAGTAGCAGTACTCAATCCACTTGGGAGGGAAATAATGGTGCCGGTAGCAGTACTCAATCTACCTTGAGAGGGAAATAATGGTGCAGAGTAGCAGTACTCAATCCACCTTGGGAGGGAAATAATGTGCAGAGTAGCAGTACTCAATCACCTTGGAGGGAAATAATGGTGCAGGTAGCAGTACTCAATCACCTTGAGAGGGAAATAATGGTGCAGAGTAGCAGTACTCAATCCACCTTGGGAGGGAAATAATGGTGCGGGTAGCAGTACTCAATCTACCTTGAGAGGGAAAATAATGGTGCAGGTAGCAGTACTCAATCCACCTTGGGAGGGAAATAATGGTGCAGAGGTAGCAGTACTCAATCCACCTTGAGAGGGAAATAATGGTGCAGAGTAGCAGTACTCAATCCACCTTGGAGGGAAATAATGGTGCAGAGTAGCAGTACTCAATCCACCTTGGGAGGGAAATAATGGTGCCGGGTAGCAGTACTCAATCACCTTGGAGGGAAATAATGGTGCAGGGTAGCAGTATCAATCCACCTTGAGAGGGAAATAATGGTGCAGAGTAGCAGTACTCAATCCACCTTGGGGAAATAATGGTGCAGAGTAGCAGTACTCAATCCACCTTGGAGGGAAATAATGGTGCAGAGTAGCAGTACTCAATCACCTTGGAGGGAAATAATGGTGCAGAGTAGCAGTACTCAATCTACCTTGAGAGGGAAATAATGGTGCAGAGTAGCAGTACTCAATCCACCTTGGGAGGGAAATAATGGTGCGAGTAGCAGTACTCAATCTACCTTGAGAGGGAAATAATGGTGCAGGTAGCAGTACTCAATCCACCTTGGAGGGAAATAATGGTGCAGAGTAGCAGTACTCAATCTACCTTGAGAGGGAAATAATGGTGCGGGTAGCAGTACTCAATCCACCTTGAGAGGGAAATAATGGTGCAGAGTAGCAGTACTCAATCACCTTGGGAGGGAAATAATGGTGCAGGGTAGCAGTACTCAATCTACCTTGAGAGGGAAATAATGGTGCAGGTAGCAGTACTCAATCCACCTTGAGAGGGAAATAATGGTGCAGAGTAGCAGTACTCAATCCACCTTGGAGGGAAATAATGGTGCAGAGTAGCAGTACTCAATCCACCTTGGAGGGAAATAATGGTGCAGGTAGCAGTACTCAATCACTTGGAGGGAAATAATGGTGCGAGTAGCAGTACTCAATCCACCTGGAGGGAAATAATGGTGCAGGTAGCAGATCAATCCACTTGGAGGGAAATAATGGTGCGGGTAGCAGTACTCAATCTACCTTGAGAGGGAAATAATGGTGCAGGTAGCAGTACTCAATCCACCTTGGAGGGAAATAATGGTGCAGAGTAGCAGTACTCAATCACCTTGGAGGGAAATAATGGTGCCGGGTAGCAGTACTCAATCCACCTTGAGAGGGAAATAATGGTGCAGAGTAGCAGTACTCAATCACCTTGGGAGGGAAATAATGGTGCAGGTAGCAGTACTCAATCCACCTTGGGAGGGAAATAATGGTGCAGGGTAGCAGTACTCAATCCACCTTGGAGGGAAATAATGGTGCAGGGTAGCAGTACTCAATCTACCTTGAGAGGGAAATAATGGTGCAGGTAGCAGTACTCAATCCACCTTGAGGGAAATAATGGTGCAGGTAGCAGTACTCAATCCACCTTGGGAGGGAAATAATGGTGCAGAGTAGCAGTACTCAATCCACCTTGGGAGGGAAATAATGGTGCAGAGTAGCAGTACTCAATCTACCTTGAAGGGAAATAATGGTGCAGAGTAGCAGTACTCAATCCACCTTGGGAGGGAAATAATGGTGCAGAGTAGCAGTACTCAATCTACCTTGAGAGGGAAATAATGGTGCAGGTAGCAGTACTCAATCCACCTTGGAGGAAAAATGGTGCCGGTAGCAGTACTCAATCCACCTTGAGGGAAATAATGGTGCAGGTAGCAGTACTCAATCACCTGAAGGGAAATAATGGTGCAGAGTAGCAGTACTCAATCCACCTTGGAGGGAAATAATGGTGCAGGGTAGCAGTACTCAATCTACCTTGAGAGGGAAATAATGGTGCAGAGTAGCAGTACTCAATCCACCTTGAGAGGGAAATAATGGTGCAGAGTAGCAGTACTCAATCACCTTGAGAGGGAAATAATGGTGCAGGGTAGCAGTACTCAATCCCCTTGGGAGGGAAATAATGGTGCAGAGTAGCAGTACTCAATCACCTGGGAGGGAAATAATGGTGCGGGTAGCAGTACTCAATCACCTTGAGGGGAAATAATGGTGCAGGTAGCATACTCAATCCACCTTGGAGGGAAATAATGGTGCGGGTAGCAGTACTCAATCTACCTTGAAGGGAAATAATGGTGCAGGTAGCAGTACTCAATCCACCTTGGAGGGAAATAATGGTGCAGAGTAGCAGTACTCAATCCACCTTGGAGGGAAATAATGGTGCAGAGTAGCAGTACTCAATCCACTTGGAGGGAAATAATGGTGCAGAGTAGCAGTACTCAATCCACCTTGGGAGGGAAATAATGGGCCGGGTAGCAGTACTCAATCTATCTTGAGAGGGAAATAATGGTGCAGAGTAGCAGTACTCAATCCACCTTGGGAGGGAAATAATGGTGCAGGTAGCAGAATCTACCTTGAGAGGGAAATAATGGTGCAGGGTAGCAGTATTCAATCTACCTTGAGAGGGAAATATGGTGCAGGGTAGCAGTACTCAATCCACCTTGGAGGAAATAATGGTGCAGAGTAGCAGTACTCAATCCACCTTGGAGGGAAATAATGGTGCCGGGTAGCAGTACTCAATCCACCTTGAGAGGGAAATAATGGTGCAGAGTAGCAGTACTCAATCACCTTGGGAGGGAAATAATGGTGCAGAGTAGCAGTACTCAATCCACCTTGGAGGAAAATAATGGTGCCGGGTAGCAGTACTCAATCCACCTTTGGAGGAAATAATGGTGCAGGTAGCAGTATTCAATCTACCTTGAGAGGGAAATAATGGTGCAGGGTAGCAGTACTCAATCCACCTTGGAGGGAAATAATGGTGCGGTAGCAGTACTCAATCCACCTTGGGGGAAATAATGGTGCAGAGTAGCAGTACTCAATCCACCTTGGAGGGAATAATGGTGCAGAGTAGCATACTCAATCTACCTTGATAGGAAATAATGGTGCAGAGTAGCAGTACCAATCACCTTGGAGGGAAATAATGGTGCAGAGTAGCAGTACTCAATCTACCTTGAGAGGGAAATAATGGTGCAGGGTAGCAGTACTCAATCCACCTTGGAGGGAAATAATGGTGCCGGGTAGCAGTACTCAATCCACCTTGGGAGGGAAATAATGGTGCCGGGTAGCAGTACTCAATCTACCTTGACAGGGAAATAATGGTGCAGAGTAGCAGTACTCAATCCACCTTGGAGGGAAATAATGGTGCAGGGTAGCAGTACTCAATCTACCTTGAGAGGGAAATAATGGTGCAAGGTAGCAGTACTCAATCCACCTTGAGAGGGAAATAATGGTGCAGAGTAGCAGTACTCAATCTACCTTGAGAGGGAAATAATGGTGCAGGGTAGCAGTACTCAATCCACCTTGGAGGGAAATAATGGTGCGGGTAGCAGTACTCAATCCACCTTGGAGGGGAAATAATGGTGCAGGGTAGCATACTCAATCCACCTTGGAGGGAAATAATGGTGCCAGGGTAGCAGTACTCAATCCACCTTGGGAGGGAAATAATGGTGCAGGGTAGCAGTACTCAATCCACCTTGGAGGGGAAATTGTGATATGTCCGGCTTCAAGAAATATGCCGACAATTTGTAAACTGTGGAGTGAATTCATTGCTTTATATCAAGGAACTCTTCTGATAAAACGAAGGTTTAGTTTCATATGCTCTGTACCTTTATCTTTATCCTCTTCTTACTTACTCCATCTTTATATATATAGGCATGCCTCTGTCTCTCCAAAGACTTTTTTACAAGGTGGCCAAATTTTTACAATGTTTTTTTAATACCAATAAATGGTTTAAATAAACATTAATTATTTCTTTAAAAAAAAAAGTTTTTTGAAGAAAGATTTTTCATTCACAATTTTTATAATCCCATAGAAGTAAAGTGAATTGTTGGAACCCTAACGTGAATTAAACTAAAGTATTTTGTGAAGCAGATTTATTCGTCTTATTAGAAATGCGTACCATACACACTTTAAAATATTAGGATTAGTATCTACCTATTGAAAAGCAAAGTTTTTTTTAGCTCCACATTACTTTTATTTAAGTTACATTCAGCTGAATCGAGGGGCATACATATTATATGTTAAGGTCGTTTAGTTTTATGTGATGGGTTTCGAACTCATCAAATCAAATTAAACCATGGCCACATGTACTAAAGATGATTTTTTTAAATGGTTTTTCATTCTTTCTCCACGGAAAGCAGGTAAATTTTCCTCTAAATTCCTTACACCACTATTCAGATAGCCCTTATGGCCAGGTATAGCTTGATTTTGGTAGTAAATCCTATTTTTAAGGTCTTATTTTGTACCAGAATCCTACTGTTATGTTTCTTAGGATAAAAGGCCTTCCAAAACAGACTTCCTACCACCGTTATAGAAGGTCTTTTATCATAATAAAATACTACTATTCAGTAGGATTGTGGTAATAAATAAGACCTTCCATAATGGGTTTCTTACCAAAATTAGGTTATAGTAAGGCATGATGTAAAATATAAAGTTACACTACATTTGGCTAAAGTATTAGGTGGATCTGGTTATTACATTGAGAAACACTTTACATTATTTTTTAGAATAAAGGGGCATGTTATTGCATCCTCTTCATTTGAACATTTAATGGTGATTAGAAAAGAACAATGGACAAACATAATTAGTGTATTTTCTTTTTGTGCTACATGTACTACTACCCAATCAGGCTATTGACATATTTACACTAATCTGGAAGGAAGAATTTAAAGGAAATGTTCTCGAATTTATATGGAGTAAGAGTGGCAAACCAGTTAGTAAAACAAAACACCTCAGTACACCATCTTATTATTTGAATCCCGTCCTCTTGGTTCCAGCAAGCCACTTCGTCTGATTGTGCAACTAGACAATAATAGTTAATTAAATGGACAAGCAATAATTATAGCTGTAAAATGTGGTTATAGCTGCATCTAAATATCATATATTCTTTAAATTGAAAAATGACTCCTGGTGACGGGAATCGAACCAGGGACCTTTGGCCTAATACGCTAATGCTCTTACCACTGAGCTATCCAGGATTAATCTCATGCCCAGAGCCTTTCTTCACTAATATTTTAAGGCAGAGTCTGTGATGGACATGTGGAAATAGTCAGCTACATATGTGCGATCAATTAAGATTGCGAGCTATCAGTTCGACTCTGGAGGGGTTTATGCTGATCTTAATATCGATCGCCCATTTGTTTCCATTTGCACACGTCCATCACAGACTCTGGGGACAACTCCTGGATAGCTCAGTGGTAAGAACATTGAGGTACTAAGTCAAAGGCTCTAGGTTTGAGTCTCGTGGCCAGGTGTTATTACTAAACTTTAAACATATTCAATAATAGGCGAGAAAATATCAGATGTTACAGAATCAATAACTATGGTCATGTGGTCTAAGGTGTAAGGATCGTAAGATACTGAATTGATGGTGATGAGGTCAGGGTTCAAATCTCGGGCTAGAGAATTGGTGCAGGGTGTCTACTGAGTTGGAGAAACAAAAATTAGTGACTTTTTGGCGACCTTCTTTGACCAAAAATTCCTTTGGTAAACAGTTGAACATTATATAATGCATATAAAGGCATTATGCACTCACACGCAACATTAAACTTTATCTAGATAGCGAACATTAACTTTTCCCTTGGTATCATGGTAAAAACAATCAGGCAGCTTACAGCTAGCGCATGGCATCATGGGTGGTGGGTGGCTCGACGTTCGACGCGTTCGCGTTGTTACAATGCGGGGGCAATTCAAACAAAAATATTTTCGTTACTTTATGGCCAAAATAATG
This sequence comes from Timema podura, assembly GCA_033556935.1. Classification (NCBI taxonomy): domain Eukaryota; kingdom Metazoa; phylum Arthropoda; class Insecta; order Phasmatodea; family Timematidae; genus Timema; species Timema podura. Next base: position 64,587,400 of record JAVRXN010000004.1, read on the forward strand.
AAAATGCGTGACTTTCGTGACCCAGTAGACACCCTGTGGTGTTGGTTTTTTACATATTGTGATGCGGCCATAACCATATTTAACCATAATAGCTTGGCTGTTTAATCCAAAATGCTTATAACCTTTGTTTGAACAAATTAGTAATAAGATAAGTTACAAAGCACTTAAGCATACTCAAGCGCAAAGATGTGCTGCCTACATCCAGAAATCCCGCATTATTTAAAAAGTGATTTGCTCTTTCAAAATATGGTTCATGCCAAAACTGAAGCCCTTAAGTAATAAGTAAAATGTAAGTTTTATAGTTTCAAAAATATAATGAGGTGAAACTAGATCATTTTCAACAACGTTTCATACAATTACAGTTAATGGTTAGAAACATAGATGATATGACCTACCTTCAAATAAATATGAAGTCAATTTTTAACAAGGTCACGATAGAAAATTCCAAGATAATTGAGAATTGTTTTAGTGTTTTTGAAAAACCATATTTTTGTTATCACCGAGTTTTACTACCTTTTCATGTTATACAAATATATGATAATTGATCTAATAGGATAGGAATGAGGAAGGAAGTATTTTAGAAGTGAACTACCTGCATTTGCATGGAAGGAGAGTGGGAAACAATTTAGGAAAAACCCCTCTCAGTTGACCCGAGACAAAAGTGACACCTTAGATCCTTCGGCCTTGAAGTGGGTAGCTTTAGATCTAGCATTCATATAAAAAAACACAGTTGAGGGTATTTGTTTGCAAGTAGACACTGCCCTTAACTAATATCACAATGGATTTGTTGTCAAATATATTGTGATATCTTAGCACTATTTATCCCTATTCACTAAAATGTAAATACTAAGATGGGATAGAAGGTATCGCGAGCTAAGGTTTGCAATTTCGCAGTTTTTATGACAAAATAAGTTTTATGGCCAAAATAAATGAAATGTTGTTTCAGTAGATACAACTAGTTTAATTTTCTAATTGCAATAATCACAATCAGTGTTTGAATATCTGTCATGGCCATCGCATTGTTTGAGCGGATCTTTTTCTCTTTATATAAAAGTTTCAGGTAAAATACCGTATTGTCCATGGCAAATTATCATTAACTTTTGAAATTAATATTTTTAAAACACTAAACTGGAGCAATGTTTAGTTTATTTTGGCCAGACTTTTATTTTTTCATAAAAACTGCAAAAATGCAGACCTTAGCTCGCCCCTTCCCATTCCACCTCAAGATTAGTTACTTTTCAGCATAAACTTCCTTTGTGCCTCCCACGTCCTCAGAGAGTGATGGACTTGTTATTATATGGCCAACTATACACTTCCTTTGTGCCTCTCACGTTCTCAGAGAGTGATGGACTTGTTATTATATGGCCAACTATACACTTCCTTTGTGCCTCCCACGGCCTCAGAGAGTGATGGACCTGTTATTATATGGCCAACTATACACTTCCTTTGTGCCTCCCACGTCCTCAGAGAGTGATGGACCTGTTATTATATGGCCAACTATACACTTCCTTTGTGCCTCCCACGGCCTCAGAGAGTGATGGACCTGTTATTATATGGCCAACTATACACTTCCTTTGTGCCTCCCACGTCCTCAGAGAGTGATGGACCTGTTATTATATGGCCAACTATACACTTCCTTTGTGCCTCCCACGTCCTCAGAGAGTGATGGACCTGTTATTATATGGCCAACTATACACTTCCTTTGTGCCTCCCACGTCCTCAGAGAGTGATGGACCTGTTATTATATGGCCAACTATACACTTCCTTTGTGCCTCTCACGTTCTCAGAGAGTGATGGACTTGTTATTATATGGCCAACTATACACTTCCTTTGTGCCTCCCACGGCCTCAGAGAGTGATGGACCTGTTATTATATGGCCAACTATACACTTCCTTTGCGCCTCCCACGTTCTCAGAGAGTGATGGACCTGTTATTATATGGCCAACTATACACTTCCTTTGTGCCTCCCACGTCCTCAGAGAGTGATGGACCTGTTATTATATGGCCAACTATACACTTCCTTTGTGCCTCCCACGTTCTCAGAGAGTGATGGACCTGTTATTATATGGCCAACTATACACTTCCTTTGTGCCTCCCACGTCCTCAGAAAGTGATGGACCTGTTATTATATGGCCAACTATACACTTCCTTTGTGCCTCCCACGTCCTCAGAGAGTGATGGACCTGTTATTATATGGCCAACTATACACTTCCTTTGTGCCTCCCACGTTCTCAGAGAGTGATGGACCTGTTATTATATGGCCAACTATACACTTCCTTTGTGCCTCTCACGTTCTCAGAGAGTGATGGACCTGTTATTATATGGCCAACTATACACTTCCTTTGTGCCTCTCACGTTCTCAGAGAGTGATGGACCTGTTATTATATGGCCAACTATACACTTTTTTGTGCCTCCCACGTTCTCAGAGAGTGATGGACCTATTATTATATGGCCAACTATACACTTCCTTTGTGCCTCCCACGTTCTCAGAGAGTGATGGACCTGTTATTATATGGCCAACTATACACTTCCTTTGTGCCTCCCACGTTCTCAGAGAGTGATGGACCTTTATTATATGGCCAACTATACACTTCCTTTGTGCCTCCCACGTTCTCAGAGAGTGATGGACCTGTATGGCCAACTATACACTTCCTTTGTGCCTCCCACGTTCTCAGAGAGTGATGGACCTGTTATTATATGGCCAACTATACACTTCCTTTGTGCCTCTCACGTTTTTTTTTTTTTTTTTTTTTTTTTTTTTTTTTTTTTTTTTTTTTTTTTTTTTTTTTTTTTTTTTTTTTTTTTTTTTTTTTTTTTTTTTTTTTTTTTTTGGGGGGGGGGGGGGGGGGGGGGGGGGGGGGGGGGGGGGGGGGGGGGGGGGGGGGGGAGTGATGGACCTGTTATTATATGGCCAATTACACTTCCTTTGCGCCTCTCACTTCTCAGAGAGTGATGGACCTGTATGGCCAACTATACACTTCCTTTGTGCCTCCACGTTCTCAGAGAGTGATGGACCTGTTATTATATGGCCAACTATACACTTCCTTGTGCCTCCCACGTTCTCAGAGAGTGATGGACCTGTATGGCCAACTATACACTTCCTTTGTGCCTCCCACGTTCTCAGAGAGCGTGGACCTGTTATTATATGGCCAACTATACACTTCTTTGTGCCTCCCGTTCTCAGAGAGTGATGGACCTGTTATTATATGGCCAACTATACACTTCCTTTGTGCCTCCCACGTCCTCAGAGAGTGTGGACCTGTTTTTATATGGCCAACTATACACTTCATTTGTGCCTCCCACGTCTCAGAGAGTGATGACCTGTTATTATATGGCCAACTATACACTTCCTTTGTGCCTCCCACGTCCTCAGAGAGTGATGGACCTGTTATTATATGGCCACTATACACTTCCTTTGTGCCTCTCACGTTCTCAGAGAGTGATGGACCTGTTATTATATGGCCAACTATACACTTCCTTTGTGCCTCCACGTTCTCAGAGAGTGATGGACCTGTATGGCCAACTATACACTTCCTTTGTGCCTCCCACGTTCTCAGAGAGTGATGGACCTGTTATTATATGGCCAACTATACACTTCCTTTGTGCCTCCACGTTCTCAGAGAGTGATGGACCTATTTTATATGGCCAACTATACACTTCCTTTGTGCCTCCCACGTTCTCAGAGAGTGATGGACCTGTATGGCCAACTATACACTTCCTTTGTGCCTCCCACGTTCTCAGAGAGTGATGGACCTGTTATTATATGGCCAACTATACACTTCCTTTGTGCCTCTCACGTTCTCAGAGAGTGATGGACCTGTTATTATATGGCCAACTATACACTTCCTTTGTGCCTCCCACGTTCTCAGAGAGTGATGGACCTGTTATTATATGGCCAACTATACACTTCCTTTGTGCCTCTCACGTTCTCAGAGAGTGATGGACCTGTTTTATATGGCCAACTATACACTTCCTTTGTGCCTCCCACGTTCTCAGAGAGTGATGGACCTGTTATTATATGGCCAACTATACACTTCCTTTGTGCCTTCCACGTCTAGAGAGTGATGGACCTGTTATTATATGGCCAACTATACACTTCCTTTGTGCCTCCCACGTTCTCAGAGATGATGACCTGTTATTATATGGCCAACTATACACTTCCTTTGTGCCTCCACGTCCTCAGAGAGTGATGGACCTGTTATTATATGGCCAACTATACACTCCTTTGGCCTCCCACGTTCTCAGAGAGTGATGGACCGTATTGGCCAACTATACACTTCCTTTGTGCCTCCACGTCCTCAAGAGTGATGGACCTGTTATTATATGGCCAACTATACACTTCCTTTGTGCCTCTCACGTTCTCAGAGAGTGATGGACCTGTATAGGCCAACTATACACTTCCTTTGTGCCTCTCACGTTCTCAGAGAGTGATGGACCTGTTATTATATGGCCAACTATACACTTTTTGTGCCTCCCACGTTCTCAGAGAGTGATGGACCTTTATTATATGGCCAACTATACACTTCCTTTGTGCCTCCACGTTCTCAGAGAGTGATGGACCTGTTATTATATGGCCAACTATACACTTCTTTGTGCCTCCCACGTTCTCAGAGAGTGATGGACCTATTATTATATGGCCAACTATACACTTCCTTTGTGCCTCCCACGTTCTCAGAGAGTGATGGACCTGTTTATGGCCAACTATACACTTCCTTAGTGCCTCTCACGTTCTCAGAGAGTGATGGACCTGTTAATATATGGCCAACTATACACTTCCTTTGTGCCTCCCACGTTCTCAGAGAGTGATGGACCTGTTATTATATGGCCAAATATACACTTCCTTTGCGCCTCTCACATTCTCAGAGAGTGATGGACCTGTATGGCCAACTATACACTTCCTTTGTGCCTCCCACGTTCTCAGAGAGTGATGGACCTGTTATTATATGGCCAACTATACACTTCCTTTGTGCCTCCCACGTTCTCAGAGAGTGATGGACCTGTATGGCCAACTATACACTTCCTTTGTGCCTCCCACGTTCTCAGAGAGTGATGGACCTGTTATTATATGGCCAACTATACACTTCCTTTGTGCCTCCCACGTTCTCAGAGAGTGATGGACCTGTTATTATATGGCCAACTATACACTTCCTTTGTGCCTCCCACGTCCTCAGAGAGTGATGGACCTGTTATTATATGGCCAACTATACACTTCTTTTGTGCCTCCCACGTTCTCAGAGAGTGATGGACCTGTTATTATATGGCCAACTATACACTTCCTTTGTGCCTCCCACGTTCTCAGAGAGTGATGGACCTGTTATTATATGGCCAACTATACACTTCCTTTGTGCCTCACACGTTCTCAGAGAGTGATGGACCTGTTATTATATGGCCAACTATACACTTCCTTTGTGCCTCCCACGTTCTCAGAGAGTGATGGACCTGTATGGCCAACTATACACTTCCTTTGTGCCTCCCACGTTCTCAGAGAGTGATGGACCTGTTATTATATGGCCAACTATACACTTCCTTTGTGCCTCCCACGTTCTCAGAGAGTGATGGACCTGTTATTATATGGCCAACTATACACTTCCTTTGTGCCTCCCACGTCCTCAGAGAGTGATGGACCTGTTATTATATGGCCAATATACACTTCCTTTGTGCCTCCCACGTCCTCAGAGAGTGATGGACCTGTTATTATATGGCCAACTATACACTTCCTTTGTGCCTCCCACGTTCTCAGAGAGTGATGGACCTGTTATTATATGGCCAACTATACACTTCCTTTGTGCCTCCCACGTTCTCAGAGAGTGATGGACCTATTATTATATGGCCAACTATACACTTCCTTTGTGCCTCCCACGTTCTCAGAGAGTGATGGACCTGTATGGCCAACTATACACTTCCTTTGTGCCTCCCACGTTCTCAGAGAGTGATGGACCTGTTATTATATGGCCAACTATACACTTCCTTTGTGCCTCTCACGTTCTCAGAGAGTGATGGACCTGTTATTATATGGCCAACTATACACTTCCTTTGTGCCTCTCACATTCTTAGAGAGTGATGGACCTGTTATTATATGGCCAACTATACACTTCCTTTGTGCCTCTCACGTTCTCAGAGAGTGATGGACCTGTTTTATATATGGCCAACTATACACTTACTTTGTGCCTCCCACGTTCTCAGAGAGTGATGGACCTGTATGGCCAAACTATACACTTCCTTTGTGCCTCTCACAGTCTCATAAAGTGATGGACCTGTTATTATATAGCCAACTATACACTTCCTTTGTGCCTCTCACGTTCTCAGAGAGTGATGGACCTGTTAATATATGGCCAACTATACACTTCCTTTGTGCCTCCCACGTTCTCAGAGAGTGATGGACCTGTTATTATATGGCCAAATATACACTTCCTTTGCGCCTCTCACATTCTCAGAGAGTGATGGACCTGTATGGCCAACTATACACTTCCTTTGTGCCTCCACGTTCTCAGAGAGTGATGGACCTGTTATTATATGGCCAACTATACACTTCCTTTGTGCCTCCCACGTTCTCAGAGAGTGATGGACCTGTATTGGCCAACTATACACTTCCTTTGTGCCTCCCACGTTCTCAGAGAGCGATGGACCTGTTATTATATGGCCAACTATACACTTCCTTTGTGCCTCCCACGTTCTCAGAGAGTGATGGACCTGTTATTATATGGCCAACTATACACTTCCTTTGTGCCTCCCACGTCCTCAGAGAGTGATGGACCTGTTATTATATGGCCAACTATACACTTCATTTGTGCCTCCCACGTCCTCAGAGAGTGATGAACCTGTTATTATATGGCCAACTATACACTTCCTTTGTGCCTCCCACGTCCTCAGAGAGTGATGGACCTGTTATTATATGGCCACCTATACACTTCCTTTGTGCCTCTCACGTTCTCAGAGAGTGATGGACCTGTTATTATATGGCCAACTATACACTTCCTTTGGACCTCCCACGTTCTCAGAGAGTGATGGACCTGTATGGCCAACTATACACTTCCTTTGTGCCTCCCACGTTCTCAGAGAGTGATGGACCTGTTATTATATGGCCAACTATACACTTCCTTTGTGCCTCCCACGTTCTCAGAGAGTGATGGACCTGTTATTATATGGCCAACTATACACTTCCTTTGTGCCTCCCACGTCCTCAGAGAGTGATGGACCTGTTATTATATGGCCAACTATACACTTCCTTTGTGCCTCCCACGTCCTCAGAGAGTGATGGACCTATTATTATATGGCCAACTATACACTTCCTTTGTGCCTCTCACGTTCTCAGAGAGTGATGGACCTGTTATTATATGGCCAACTATACACTTCATTTGTGCCTCCCACGTTCTCAGAGAGTGATGGACCTGTTATTATATGGCCAACTATACACTTCCTTTGTGCCTCCCACGTTCTCAGAGAGTGATGGACCATATAATAATATGGCTATTACTGTTACTATCAATGCTCATAATTATGAATGAATCATGAATACATCTAGGTATCTATACTTAGTTACTTATCATTCCAGCCATAGAGGTGTTAGCTTAATAGTATAGTAAACCCTCGATTTTACGGACTTCGGATTTAATGGATAGCTTTTGTCATTTGCGATTTTACAGACATTGGTCGACAAGTCCGTAAAATCCAGGGTTTTGAAAAGGGAAGGTCACGCATGACTCACCCTTTCATTGTCGCCACCTAGTGCACACCACTCAAAACCAGTTTCATATGGTTTCAGAAATGTGTGAGCTGTATCTTTAAGTTGTTCTGCAGCTTAGTTATTAGTCATTCATGGATCATTAGGCTTGTTTCGTGTACACTACTTTGAGACATGTTTATGTATTGTAGATGTGTTTTAGTGTTCTACGTGTAGTATTTATTTCCATATATTTACTTAACTGTGCATATTTAAAATGGCTCCACCAAAGAAAAGAACCTCTCTTAGTTTAAGTACCAAACTAAAAATTATTGAAAAAATATAAAGTGGGGTATCAGTGGCTAATATTTGCAGGGAATTTTCAATTGCAAAACAAACTGTGTCTGACATAAAAAAGCTAAAGGGAAAAGTGAAACTGTTTCCTTTAAAATATGATGTAACACCTTCAACAACGGGATTAATCAAAGAAAACACTTGAAATTACCAAAAGAGAAAGAATTAGAAGAAGCCATTTTATAAATTGTATGTGCAACAGAGAACAAATGGTGTCGGTGTATGGGGTGTTTAAATTCAGGTTGCAGCTGAAAGGCTAGCTAAACATTTGAATGTATCAGGATTTACAGCGAGCAGTGGTTGATTGTGACGTTTTCGTAAGAAACATAACATCACAAATCGAAAAACGTGCGGTGAATCATTGAGTGTAGATTTTGGTAGTGGGTAGCCATTTAGGGAAAAGTTGGATCCAGTTATAAATTAAATAGGACTGATGTTATCTCAGCTGTACAATTAAGATAAAAGTGGTGTTTTTTGGAGGTCTTTGCCTGAAAATACACAGGCTTTTAGACATGAAACCTCAGTTCTAGAAAGAAAACTAAGCAAAGAGTGGTTTTCTGCTCTTGTTTGTGCCAATGCCGACAGTAGTCACCAGTTAAAAACGGTTGGAGTTGGCAAATCCAAACGACCACGAGTTCTGAAGGTAAGGCCGTAGTCGGGGGGGAGGGGTTCAACCCCCCCCCCCCTTGAAATTTTGTGAACAAAATATATATGGCTTTATTTATGGTTCAAACAATATCAAAAATAAGGTACAAGTACAAATTAGGGGGCTGTGTTACCATAAAAAGCACTTCAGAGAGCTTTTAGAGGTGTTCATTATTTAAAAAAAATTCTAGCCTTCGGCAGTTATGGTGTTATGTTGTCATAAAAAAAAATTCAGATAGCTTCTAGATGTGTTTAATATTTAAAATTGTTCCTATTTTTCGGTGGTTAGGGGGTTATGTTGCCATAAAGAAACACTTTAGAGAACTTCTAGAGCTGTTTAATATCTGGAATTTATCCTAGCCTTCGGCAGTTAATGGGTTTTGTTACCATAAAAAACACTTTAGAGAGCTTCTAGAGCCGTATAATAACTATAATTTGTCCTAGCCTACAATAGTTATGGTGTAGTGTTGCCATAAAAAACACTTCAGATAGCTTCTAGAACAGTTTTTAATTAGGAAATTTTTTCTAGCCTCCGTCAATTGGGGGGTGGACCCACCAAACCCCCCCCCCCTGAAATTATTGGCTGGCTACGGCCTTGTCTGAAGGATATTATGGATGACCTACCTGTGCTGTATTACAGCTACAAATTCCTGGTTTATTCAAGAAATATTAAAGGATTGGTTCAACCTCCACTTTGTACCTGCACTTAGACGATACCAAACAAAAGTATTTATGATCCAACAGGAATAAGTCAAGGCTTTATTACTTTTGGATAATGCTCTTTCGCATCCAAGCTGTTAGATACTTTGCCGCTCTGATGGAAAAATCAAGTAAATGGCTTTACCCCCTAACACTACTTCACTTATCCAGCCCATGGGTCAAGGAGTTATAATGTCCTGTAAACGTTTGTTCAGGAGAAAATTCTTAGAAGAAGTCATGGAAATGCTGGAGGATACTAGGGGTAAGAGGACACTAGATAACATAAGGAATTATACAAGTAAACCAGCCATTTTCATTTGGAGCAGTGCCTGGAAAAATACCAAAAACACGGCTTTCTCTAACGCAAGGAAGAATATTCTGTTGCAAAAAGATGGTGAAATTGATTTGTAAGGATTGGAACGACAATATTTTGAAGAGTAGTTGTTGATGGGAGGGGAAATGGGTCCAACTACAGAACAAATTCAAGTAGTTGAAAGCAGACGAAGGGAATCCTAGACACTTCATAATGACTGAGGAAGAGTTTGAAGAAGATGTAATTGCTGCTACAGGACCTGAAGATGAAGATGGTGAGGACAAAGATGAAAATTGTACAAGCGAGACTCATAAACTTTCTGAAGTTAGGCCTAGAGAAGCACTAGATTAGGTTGTAAACTATTTAAATGTGACTACAGACATGGAAATGCAGCCTTATTACCAACATGTAAGATGGCTTAGGGAAGTTGTGGTTTGAAAACAACATTACAAATACAAACAACTAAAAATGGATATGTTGGTTTCACACAGTTAAAGAAGAAAATTATGACAAATTTGATAAAGTTCATGATTTTTTAACTTAGAAGAAAAATTTAATTCAAAGACAGTACACTGATATTTTTAACGTGTATATTATTAACTTACTTTTATTTACCGCATTGTAATTAAAATGCATTATTAACGGGAAAAAAATGTAACTTGTATTTTTCAACTCAATTAAGTTTTCACCCCGATTTTATGGACTTTTTGATTTTACGGACAGGCTTACCCCTCCTCCCCTCCAACCCCTCAATCAGTCCGTAAAATCGAGGGTTTACTGTATTACCAAGCAAGTAATTTTTTAGTATTTCTTTGCCCATACCTAATATGGTCGACATGACTGCTCAGGATTGTGGTTTCCCTATACATTAGTACAGGTTTTTACCACTGGAATGTTGTGTCAGCAAAAATAACAGCTTAGATTTTACCATTGATCTCTATAGTATAACTGGATGGACATACACATGCACATTCCAAGGAAAAAAGCGTGACGCTCAAGTGTATCGTCTGCTACACTGAGAGGGGGGGGGGGAAAGATTTAACGGTTTCTTTAAATGTTCTTATGCGAAAACATGTCTCTGATGAATAAAAGTGTTATTGTTTGAAAATAGTGAAGTATTATACCATACTTTCCTGAAGAAATATTTACATTAAAGGATATACAATCCAGTTTTACAGGTAATTCTGTACAAATACGAATAAAACCTTAGATATTTCAATTTTTATGTAGTTATCATCAATGTTGTTTACAGTCTGCCACGACTACACTTATATTTAATGTTGGTTATTAGCTTGTATATTGGTTTCAGAAACCATATTTTATTGAATGTTCGATAAATATAATGAACAAGGTATCTTAAAAAATTGTTTACTTTGTTTGAATGACAAACTTTGAATAGTTGCCATGCATTCAAACTATCACTTAGGTTATAGGCTTGTGGAAAGTATTATTGTAATAATACCTGTTTATTTAAGTTGGCTCATATCTTTCAGAAACCATATTTGTTGACATTTCGATAACTATAATGAAACAAGTTAGCTAAAAACTGTATTACATTTGTTTGAATGACACACTTTGTGTAGAAGTCTTACGTTCAAATGATAGTTTAGGTTATTGGCTTGTAGAAAGTACAATATCTACTAAACCCTGATTTTAGTAATAATCCCAATGTGTAAGGCTTTATTTCGTACCAGAATACTATCATATATATAATATTTGGTTTGATGAACGGCAATTTAGAACAGAAGTAGAAATTTCCTTCTGGAAGGTCTTTTATCCTAACTAAACACAAATATATGGTAGGATTCTGGTACGAGATAAAGCCTTAAAAGTAAGCTTCCTTAAAAAATCATCGTACATATTAGGCTACATCAACTTATTTAAATAAAAAACTAACTAGTTTTGAACTTTTATATGCTCTTCAAAGCTTTAACTAACATATTTATTTAATTTAACCACTCTCACATTGATGTATCTCATATATTCAATCAAATTAATGAACGATGTCAAAATGTCACATTGCCTTGTATGGGTGAAAGAGAGAAAGAGATACCCGAAAGTTTCTTTCTCTCTTACCCAATGGTATGCAGACGACAGCTCGAAAATTTCAGCCACAGATGTCCATCCAGTTATAGTATAGAGATCAATGGATTTTACTTGCAATACATCATCTATCTGTGGAGTAGTGTTTGTTTATGGTCATGTTGATCTGTGATGGTCAGTCTGGTAAGTGGTAACCATTGATCTCTATAATATAACTGGATGGACATCTGTGGCTGAAATTATCGAGCTGTCGTCTGCATACCATTGTGTAAGAGAGAAGGAAACTTTCGGGTATCTCTTTCTCTCTTACACCCATACACGGAAATGTGGCATTTTGACATCGTTCATTAATTTGATTGAATACATGAGATACATCAATGTGTGAATGGTTAAATTAAATAAATATGTTAGTTAAAGCTTTGAAGAGCATATACGATGATTTTTTAAGGAAGCTCGCTTGTAAGGCTTTATCTCTCACCAGAATCCTACCCTATAGTTGTATTTAGCTAGCATAAAAGACCTTCCAGAAGAAAATTTCTACTTCCGTTCTAAATTGCCGTCCATCCTACCAAAATATTATATATATGATAGTATTCTGGTACGAAATAAGGCATTACAGATTGAGATTATTACTAAAATTAGGTTTTAGTAGATACTGTACTTCCTACAAGCCAATAACCTAATTTATCATTGGAATGTAAAACTTCTACACAAAGTATGTCATTCAAACAAATGTAATACAGTTTTTAGCTAACTTGTTTCATTATAGTTTAATAAAGTTTTAAGATACCTTGTTCATTATATTTATCGAACTTTCAATATAATATTGTTTATGAAATCAATATACAAGCTCATAACCAACTTTAAATATAAGTGGTCGTGGCAGAGTGTAAACAGCATTGATGACAACTACATAAAAATTGAAATATCTAAGGTTTTATTCGTATTTGTACAGTATTACCTCTAAAACTGGATTGTATATCCTTTAATGAAAATGTTTCTTCAGGAAAGTGTGGTATAATACTTCACTATTTTCAAACAATAACACTTTTATTCATCAGAGACATGTTTTCACATAAAAACTTTTAAAGAAACCGTTAAATCTGTCCCCCCATCAGTGTAGCAGACGATACACTTGAGCGTCACGCCTTTGTCCTTGGAATGTGCATGTGTATGTCCATCCAGTAGTTTTGTTCGTTTCGACTTTTTGGAACAGTTATAGAGATCAATGGTGGTAACACAGTAGTTGCCAAATAGTTTTTAGCAAGAAGTTAGCTGATTTAGTGTGTTGCATTGATACATTATTGAAAATGTATAGCCACACAAAACTTATTGAACTGACAAAATCTGCAGCTAAAGGGCATGAATTACCTGCTTCTTCAAGTGCCATTATTGTTTTCAATGGAGTCGTCTGTAGTGACTCAGGTTAGTATCATAACCTATCATTATGCCAAATCATGTTCCTATAATGTTATTTCAAAATATTTGCCCAATATATTGATAGATAGATGAACTATAAATGAGAGATAGATGAGCTATATTGAACAATTCTCATATTTACTTATATTGTTATACAATTAAAATTATATTCTTTTTACAAGTGACTTGGACTCTGATGACAGCATCGTTGATTGTGATTTCAAGCCTTAGGAGTATGAGAAGAATGACGACAAACCTAGAGGTATTGTTTCCAACAAAATAATACTAATAATAGGCTGTACACAATAGGAATGGGCGTGTAGAGTGATTTTGGTGTTATAACTTATTCCAAACTTTACAGCTCTCTTCAGAGGTTGAATGGAGAAGTAAAAATGAGTGGTTTTAAAAACATGTCTAATGTATTTATATTATCTATTAACAATAAAATGAAAATTAATCATTAAAAGAGATATAGTAAAAAACACGACCATTTACTGGGAAAAGTTAATGTACATTCATACACAGTCCACAGGAGAAACCACACGAATATTGCATCGTTTCAATATTTGCTGGGTTTCTGACACAGACAGTATTTTACTCTGTGTGTGTGTGTGTTGTGTGTGTGTGTGTGTGTGTGTGTGTGTGATCATTACATTTTTTTAGATTCCTTAAAATAAGATGGGAGCTTACATTGTAAGAGTTTGTGAGACTGTTCTACTGGCTGGTGACAGGACACAAAACATGACGTTTTAAATAGCGATGTATTTTAACATGAAAATATTCTGGTACTCACAACATAGTTTCATTTAAATTATTTTTTTATACATAAGAAAATTTAAACTAAATTTAAGTGTTGGATAGCTCTTCATACTTTCACCATTTTAATTAGTACATCAAAGACACCATTATTACAATATATAGAAACATATAGTACCATGTTGTTTCCTTCATTGTGAAGGACGATAAAGGTTTTCTGAACGGAGCCGAGATGTTCGAGACTTATAAGAGAAAATGCTATGTGTAATAATATAATACTCTCCACACAATTACAGGAAAATGTTCCCCACAATACGAGGAGAAAATGGATACCAACTATAGTACAGGAAAACATCACCCAAGATACCCTGCCATCTGATCAAGGTATTCAATAATAAAAACAAGTATTTTCTGTAGGAATCTCACCCATGGGTATCTATTTATAATAATGATACTTTATAATGAAGTTGAGTAAGATTAACTGGAATAACAATAGCCTGGAGGTCCCAATTGCTAATACCCAGTCATTATTACAACTACAAGGATTACAACAGTTAGATAGTTTGTTTCAAATGAATAGTATTAGAATTATTTGTGCGCTATTGGCCATTATTAGTACTAACTTAATAATACCTTTTTTAAGTTGAGGACAATAAAAGAAATCACATAGCAACAATAGAGCGATAATATTTTAACAGGTAGACAATACATTCTTTAATTTATTTTAAAAAGGTGTCATTAACTGGGGTTCAAAACCACCAATTGTGGGGCTACTTTAATCATATAATTGATACCACATTATTTTAAGTTACCTGGTAGAGCTTTGTCTTGCCAAATCAAAGTTCTCAGGTTTATGTGTTTATTAAAATGTGATGAATTCTAAGATAAGCTCTGATGTGAGATGCAGGGTACAAAACGGCCGCGAAGGACATTCTGTGGGAGGAGTTGGCAACACCACAGACACCAACAGTTCAGGAAGTCAAGTCAAAATTAAAAGATATAAACTTACAAGAAGATCCAAGCAATATTACAAAATTCGAGGACTATTTGGAATCTGGTCTCGATATAAATTTTAAATTCATGAACCCTCACATTTTTGATAAGATGACAATTATACAGCTTGAAGATGCTACAAAACAACCAAAGAACATCAATAAAAATAAATTGACTGCCTCCGAAATTCCCGGTAACAATAAGTCAATCTCCAAAAACTAATATATACAGTGGTGGCTTGACGGTTTAAGTGATTTCCTCTCTTCCGAAAATATCAACGAATCAAGCAACAATTCTAAATTTAAACCTATCTCTATGGATAGCAATACAAAACTTACAATTGAGTAGGGTAAATCGGGGCTAATATGATACAAAATTTTAAACTTTACGTTATAACTTCTGATCTATTGACTGCACACCCAAATAAAAAAATACTGAAAAATGTGATTTTGCTTGCTCTATTTATTTATGGATCCATAAAATAATGTATGTCATGGAACTAACAATTAAAAAAAATAAAAACACTGTATCACATTAGCCCCACCAAATAGGGCTAATATGATACGGCTATGGGGCTAAAGTGATAAACCCTTATTTCTCATTGGTTATCAACACTAGAGAAATAGTCCTGTATTAAAATGGCCCCGGGTCTAATGTATCACCCACACATTTTTTTTTGCCTAAGCTATGGGTAATTGCTTATGTGCTCACCAGCGTGACCTCGAAGACCCCCCTACATAAACACCCCTAAAATATATTAAATCATAATTTAGAGTAAAATAACTAAGCAGAAAATTATTTACAACACTCAAACTATATTTTATGGATTTTGAATGAACAAAGTGGAAAAATATGGTACACAGCTTATGTAAAATAATTATTCTTTTTGATGGACCTTTGATGCTACAATATGCTACAATAGTATCATATTAGCCCCATAACTTTGATGTCTTATAACTCAGGCTACAATTATCATATTATAAGTTTCAAAAGCTGAAAAACTCACCATTTCTTTATGAAAAAAGCACAATTTCAACTATTTACATAAGTTTACATTTAATTGTCTCACAACATAAGTTTTCAAGTTGTCCGGAAAAGTTTTTATAAAAAAAAAAAGAAAAAGAAAAAAAAGGAAGGTATAGTTATTATTTTGTTGTGTTCATAATGGTTTGATTTTGAATGGATTCATTATAGGCAACAACAATTAAGGAATATATTTCCTTCAAAATGCCAATTTTTTTAGAATTCTACTAGCCACGCTATCTATATTTTTTTTTTGGGTCACATTAGCACCATTTGTTTGCATGTCTCATATTAGCCCCGATCTACCCTATCCAGAAGACTTAGACATTTCTATAAATTTTGACAAATGTTCGGAAATCAGTCCTAAGATAATTACCAAGTTCATTAACACTTACTATTCTGGTGGTACAAGTAAATCACTTGACGATGTTTCGAACTGTTCTAAAATTCTAAGTTATGAGAAGTTGGTTCCAAAAAATTAATATTTAGAATGATGGATTAGAAAAATGGACAATTTCCCCTGTGCCGAAGTTGTCTACGAGGAAGAAAAAACATCCTGGTCAGGAAGACTCGTCAGGTGTATTGGGGGAAGGCCTCGAAAATTAAATATTTTCAACTAAATTTACAAGTAGAGAATCTCATTCAAAATAAAATATTTTTAATTCCTACTCTTCAAAATTCAAAATTTTCAAGTGAAAACAATCCATGCTTAAACTATTTCAATACCGGTATTTGACTAAATTTCTGGGAAAAGCTTTACAATTTTTTTCTTATTTTTTTCGTCAGCATCTTCCTGTTAAGGCTATATGCAAATAAATAGCTGTTCTTAAAATGCCAACTTGTTTTTTTTTACTATCATATCTTACTACTCATCTGGGCTATACACTTCTATCTGTCTGCGTGTTCAAACCCTTTTTTAAAGTAATATAGAAATAATACATTTTGTTAAATAAATCAACTATTTTCTAAATTATTCTTATATTGTTTTATTTTTGTGTGCAAATATTTATTCTTTTGATTTGCTTGAATAAAAATGTACTGATTTTTGAGTAAAAAGTCAATTTACAAATTTGTGTTAGTATTAAATCTACAAACATATGTAAATGATTTACATTTAATAAAACAATATCAATCTATCATAAAATTTTAATAAAATATGGGTTAAGTTTATCTTTACCAACCTCATGAAAAACCTCACTATAATTTTTAAATATGGATATATATGCTCTTGTTTTAATGTTTTGGACAATATATAAAATATGTATTCTAAACGAAATTATAAAGCCATTAGATAGCATGTATAATATTTTAAAATATTAGAAATTGCTAAATTTGCTTAAAATCATTAAATTAATATAAAATGAGGAAAAAATAAAATTTCTTCCAAATTGAATGGCCGCTCAAAAACACAACACATTAAAAGCTTTTTTTTATAACTAAACATTTAAGTTCTGTTTATAGCCTAATATTTTATACCAGTATAAACAAGATGACAACCCCATTTTATGGATTAAGGAATAGATATAAGTTAAAAAAATTAAACTACGTTTTTGCTGTTTGTATTTATTTATTTATGTATGTATTTATGTATGTATGAATACTTAATAAAATGGTTGGAAAAATATTTTATTTACTTACCTTTAAGTTGTGAAAATCATACGGTCCCTTTCTGTAAGAACATTTGAAACAAATAATTATGAATATAAATATTAGCTAATATAAATCGAATTAAAAGGTCAACCAATACTATATAATAATAGTTTAGTCAATACAGTTTGACAACAAAACATAATAAAATTAATTAATTGGCTTAGAAAAATACTTCCAATAAAAACGCCTTTGTTTTTTGGTATTCCTGTTCCCTCAGTAAAAAAGAAACGAAAGGCATAGACAAAGTGTGTTAAAGGCAGGAAGAAAGACATATAATTTTGAAGATTTAAGGGATGTCGAGTGAAGTCCAAACTGTGATAGTTCGTTGGGCTGTGGGGTTTATCTTACCAGACAAGTTTCTATCGTCCCGTGGTAAGACTGTGTAAGTCGATTGTAATTATGTTTTAAAAAAATAATTTTTATTTGAATTAGAAAAGTATTCTCAAAACTAGCTTTGTCTAAAGTTGTACATTTTCAGAAGAAAGGTGTTTTTCTTTCGAAGAAAGCACATTTTGGTAAAACAGCTTCTTTAAGAAAGCTAGTTTTGCAAAACTTTTCAAAATTAAAATATTAATTGAAAAGTTATTATTTAAATTAGGCTTGATCAACATTCACTAGAATAAATCTGGTTGAATAAACTATCAGAAACCCTATGAAATTATTCAATTTAAATATTTTGGGACAAAGCTAGTTTTGGTAAAATGATCCTCTTATTTGAAAATCACTCTTTGGACACAGCTGCCTAATGCAGTGATTTAGGAACTATGGTCGTTTATCAATGGAACCTTTTAGCGGCTACTTAATTAATTACTTGCTCTATGGTATTAGGAACTCAAAATTTCATTGCCACACTTACAATAGTATGCCACTTATTCCTATCTTGAGCTAGTTCCATCCAGTCCACCTCATCACACCCTATCTCTCTCTTGAGCTAGTTCTATCCAGTCCCCCTCATTACACTCTATCCCTATCTTGAGCTAGTTCTATCCAGCCCACCTCATCACACCCTATCCCTATCTTGAGCTAGTTCTATCCAGTCCACCTCATCACACCCTATCCCTATCTTGAGCTAGTTCTATCCAGCCCACCTCATCACACCCTATCCCTATCTTGAGCTAGTTCTACCCAGTCCACCTCATCACACCCTATCCCTATCTTGAGCTAGTTCTATCCAGTCCACCTCATCACACCGTTTTTTCAGGTCCATGCTAATGTTATCTCCCCATCTGTGTCTAGGTCTTCCCTACTGTCTCTTCCCATTGGATTTGCCAGTTAGAACATTTTAAAACACAAATAAAAAATAAAACATTTCATCTACATAGATAAAAAAAGGTAATTTGTTGTAAAGCTGTCAAAATTGATATCTTTAAGGATGACAGACAGACACATGGTTTGGTTTATGTTTACATACATATTAACGACTCACTCTGATTTAATAATTATAACAATCTTAGCGCCCAGTATCTAGAGGCCTAAACCGTTTATTTAAATTAACACTTGGTGAGAGGAAACAGGCCTATTTTCACAGTGATATATCTCAGAAACCTCCATTGGGATTCTAATTTGGAACTATTAGGTCAATATGCATATATTCAACATAATAGTACACAAATAGTAAAATAAAATTTATATATAGTTTTATAAGTCTAAAACATAGTTTATGTTTGTTCAGAAATGTTCTTAATTTGTAAAAGTAGAATTATGTGGCCGAGATAGTGAGAAATATAGAAGCAATGTAAAATTGATATTGCAATTTTTTATAAATATATGAAAATTTGTTTAGAGATTTCCCAATATTTCAAGTTTATTATTTATTTTATAATAATTATATATGATCCATTATTATATATATAATAGGTATATGTAAACATAAGTTATAAGAGTAACTAAATTGACATGGAAGTCAAATTAGGCGTCTGACTGTATGCCATAGTTCTGCAACAGGTCCATTCTGGTACATCTTGTAGGGTGAGTCAAGAATGCCCCAGGATATGAGATGAACCTTGGATAGCTAAGTGGTAGAGCAGTGGCGCTTAGTTCCTGGGTATAACTCCTCTTTGCCCACATTGTTGAAAATCCTCAAAAACTTGTGTGTGGAAATTTACCTACATAGTCAATAAAATCTTAATAGGTACAATTTATAAAAAATATGTACTATCACACTATTACACCCACTTCCATGAACACATGGTCTAAGGAGTCAATCTTATCTAATCTGGTTTGCCAGCGACTAGGTGGTCATGGATCAAATTCCGACGGGTTTGTCAAGGTGGTTTCTCCTAAATGGATTTTCAATCTCCTTCTATGCAAATGTTGATGTAGTTACTTTATTCCTATCTCATTCATTCTTGCCTCAAGAGTATAAATATGAATTTTACTATCCGTCTGGGTTACCTGCGGATATATATTTATATTTGTAAATATGTTTTACTTGTAACAACAATTTACTATAGTATAATATACTATCATATGAAGATACCAACTAACTGCTGTGGTCATTGGCAATATACTCTGCACTTTGTCCCTGTTGGTAATCGGGTCAGGGTTTGAATCATTGCTGAATTCACTGGGTTGAGTCCGACACTTTGGCATACAGTCGGCAGCGTATGTGCCAAGAGTTCCGGGTATCTTTGCCGGCATGATCAAACTTTTATCATTAGTAAATTGTTTGTTTTAGTATTAGGCTAATTTTTAAGTAATGCGTTGATATAATTATTAATGGTTGCGTACATAAGCGCCGACTTCAGGGGTGCTTTGCTTGTTAATCTCCCCCAAAAATATTTTCATAGGTGCTTAGCACCCCCAATATTTCAGCCTTTTAAAAACCTTAATACTATGGCGCTAGTTCTATCTTGAGTATAGGGTTGCGCTGCAAACAGTGTTTTATATTGTAGCAAATGCCTGGTGCTGCCATCTGATATGTATGCAAGTGAGATTAAGTTAACTCGCCACTCGTGAACCAACAGCTTGGCATTTGTCAAAATGTTTCCTTTATAGTTTGGTTAGTGGCAATACTCGTATCGTATGTATTATTTTTGTGTTGTGCATGTTTGATTTCTTTTATTAACTTTATTTTTATTTTATTTTACTAAAAATTCATTGAGACTAACAAATTGCACCTTAATTTTGTCCATTTATGCAGCTCATGAAGATTTGCAAGTGTTATAAACTTATAATACCCGCATATCCCTTTTTATAAAGCGCCCCCAATGTGTTTTACAAGTCGGCACCTATGGTTGTGAAGCGTAAACATTCAATACACCAAATAAAATAAAAAATATATATCTAGAATTGATTTTATCAGGTGGTATTTACTTTGCTCCTGGCAAATACCGGTGGACTTACTCTAAGTAAAATTCTTCATTCTTACTCTTTGTTTTCAAGGATCACAAAACTATGGTTCGCGGGCCAGTTATGGCCCATAGAATGTGTTTGTCCAGTCCCCAGACTCTATGACAAAATAAAAAAAATCAATAACTAATATTGAAATGGAGCTCTTGTATGAAGTAAACAAAATACCTATATATGGGCCTACAAATATACATAATGTGTTGCATTGTTTCTTAACTAAAAAACTCTTATATTATAATTGTTGTGTTTTTTCTCCATTATTCCCTTGAGAAAATAAACTTACATCTATTCATGTTTATTTATGGTTATAAGTGTGTGTATGTAATTATATACAGGTCGAGTGGTAATTAATGCACACAGACAGTATTACAGGATTAGGTGTGTAAGTATAAGTCAAAAACGCTCTTTGCAAAAAATCTTTCCTTCTCGTACCTTTTGAGAAAAATGACATTAAATTTAATAGGGGTGATGTTGCAACACTGTGCCTGAAATTTCATATAGTCACCAGCGATTAGACGTAGACACAAATGAGGGTCAGTATTGTGTAAGCAGCCATGAACTACACACATGCTGAATACTGGGATATGCCAATGGTCATGGGAGTATCTGACAGCAACAGCAGCTCCTGAGACGTAGCACAAGCTATGCAGATTTCACAGTGGTCAGTTCTGTAGGTGTTGCATGATGACGGCTACCACACATACCCTGATGCAGCAACACAGCATCTGCTATTAACTGATCTGCCTCGCTGGGTACAGTTTTGCTAGTGGCTTTAGCAGCAGAATGTTGCAGATCCGAACTTGATTGGGCAAATCATGTGAACTGATGAAATCTGTTTCACATGAGAGGGAATGGTGAACAGTGATACCTCTTACAATCACCTGTGGGCAAGTGTTAACCCACACGACACTCGCGTTTCTGCGTATCAGCATCAATTCGCCATGAGCGTAATGGCCAGCTGTGTTGGGGATGTGATTGTGGGCCCCTATTTGCTATCAGATCATTTAGATTCCCACAGATAGCATCTGTTCCTTCACCCTTGCTGCTGGCGGATGTCCCATTGCTCATGCAACAGGGAATGCGGTATGTGGCTTTTGTGTCAATGTCTGACCGTCAGCGAGAGTATAAAATTTCAGGCACAGCATTACAACATCAACCCTCTCAAACAATGTCGTTTTCTTCAAAAGGTATGGGAAGGATGAATTTTTTTGCAAAGAGCTTTTCCAACATACTTACCCACCTGATCATGTGGTACTCTTATCTGCAAATATCACTCAACCTGTATATACATGTATAGAATAATGTACGTTTCTTTTTCGATCTGGCCCACCTAACACATTCAATATCCTAATGTATCAGTATTATTGGGGATCCCTGCTTTAAATTATTGATTTAAATAATTATTTACTTTACATCCATTACTGTTTCCAGCCTGTGCCCTGGATCACTTTTTATTCAAGCTATATATTTTACACTACCAGCTTGCTAGGCCAGTTAAAGCTTCATATGCCTGTCCTAATTGTAAGTTGGATTATAAGGCATAACATCCAGTCCTCGGCTGTTAATTCAACACTGTGAAAGATTAAACCCACATTTCACCAATGATACATTTTTTGACCATGCCGGCAAAGTGTGAAGTTATGGTAATGACAAGGAAGAGGATAAGGCCTAGTAAAGTTATAAAGTTAGATGGAGTAGAGCTGAGATAAGTACAGAATGTAAAATATCTTGGAAGAGTGAGGAGAAAGGTGGAAGTAGAGAGGATGTAATGAGAAGAGGACAGCAGAGAGAGTTGTTCTATATATGTAGGAGACCTGCTTTGGAGAAGAGAAGTATCCTTGAACTGTTGTACAGGGCATACTTTGTACCCATTGTCACATATGCAGCAGAAACATGGACATTGAATATAAGAGAGATTAGGTAAGCGGAAACCATGGGAATGAAGTTTTTGAGGAGCATATTATCTATCACAAGGAGAAACAAGATTAGGAATGAAGTTATCCGGGAAAGATTGGGGGTACATGAAGTACATGAGATAGTAGAGGAAGCAAGACTGAGAGGATATGGCATGTACTAAGGATGGAGGAGGACAGGATGCCAAAGAAAATGATGGAAATTAAGTATGTAGGGAACGTACTGCAAGGGAGGCCAAGAAAGAGATGGGGAGGAATAGCTAACAGAAAGTGTGCAAATGAGAGGAAGATGGAAGCATTTTATTAAACTGACCTGGCGACAGGATGGAAACAGTTGATGATTTTGTATAAATGATCTACGACTCAGGCTATTTGGGGGAGTTAAGAAAAATAGCCAGTAGGTGCCTGTATGATGTAGATTAAAAATGTCTATGAGAGCAAATATCTATTTAGAATTGGAAAAAAAAAAGGTAATTTTAAAAATATAGTCAATGTTTTCAAGGAATAAATGGTAGAGTGACTGTGTAAACTCGTCAGAAGAAGAGGGCAATTGTTATCAATAGATAAAACAAGCCTCACAGGGGGAAAAGCTAATTTTTTCCCCTATATTTATAAATTGTACATTGTCGTTTAAAAATTATAGTGCCTAGGTGTGTCGAGTTAAGATGCAATTCGAGTTACAAAATAGCTTTGTAATCTTCAAGTAGGCAACTTTGTTAAGGCTCTTTACTTGAATTTTTTCTTTAATGTTATGTTGTGGTTAACTTTTACGATTATCTGACTGTCTAGTTGTACCTCAAGGCCCCTCCATTTCCTTGGGGTCTAAGAGAAGGAGAATGAAATCGTTTGGCAGTTAGCAATGTTCCGCTGTGAGACTTTCATTTTGACCATACTCAATATTTCAGGACAAAAACTTTACACCATCATATAGTTTTGTTTGTATGTGGTTTAAAGACTAGTTTCAGTTTTTTTAAATAATTTATATGAATAAAAGTTTTGAATGTAAGGAAAAGCAAACTTTCAATTCTAAACTATATTAAAATACATAACTTACTCTATTGCATTAGGAACTCAAAAGTCCATTGCCTCACTTATAAAAGTGCTCCACCCTATCTTGACCTTCTCTTGTCCACCGCGTTACACCCCATCTCTTTCAAAACCATTCTAATGTTAGCATCCTCAAATAGACATGGTTTATAGTTTATCTAATTAAACTTATGACACAAACCTTAGGTTTAAGATAATTTATTTCCATATGGTCAAATTACCTTTAGTAAATTTATGTCCCACAAGATTGTGTGACCTCTTAAGGATTCATTTTTATAAATAAAATTTAATTTTTATTTTTCCTTAAAACAATACTTTATTTTGAGATTTGACAATAAAATAGAATTAAATAATATATAAAATTGATTGATAACACAACCCTTTTTTGAGCAGTGAACGAGGACATACATTGTTTTGACTTATAAATTTCAATGTTATTACATAATGAAAATGAACTTTACCTTAAAAATAAAATATACATAAACATTCGGGTTAAATATCTACAAAACAAAATGAGAGGTGCAAAATACAATCTAATTATAACTATGTACAAAAATAAGATTCACATGTGCTTTCACATAAATTTAAAGCAAGATGGTACACCTTAATGAATATTTTATTCAATGCAAAGAGTATTTATTATTTTCCACTTGGCAAGTGAACTTAAGTACCACATGTTCGCAGAACTGAGTAATCCTTCAATTTACAAAATATACAAACAAATTCATCTTATCAATCTGTCTTAAGTCGCTTAGAACTGGGTTCACTACTTTGAGAGTTGGAGTCTTCTGAAAAACCCAACTGCGCCGAGAAGTCAGTTGGCCCTTGGGAATCACTCACCATGGAGAAACCTAAAATAAAAAGTCAGATGAGACCATTTTATTGTTTTTAATACACTAATTAAAACTCAACACTCAACATTCCACCGGATTAACAGCAGAGGAAGTCTAAATATTGGATCAGTCACACTTTATCACTACTATTAAACCAACCGTTAATGCCCAATCCCCCAACCTCGGTTTCATTCTATCGGAACTTATCAGGGGGGAGTGTTAAATGCGAAACACAGCTTATTACTATTCACACTCCCCCTGATGAGTTCCAATAGGATTAAACATAAGTCAGGGGTTGTACAATAACGATCGATTTTCTTCAAGAGGCATCCATTACCTCTTTTCACTGTAAAAGCCATATTACATCCGTTCCTTTTATATGTTTCTATCCACCCTTCCTAAACTTTCTTCCAAATTTAATACAATTATTGTATAAAGTGAAAAGAGGTTTTCCTTATAGAGATGCACTCTTAAATCAAGGTAGAGTTAATTTACCCCTAATATTCAAAGTAATCTCATGTTTAGTTTTCACATTTGATGATGTAAATCCATATTTTTCTTTAATTTTGTATACATTAGAAACTAAATTATCAATAAATGCATAGTCTCTTTCCACAATGTAAAGCACCAATCTTACCATGTATTGTAAAATCATAACTTAGAATTTGAATATATAAGCCAGATAAATGTTTACATACTTCTGCAAATGATACAGTTTTATATTTATCTTATTATTCTGTTATGTTTGAAATCTCAATTACTCACACGTGTTTGAATCCTCAGCAAGACCAAAATTTGAGTTAGAGTTGGAAGAATCAAGTGCTACTGATTTACGAGATGTAGCATTTTCTTTAATTGTGTGATCTTTCCCTTTCTTTTTCTGTAAAAAAAAAAGTCTCAGAATAAGTTCAGTTAAAAATTAAAAATTTAACAATAAATATAGTATATTATTATTATTATTATTATTAGCACCGCGTCTTACTACCCGTTCGGGTTATACGCACTTACGCTAATGTGTAATGGTAGGGTGATTGTGAGATGAAATGGAGGACCTACAGTTTAACGTGGAATCCGAATCACGGTGGAGGCCTGGCATTCCTCACATTCACAAGTTGTGATTAATACACATCTTGTCAGAGGTGAAGGAAGGGTTTGGCAATAAGATAAATCTGTGCCGGGACCGAGGATTGAACCCCGGACCCTCAGCACAGAAGTCTGACACCTTACCCCTAGACCACGAGGTCACCCTAAATATAGTATAAATTGTACCATTGTAATATTTTTAATTAATATCTAACCATACAAATTAAATTTGTTTGTGTTTATAAAAAGCCCGAACAAAGAATTTTTTTGATATAAATGCAATAGTATGCCAATCATGTAGAAAGCTAGATCACCGCTTAAAACAATAGACTAGTTGCAATACAATCATAATATTAATAGATAATCATAAAGTTTTATTTCTAACTATAGCTATTTTTTAGTATAATTTCCAAAGTGTGGGTTGTGTCCTTTACGCCCCACTCCCCCAGAGCACATGGTTATTAAGGGTAGGTTGAAAATAAATAAAAAAGTTGATTTGCTCATTTTAACAGTTGATCTTATAACCAGTGTCATCAGGTGGAACTGATAGAAACAAGGGAGTCTTAGGGGCCGGATGAACCGGGCCGCTGCCAAGGCGCTAGTTTGAGTGGGGGGGGGGGGGGTCGACAAAGAGAGCACCAAGCTAATCTAACGTAGTGTGGGCGTAACAAGAAAATAATGCTAGGTTTGGAGTTGAGAGTTTTGGGGGTTATTTTCATATTTTATTCTTATCCCCTGATTACATAGGGGGGCGCCAAAAAGCAATCCCGCCTGGGTACAAAATTTACCTTGGACCGCTTCTGGATAGAAAATATTATTTGATAACTTTTCACAGTTCCACCTTGAGAATGTTTGTGGACCCTAGTTAGGGCTTA
Source organism: Timema podura (assembly GCA_033556935.1). Lineage (NCBI taxonomy): Eukaryota > Metazoa > Arthropoda > Insecta > Phasmatodea > Timematidae > Timema > Timema podura. The sequence continues at coordinate 64,614,057 of JAVRXN010000004.1, forward strand.
TTCTATCAAAGACAAAATTTAAACTTGATTTTTAAGACTAAACAATATGTCACCCCAAAAGATAGCAAGCTCACCTCGCTTGTTTCCACTATGATAGGGCCATAACGTAAGCTGTCAAGGTAAGACTGTAAGCTTTCATCATAAGCATAGTTTACCTGAGACTCGAGAAATAATATATGGAAGTTAAACTATTATATATATAATATATATTATAGATGGGATGCTCGAATACTATACTCCTCAAACCCCACGGTATTCGAGATTCGGAAGAATCTCAAATACAATTATGAAAAGAATGATTTGTAATAATTTTAAACAAGTGGTAAAATGAAATATAAAGACTTACGTAGTTAAAAGAATAACTAAAAAAAGGGGCAAATTTGTATTAATATGAGTTACTGAAAAGTTCTTTTTTTTAGCACTGCATCTTACTGCCCGTTCGGGTTATATACCTATGTAATAATTACAATTTGTTAGGGATTACTAAGAAGGATTAATTTAGAATGAGTGCACCCACATATGTGAGGAAGGAGAGGGGAAAACCATTTAGGAAAAATACCCTCAGCGCACCTGACCGGGATCGAACCCCGATCTCCCCATCTTTGGCAGTCTAGTACAACACGAAAGTAGTGCGCTAGACCATTTGGCCATTGAAGCGGGTTTCTCTTTGTTTTTTACTTAGCTTATGAGGCAATAGACATGACAAACCAAATAGCATTCACCAGTCCCAACAGACATTAAACAACTTTTTTAAAATTTAAAATTAAATTTTAAATATTAAAAGATTTAAATTTAGATTTGAGATTCTTAAGAAAATTTAAGTTTCAGATTCGACCCATAAATGTATATTTGTGTACAAATAAGTTATGAAGAAGCATGTACGGTACTTAAAAAAGTATTTTTAATTTGTTCCATTATTTCTGTTCTTCCCCCTAAGGCTATTCCTTCACAAAGTAGGGCTAATCTGTTGATGCTGTACCTCGAGCGCCGTCAATGACTCTTGGCGGCTTTAAGGTTATTTAAAAAAAAACATTCAACTCGTCAAGCCATTTTTAAAGTCTACTGAAATTATTTATTAACCAGTACTTGAGTACGTCTATCTATAAATAAAACACATCTCATCATGCAAGGACTAGTTCAGATCAGAGTTTCTCATCATGCAAGGGCATGTTTAGATCAGTGGTTCTCATCATGCAAGGGCATGTTCGGATCAGAGTTTCTCATCATGAAAGGACTAGTTCGGATCATAGTTTCTCATCATGCAAGGGCATGTTTGTATCAGTGGTTCTCAAAGTGTGGCACACAGGACATCTAGGTATGATCACAACTATTTTTATACCATACAAAATACCCCAAAAAGTGAAAACAGGTTTTTCTTAAAGAGATATTTTATACTATAATTAGATTCCAAATCCTTAACAAAATATTAAATTGGTACAATTCCATTCTTTTAATATATAGCCTACTCTATAAAAAGAAAACTTACAGGCCTAGTAGCCTAAATGGTTGATAGTTGAATGAAGCTCAAGTATTACAATATGTTACATCACTTAGAGATAGAATCAGGTGTGTAAGAGACCTGCTATGTATCCTTGAGGTGTAAGGAAGTTACAAGGCGTACTCTGTACCCATTATCACACATGAAGCAGAAACACGAACAATGAATGTCAGAGAGACTAGGAAAGTTAAGGCAATGGGAGTGAAGTTTTTGAGAAGCATGTTATCTGTCACGAGGAGAAACAACATTAGGAATCAAGTTATCTGGGAAAGAGTGTTAGTACAGGGGGTATAAGAGAGAGTCAGTGGCGTAACACCCAGGCCCGCAAAAGGGAACTTTAAACTACTATAAATTTGGTGGAAATAATTGTAATCAAATAACTTATGTCCTGATTATTAACAATTTAGGTAGTTGAATATGTTTATCATAAAGTGTTGTAAATTATAACTATGCTATTGTATTTCAATTATTTTATTCGGTTTTAAATAGCGCAGATTTTTTTTATCTTCAAGCAGTCAAGCTGACTGATGATGTTCCCAACACAAAACCAAAGCTAAAACAGTCATTATAAGGTGTTATTACTAAATTAGTAGTTATTTAGACTATTAATTATTTCTTATAACATTTATTAAGGTGTTAGATTACTTGAAAAAGGGGGCCTAAAAATAAATCTTGCAGAGATACAAAAGTAGATCAAGTAGGCAGAAAGGCTAAGATAGTAGGGTCATGTAATTTACATCCATTACTGTTTACAGCCTGTGGCCTGAGTCCACGCCATATATTTTCCACTACCGACTTGCTAGGCCTAGGCCTGTCATAGCTTCATATGCCTTATAATCTATCTTAAGACTAGGACAGGCAAAACATCCAGTCCCCTGTCGTTAATTCATCACTGTGAAAGGGTAAACCCACATTTCACTAATGATACATTTTTCAGCCATGCAGGGAATCGAACCCGGGACCCTTAGCTCAGTAGACAGACGTGCTACCGACTGAGCTAAGGTGTCGGATGATAAGGTAGGGTCACGCAATGGGGATGAAGTATGTACGATAAAGATAGGGGAAGAAAGTGTGCGGAGAAGAATGGTGGAAGGAAGGAAAGAGAAAGATTGAAGAATTTGAATAAATTGACCAGGCCACAGGCTGGAAACAATTGATGATAAATAAAATGTTTAAATTATCCATCCCAAATAATAAGTTAAATTAATTCAATGGACAAAATATGATATAAATGCTGATAACTTTACCTGTTCACTGCTAGATATTGGGACCCATTTGTAAATTTTCATAGTGGTTTCCCCAATGGTAACCCACTTCTTTTCCCTAGAAAAGGTAAATACAAAATATTGGACATTTTACTGGGCTACAGTTCTCTGATGTGTGGTTAACTCTTAACAATAGCATAGATTATGACAGTATTATTGAGAACTAGCAAATCAATCCTTGACTATGCAAGTGGGGTTGATACAAATTTATTTACTTAAAAATTATTATATAATGTTATAGGTGTGTCATCATGCAAACTATATAACTTATTTAATTCAAGTATTCAATCAGATTTTGACACTATTTATAAGTTTTTATTTTGTATCTACACATTATTTACAAAAAAAAACTTCCAAAAATATGTTTTATTTAATATTAAAAAACCAATCTCGAGTCAATTTCAAAGCGTATTTTTCGTGTTTAGTCACTCTAGTATTATTATTTCATAAGTCTGTGAGCCAATGTTTTATTTATCTTCTAACGTTTTATATTTTATCTATTCCCAAAAGGTTATCCTGTATAATGTTAAAAAGTGTTTGTATTATTATTTTCATATGTTGTTTTCCATATTTATTTATATATAAAGGGATTTTATACTGTCATTTCGTGGTGTTGTGACTGTAAACCTGTCTTACTTTATGTTTCTGAGTACGGTAGTAGTTCTGAATTATTTTATAGCTATACATGTTTTTTACTGTCAATGGTTTACACTTCTTATTCATGCCTTAGGTACAGTTGTTTTCAATCAGTATTTTAAGAACTTTAATTTGAATATTTCTTAATTGATTTAAATATATAAATCATCCGTCTTTCCCCAGGAAGTAATACCATAGCCTGATGCAATCCGATTAGCACGCGATACACTATTTTTAAAATATCAAATGTAACTTGTGTGTGTGTGTGTGTGTGTGTGTGTGTGCGTGCATATATATATATATATATATATATATATAAAAAAAACTAGTAGTAATAATTCAGTATGATTATTTTAAAAGCAGTGGATTAAATTAAGGCAATTGGTCCGTTTCATTTGGCGTGGAAATGCAGAGCCATGGTAACAAACAGTTTCTTCAAGAATAGAAGCATATTGATTAAGTTATATGCATACAGTACATTTTCTTTTCCCAAGGAGCCCCATAGCAGTCAACAGTGGATACCTGTAATCCACTGGGACAATTTTGTACTGGGAAGTTCTGCTGCTATTTGTAGAAATAATTTTTGTGAGCAATTTATAATCTGAGAATTTCGTGTAACAAGAGACGACGGATCTGTTTTAATTGTGCCTGTAAAAAAATCACGAAAACCACTGTAAAAAAAAGAGAAGTGTTGTCTTGCCGAGACAAGTAAAATTTAAATAAATGGAGTCAAGAAGATGTTATTAAAGATTTTCAGGATTTAAAAGGTAAAATCAGCTCAATTAATACAGATCATTTTACAAAAATAAAGTCTTAAAATAGTATTAGTTTCACAAAAATTGATACTAGTTGTGACATTCCTAAAATTATAGAAAAATTAAAAATAACCAATAATTTTGTTGTTAAAATTTCACACAATAATGTGATAATACCAAATTTTAAATTTAAATGGGTTTTGGGACCATAAATTTTAATTAACAGGGGGTCTAAACTAGAATGTTTGTTGAGTCATCTAAGTTCATACACTCCAGAGACACTTTCAACTGAAGATACAATAAAACATGCCTCAAAATTTTTAAAACAATGTTGTAATAGTGCTGAGGAAAGTTCTCCATTGAACATTTAAACAAAACTTTTGAAGTAGCCAATTAATTTGGCAGTTGATTAACCACCCAAACACACACTGGAAACTTTAATATGGGCCCGTTCTGTTTATTTTAGTGATTCAGCGGCATATAAACAAATTACAAACTCTAATTTTTGACACTCCTCCATCCTGACTATTTAAGACAATTATCTCAGTCACTGAGCATGGGAAGTTCAGGAAGGTTTCATATCAAATATTTGTCTGAAAAAGCTAATATGTTGGATGATCATGAAAAGGTTGTAAATGTATTACTTGACTAAATTTATGTGAAACCATCAATCTCCTAATAATATGGGTCAATGGAAGGCTTTTCTGACAATCTTCAGAAAGATACTATAGTGCAAGTGTTTATGATGTCATCTTTGTTGCCAGAAAATAAAGACATAGTAGCTCTCTACCTGGTTAAAACTCTTGACTGCAAATAAACTTTATTAATTAACTTTGTGAGTGATAAACACATTAGCCTTATCAGGTGACACTAAAGGTATTATTGCCGACATCAATGGAAAAGCAAAATGTTGCATATGCAATCACATAATTTGGCCGAAAAAAACTTAGCTGCTCTTGAAGTATTAAAAAATAAATTTTTTCAAGAAACTGCTAAATTTATAGAACTAATTTCATCTTGGTGGAAATGCATGAATGTAAAGCATCCAATGAAAGGGAAAAATCTTAGAGACCCCCCATGTGACCCAATAAGAGATACAAACTGTCAAACTTTGGACAACTTCTCCACATGGCTTGATAAGTGGGAGAATCAGATGATTTCTAATCAACTTCATCATACAAACATAGAGGTAAATTAACACACAAAACCTTCAACACACAACAAAAACTATGATTATTATTGTAGAGTAGTTGTTGAATAATCTTTCATTTTTGTATGTCGGCCTATTATTAGGAAAATTTCAGACTGATAATTTAGAAGCAAGGTTTAGACAACTTAGTCAATACAGACAAATGAGTGGTGTCAATTATCATATATCTGTTTGACAAATTTTAGAATCTGAAAGGAAATGAAACTAATAAGTTTAGTCAAATTAAAATCATCACAATATGGGGAATTTGAAATTAAATCCTAACTTTCAATTTTGAACAACTACTAAGAGGGAGATATTGGTAAATAGTGTAGTGAGTGAGTACATACAATTTTGATGACGTTATTGAGTGTGACAGTGTAGAAGTGAAAATCATTTAATTAATGGCTTTGATCTATATTGCAGGGTAGGCTGGTAATAGTGTAGGTCGTCAACTGAAATGTGAGAACTTCTTTTATTTTGTGAATCTTCTAACTCAGAGAGCTGTTATTTAAAAATAAGATATAGGGGAGTTTTAACGTGACTAACATATTTTATCACAACCATTAAATTAAACATGTTCAAGCTCGTCTAGTATTTTATATATGACAAATATAAAAAAGATTTTATTACAGCATAAATTAAAATAAATTTAGTATAAAACTTAGCCAATGTAATTTAAATAATTTAAATGACCATTTTAGTGCACTTTGGTATTTTACTAGTTTTTTGTAATTTTTATTTAGCACAGAATTTTAAAACAAATGTGGATTGGATGCTTATGTACTAATCATGATAATGGGTTAAAAATGAAGGTTGATTTTAGATGAAGTGCACCCACATTTGCATGGAATCTAACCATTTAGGGAAAACCACCCTCAGTACACCCGACAAGACTCAAACCACAATCTCCGTCATTGAAAGTCTAGTTTATTGCAAGAGCAACCTTGTATCATAATGTGTGTTCTTTGCGAGTATAACCTATTGTTTGATGGTGTTTTGTTTAAGTATAGTTTTTCAACAGTGCCACAGGTTTCTGCACCAAACCCCTACTGTTGGTTTTTGTGTTGATTATAACATATAGGCTTACTTACTACCCACCCTAAACATAACCTAACCCTTCATTTGTGTAGGCCTATAGTCCAGGTCAAGTTTGGGTGGGTTAACTTGTAATTATTATTGGTAACATACACAAACACGTGTCTTAGGGTATTGTGTTTAAAGTTGCCCTTACTATACCATATCTTGTAGGTAAAATTTATGTTAACAATTAAGGCACATTATTATCCTGATACATATAGTGGGTAAGTCATTAAATGTCATTAAAATACAATTGTTATCATGTAGGCTGTAGTTGGATGTTTTATGCGAGTACAGGTGTCCCGATCATTTGAACTAGACAGGACCAACCGTTGGACGAATAACCAAAATGTTATGTAAGGTGGGGGGGCTGGAATAAAAGAAATAAAAGAATGGAAGGGGGCCGCTTAAGTGACCGAATGGTCTTAGGAATCACTTTCATGTTAGACTGGCCTGCTGATGACGGGGAGATCTGGGTTTGAATACCGGTCGGGTCTACTGAGGGTGGTTTTCAACTCTGCTTTCATGAAAATGTGGGTATATTACCTCAAATGCTTCCTTCCTCATTTCTAGCCCATTAGAGTAATTATTATACATGTGTATAACCTGAACAGGTAGTAAGACACGGCGACAAAAGAAATGTAAGTGCAAAATAGGTATAGAATTAAGTTTTATTAATAAGCAGGCCTATTTTATAGTATAAATTATGCAATACGTTACAAAACTATTAGTGGCTTATTGTGTTCATGTAAACAGAACAATAGATTTCTAATTAATTAAATTATGTTTAGAAAACTAGTGATTTAAGTTTATTGCCAAGCTTTGCTTCCCTTCCTTACAGCGAGGTCACACCAGCGTATTAATAACATGGCATTAATAGGCTAGCATGTTAGGCCCTATATGGATATGTCGGATAATCGAAGGTTGAATAGTCAGGAATTTACTGTGGGTCTAAATAGGCCTAGTGTTGTTTGGTGTTTTTGTTGGAAAAACACCATAAATTAATAGTAAGAGAGCTGCTTTGGTGATTAAGTGGTACGAGGCATCACTCTAACAATAAGCTGTACATCAAATGACAGAGAAATCAGGGTTCGAATCTCGATCAGGTATACTTAGGATGGTTTTTAGTAAATGGTTTTCCACTCCTCCTTCATGCAAATATGGGTAGGCCTACTTATAATTCCTTACTCATCCCTTACACATTAGCATTATTAGTAGTGTACATAGGTGCATAGCCAAATCAAGAAATAAAACACTGTGATGTAACAAAAGATTGTTACTCTAATTCTTTGGGTGAATCTGGTCAAAATATGAATTGTAAAAATAAATGCCAGTTTTAAAGTATTTTAAGTTAATAAAAGCTCGGGATTAATGTAATATATTATGATAACAATGTTTTATAGATTTTTTCCCCACATGATAATAAATCATTACTTCTTACTTATTGTCAAATGGGTTTAATCCCGAGGTTATAGATTTGAAAGAATGTTTCGGGACATCCTTAAGGAACCATAAGTCATAAATAGCTTTAAAACATTAAATAAATAAAACCCCGTGTAGTCAAAAATAAAAACAACAAATAAACCCATGTGTAAAACTAAAATAAAGGGCCGACAAAACGCTAAACCCCGACGTCAAATTATCCAGTTCGTCCTTGAAATACCGAAATAAATCTAATTTTTTTAAAGTTCAAAACAGATATATATATTTTTTTATAAATTCATGCCTTATACTTAAATGTTAATAAACGGTCTACTTACCAATGTCTTACTTTGTCAACAACTTGCATAACCCTTTTTATATCATCTTTGGCTCTACTTCTAGTTTCTGCTCTAACAGATCTTGACATCATTTTGAGTTAGTTAATTCGCAAAAATTAAAAGGCTTTACTTAAAAAGTTTTAAAATGTTAAACATTAAAGAACAGAGCGAAAATCAACAAGAAAATGAAGAAATGCTTTATACCATTTCCACGAAATATTTTAAGGGTTAATTAAAATTGTTGTGAACATTTGAACCAAAAATTGATTGAACACTTGACAAATGCCAATAGAGAGCTACACATTAACTTATATAGATAGATAGATTATTAATTCATACTATAAGTGAAAAATAGGGCCATGTTTTTTCATCCTGGTCTGAAACCGATTAGCAAATTGAGCTGTTAAGTACAATTTATGTTTTCTATTTCATGAATTATACCTCAGAACACTTGAGTTTTAAATAATATTTATATATTAAAAATTCAGTAAGGGCCACTGTTTCAATATCGAATTAAACCACTAGTTAACTAAGCTGAGGTTTAATATAACCCCGAGTTAAAACTTCAGGTTAACGTAGTTCACTGTTTGAATGGCTTTTTATGTGGATGTTAGTTGACTTGGAGTTAATTTGTTGAATGCAGATGTTGATAGTATATTTTTACTCAAATGTCACTTGAACAAAAATATTTGTTAGTGGAAATGAGAATAAATGAATGCTGAAATGCGTTTATAATCACTATATAATTTATTTTTAAATACATTTGCGAGGGGTTTTGAATGTTTCAGACATATTTTACTAATATATTATATACTAGTATTGCCTCCAAAAGTTATTACATTCTTTTTAAATCTAGTTAATAGATTTAATTATTTATTTTATCCTACTTAAGAATAAACTAGAGTGTTTAAAAAAGGGGTGAGGAGGGTGCGTAAAAACCAATACATATAAGACACTTTTTTTATACAGCTAGTAAATAAATAGTTTAACGGGATACTTCTACTCACAAGGATACGGAGAATCGATTTAAGATAAAACCAAAATTAATAAAAATATTTGTTATGATGAACAATTAAATCAAAACTCATCTAAACCACAGGGTATTGCCATATCGCTGAGCTGGATCCTAATATTTCAAGAAAAACGTGTTAATTATGCTTGAAATATTAAGTTTTGACAGTTTGGAATAGTTTATGATAATAAAAAGGATTAATAATTACATATTTTAATATTTTAATAGCCCGGTAACCCAATAATTTAAACCTAAACAACTTAGATTGAAATTTCGAACATTAGTTTAATATTTACGTTTCTTTGTGATTTTGGTGAGTTGATTAAAGTAGTAGATATAAAAAGGTTTTCAAATAATTATAATATGAGTAAGGTATCATTGGATTCTCCGTATCCTTGTGAGGGAAATGATTACATACAATAACTTATTACTTGATATTTTGTAAAAATAAAAGTGTCTTATATAGAGGATTTTATGCACCATCACCTTATAGGTTACCACAGCTGTTTGTGAATTTTTTTCAACGACTGAGCCCAGGTTTTAACTGAAACTTTAACTAGTGTGGGCAATGTAATAGAACTGGACCTTGGCCTTAATGAAGTGCTAGAAAAAGGAATTAAAGAATCAAGTAAAATTTGTTTTTCTACTGAATCATTATTTTATTGGTTAGTGTTGATTTGTTTAAGCCCATTAGGCCTACTTGATTTATTTTTAAATAAGCACCAGACCTCCATAGCTGGATGTGAATTTTTCCCCCTCAATAACTGGGTTTAGGTTTCAAGTGAAACGTTAATTATGATACCACAGTATACCTATTTAATACAACTAGGTCTAGGCCTTTATGAAAAACATTGTCAATTCTCTTGAAAAACTATTACACTACTAGTAGAGTAAAACTAGTACTGAAAAAAGGGAAATATGTTACACTACAGAGCATAGGCGTTGACAATTAATTGCAAGAAGGTCCTACATAGCCACAAAGGTTTTAGTTTTTAAACTCTGTGCTACCACAACTGTGTGTGAACAATTAGGGACTTAATACAAATATGCCTAGACCTTTTTGAATTACTCGAAAAAGGAATAATTAAATATGCGAGTAAAAGTGGTTTTTTCACATAACTATGCAATATTTAAATAAATAAAGCATTGTAAACGCCCACTTTTCAATTGATATAACTGGCTGCCAAAATATTAGTTAGGCCTACTTATATTCCGTTGGCCAAACTATTCAATCATCAAAGCATCTTGCATTAATATTTGGTTTAATACTAACGATCACCATAAGTCTATATATTTTTCATTTAGGTACGGTATTCATTTTTTAACTCCAATTGCTAGGCTCTCATTTGTTATCTTTTAAAACTATCTCCAATAATCTCTAACAAATCAGTGGCAATAGTTTTCGTAAGTCTAAAACTTTTTTTAATCTAGCTCAACAAATTCTTCAAAATAATTATTAGTTCTTGTTCATAATGTAGGATTTTTACGCTGGTTAAAACACTCTAGCATATCATAAATATTTTAATCGGAATCAAATAGCATCATTAAACTTTATCTTAACGAAATCCAACAACACATTTTGGAATGTTTTGAGCAGTCAGCTGACAAAGGGGTGGCCATGTTGTTTTCTACGGTGATTAACTTGAGGTTTACTCACTAACCTCTACACCTTCTTCGAGTTAGTTAAACCTGATGTTTATGCTCAGGTTATGTGATAACCTAACATTGAAACAGGTAATAAACATCTTAAGCTGAGGTTATAATTTAACCTCGACGAAACCTGACATTGAAATAGTGGCCCTTAAAGTGTGAAAACAAAGGTTTTTAGCCTTTCTCTCTATTACTTGTGTTGTGTTTTACTTTTATTCTGAGAATAAACAAAAGTTCCGTAGTGAACAAAAATTCACATAAATACTTACTGTTGAAGAATTTAAATCTTCTATGAAAATTAAAAACTTTTGTTATTGCTAGAAGAAGGAAAAGAAGGGAAAATAGTTTTTTTGTAAATATCTTGAAAGATAACGGTTTTCTCAAAAATTGTCACGCAAACTTTTGTGAAGATTATTATAAATTACCTTCATTTTTTTTTATTTCTATACGATAAAACCTGATTGACATAATTATGAAGATTTTTTAACTGGCATCTTCTTCTTTACGCCTATAAAACATCATATTCATCTTATGCACCTAATTTCTATAAGCACCGTGAAAAGTGCAAACGATATTTGAATTCACGACACGAGCGCGCAAGACGGCCACATTTTAAAGTTCATGCAGGGAAAGTTTGTGTGGCATCATGATCATGTTTACTCATTGATCTCTATAAAATAACTGGATGGACATCTGTGGCTGAAATTTTCGAGCTGTCGTCTGCATACCATTGTGTGAGAGAGAAGGAAACTTTCGGGTATCTCTTTCTCTCTTACACCCAAACAAGGCAATGGGGGATTTTGACACCGTTCATTAACTTGACTGAATATATGAGATACATCAATGTGTGAGTAGTTTAATTAAATAAATATGTTAGTAAAAGCTTTGAGGAGCATATCAAAGTTCGAAACTGGTTAGTTTTTTCTTTAAATAAGTTGATGTAGCCTAATATATACGACGATTTTTGAAGGAAGTTCGCTTGTAAGGCTTTTTCTCGTACCAGAATCCTACCCTATAGTGGTGTTTGGTTAAGATAAAAGACCTTTCGGAAGGAAATTTCTACTTCCGTTTTAAATGGCCGTTTATCCTACCAAAATATTATACATAGGATAGTATTCTGGTATGAAATAAAGCCTTACAGATTGGGATTATTACTAAAATCATGGTTTAGTAGATACTGTACTTCCTACAAGCCTATAACCTAAATTATAATTTGAACATAAGACTTCTACACAAAGTATGTCATTGAAACAAATGTAATACAGTTTTTAGCTAACTTTTTTCATTATAGCTATCAAACTTTCAATAAAATATGGTTTCTGAAAGCAATATACAAGATATGAGTCAATTTTTTAAAAAAAAGGTAATATAATAATAGGTACTTTCGACAAGCCTATAACCTAAGTGATAGTTTGAATGTACCGCTATGGCAACTACACAAAGTTTGTCATTCAAACAAACGTAATCAAGTTTTAAAATACCTTATTCATTATATTTATCGAACTTTTAATATAATATGTTTTATGAAATCAATATACAAGCTAATAACCAACTTTAAATATAAGTGTAGTCTTGGCTGAATGTAAACAACATGGGTGAAGCTACATATTTAAATATGTTAAAGATTTTATTCGTATTTGTACAGTATTACCTGTAAAATTGAATTCTATATCCTTTAATGTAAATGTTTCTTCAGGAAAGTGTGGCATAATACTTCACTATTCTCAAACAATAACACTTTTATTCATTCGAGACATATTTCCGTATAAGAACATTGAAAGAAACCGTTAAATCTTTCCCCCCACGGTGTAGCAGACGATAAACTTGAGAGTCACGCTTTTGTTCTTGGCTTTTTGTATGTATATGTCCATCCAGTTATATTATAGAGATCAATGTGTTTACCGCGATCAAATACTCGAAAATTCTAAAACATAGTTCAGAAGCTCACCGTTTCTCGTAAACTACTTGGTCAATCACAGTAGATTTTTCAGAATTCGTTATAAAAACCTTAAAAAACATCAGGATATTATCAAAATTGCCATATTCCAATGGGTTTGCTTTGAAAAAATGGTTTTCTAATGAAAGAACTATAATGAGGTTTTTTTAGTGCAGACATATTTTCACTGTGTGTAAAAGTTTTTCCCTAATTGAGATAGATGGGTAGTATAAGTATACAAAATGATCATCATGAACTGAATTTTATTTTGACGTAAGACTCATTCCTCTAACACCAATACTTTTCACAGTTTGATGTGTTTAGTTACGAGCTCTTCACGCGCACCAGGTTTTCGATAAACTGAAGATTGTCAGAAAGACCGGCCCATCATGCCATTCTTACATTTATTTTTTCTGATCTACTATTACGAGCTTTACAACAATTATTATTACTATGATAAATAATTTGAATCACTTTTGGTTATACACTCTATTTATAATAATATATTCTACCTTTCTTGTATATTAGTGAATAGATAAATCTTAAATTTATAATTGTTGTCCACTTTGTCCAACAATAGTTCAGCTCGGTCATTAAAACGTCTACCTTCTGTGTTAAGGGTGCCGGGTTCGATTCCCGACATGATATATATTAATATTTGGTGAATTGTCAGCCTAGGAACTGGATGTTTTAAATTTCATAGTACTGTATTAATTTATTTTATAAGTCGTGCTGATACCATAAGTGTGTTCAGAAAGTGCACATTAAATATTCCTAATTAAAAAAATAACTAAAAAGTTGAACGGATGTAGTGTGTTATATTAGACAAACCAACTTTTATCATTACTTCCATTGTTAAATGACTATTATAATGTCCAGCCTCCCTTTAAGTACAATCGTCAATCAGTGACCAAACGGAATGACGGACAGGTCTATCTAACAATATTCAGTTTATCGAAAACCTGGCGCGCGTGAAGAGCTCGTAACTAAACACATCAAACTGTGAAAAGTATTGGTGTTAGAGGAATTAGTCTTACGTCAAAATAAAATTCCGTTCATGATGATCATTTCATACACTTATACTAACCAGAGATAGATGTAATTAGAGAAAAACTTTAACGGATAGTGAAAATATGTCTGCACTAAAAACCTCTTTATAGTTCTTTCACTAAGCGGGCCTAAGCGGGCCTTACACGATCAATAATATTGACAATATCAGTATTGACAATACAGCCGTCAATCCTCGTGCCAACCAGTCTCAAACTTGCCCTATATACACGATCAATAATATTGACAATACAGCCGTCAATCCTCGTGCCAACCAGTCTCAAACTTGCCCTACTTACACGATCAATAATATTGACAATATCAGTATTGACAATACAGCCGTCAATCCTCGTGCCAACCAGTCTCAAACTTGCCCTACTTACACGATCAATAATATTGACAATACAGCCGTCAATCCTCGTGCCAACCAGTCTCAAAATTGCCCTACTTACACGATCAATAATATTGACAATACAGCCGTCAATCCTCGTGCCAACCAGTCTCAAACTTGCCCTACTTACACGATCAATAATATTGACAATACAGCCGTCAATCCTCGTGCCAACCAGTCTCAAACTTGCCCTACTTACACGATCAATAATATTGACAATACAGCCGTCAATCCTCGTGCCAACCAGTCTCAAACTTGCCATATTTACACGATCAATAATATTGACAATACAGCCGTCAATACTCGTGCCAACCAGTCTCAAACTTGCCCTACTTACACGATCAATAATATTGACAATACAGCCGTCAATCCTCGTGCCAACCAGTCTCAAACTTGCCCTACTTACACGATCTATAATATTGACAATACAGCCGTCAATCCTCGTGCCAACCAGTCTCAAACTTGCCCTACTTACACGATCAATAATATTGACAATATCAGTATTGACAATACAGCCGTCAATCCTCGTGCCAACCAGTCTCAAACTTGCCCTACTTACACGATCAATAATATTGACAATATCAGTATTGACAATACAGCCGTCAATACTCGTGCCAACCAGTCTCAAACTTGCCCTACTTACACGATCAATAATATTGACAATACAGCCGTCAATCCTCGTGCCAACCAGTCTCAAACTTGCCCTACTTATACAATCAATAATATTGACAATACAGCCGTCAATCCTCGTGCCAACCAGTCTCAAACTTGCCCTACTTACACGATCAATAATATTGACAATATCAGTATTGACAATACAGCCGTCAATCCTCGTGCCAACCAGTCTCAAACTTGCCCTACTTACACGATCAATAATATTGACAATACAGCCGTCAATCCTCGTGCCAACCAGTCTCAAACTTGCCCTACTTATACAATCAATAATATTGACAATACAGCCGTCAATCCTCGTGCCAACCAGTCTCAAACTTGCCCTACTTACACGATCAATAATATTGACAATATCAGTATTGACAATACAGCCGTCAATCCTCGTGCCAACCAGTCTCAAACTTGCCCTACTTACACGATCAATAATATTGACAATACAGCCGTCAATCCTCGTGCCAACCAGTCTCAAACTTGCCCTACTTACACGATCAATAATATTGACAATATCAGTATTGACAATACAGCCGTCAATACTCGTGCCAACCAGTCTCAAACTTGCCCTACTTACACGATCAATAATATTGACAATACAGCCGTCAATCC
The DNA here is from genome assembly GCA_033556935.1 of Timema podura. Classification (NCBI taxonomy): domain Eukaryota; kingdom Metazoa; phylum Arthropoda; class Insecta; order Phasmatodea; family Timematidae; genus Timema; species Timema podura. The sequence continues at coordinate 64,629,551 of JAVRXN010000004.1, forward strand.
TCGTGCCAACCAGTCTCAAACTTGCCCTACTTACACGATCAATAATATTGACAATACAGCCGTCAATCCTCGTGCCAACCAGTCTCAAACTTGCCCTACTTACACGATCAATAATATTGACAATACAGCCGTCAATCCTCGTGCCAACCAGTCTCAAACTTGCCCTACTTACACGATCAATAATATTGACAATACAGCCGTCAATCCTCGTGCCAACCAGTCTCAAACTTGCCCTACTTACACGATCAATAATATTGACAATACAGCCGTCAATCCTCGTGCCAACCAGTCTCAAACTTGCCCTACTTACACGATCAATAATATTGACAATACAGCCGTCAATCCTCGTGCCAACCAGTCTCAAACTTGCCCTACTTACACGATCAATATTATTGACAATACTTTTGTCAATAAATTTGCATAGTACCTCTCTTTCCGCGTACGAGCAGGGTGAATCTGTGTGGTTTTATTCGGTTATTTCTGGGTTTTGTCCTTCCAAAACAGGGATAATTGCACAAAAGGTTGCATAGCTATTATTTTGGCGCGTTCGTCGAGTGAAACGCAAAGGTTGAATGAAGGAATGGTTGAAGAAAAGAAAAGAGTATTATCATCTAGTTTTGTTGAAGCAAATTAGCCTCAGCGATGTTGAAGATTTCAAGAACTACTTTAGAATGGAGGAAAGTACCTTTAAAAAACTGATACAGATGGCTAAACCATTTTTGAAAAGGGAGGACACAAATATGAGTGAAAGTATAACTGTTAAGGAAAGATTAGCCTTAACCCTGAGAATAAATTTTGAAGACTTGAAGTTTTCTGTCATCATGTCACCGGCAACTATCAGCGCAGCTGTAGTCGAAACGTGTGAAACGCTTATATGTCCTAAAAGACTACATAAAGGTAAGTTTTCATAGTTTTTATTTAGTTTTTCATTTTATCCATTTTATTTTTTATATACAGGTATTTTGGATTCTTACATCCCTTTGTACGTACCTGCTTACTGTCACTACAAAATCGAAGGATACCAATGAATTGGCTGGGTGATATTCCCCCCTATATGGGTATAGCAATGAGCCAGTATATTGGCTCCCTTCACTTTGTAATTAAAAGTAATCAGGTGATACATACTTGGTACGTAGGTAGTAAAATGAAAGAAATAGGGAGATGTATTAATTACTAGAAAATTAAGTACGTATATTTAATATAACATACAGTACAAAGTAAATATTTGTCTCAAAATTTGAAATCACTTAAACATTAAAAAAACCGAAGTTAACGAAAAGACTTGAGCAAACACTTCAAAATCGCCAACACTCACCCTTTAAAGTTTTGAGAAAGTGAGGATATGTCCTCTGTTTGTAAGTTCATTTCGAATGGTGGCGTCGCCACAAGTGGGAAAGAAGTACTGTAGTTAAATGTCGAGAATGATGAGGAACTAGTACTCTACAAATTATCTGAGCTTCTTGGAGGTTCATGTTCCATATTTATTTTAACAGAGTCGCGATAAGAGTCCCCAAGCTTGCCTCAAAAAGGATGTCATTTATTGGTTTCTCTGCGAAAGCTCTTTGTCTGGACTCTAAAGCCAGCAATTTTTCTCCCCAAGCTTTAGCTATAGTCGGAATGTTGCTGTCAGGGTTCGATGAGGTTTCCAAAAGGGTACATGCTTATTGTAAAAGCTCGTTTTGCTTCAAGATTGGACCTTTTATTCTTTGTTTTTTGTTTCAAGGAGTTTGAAGAGGTGATGGTGGGGGAAGCATTGAAGATGTTGAAGCTGTGGAGTTAGAAGAAGTCTGTTGAGTGTGTCCACCTATTTCTTGACTCTGAGTACCATCCTCTTCCTGGTCAAATCCTGAAAACAATAGAATGTTTTACAATCAAGTACACCTTATCACAGCAATGTATTATTTTTTTATGTATTTAATAATTCCTGTTTTGATTGTTTCAGTTTCCCACGACTTCTGCAAAGTGGGGTGACATATTTTACGAATTTGGAATTCGACATCAGTTTTGGAATACGGTGGACTCATTGGATGGGAAACTTATAGCTATAACGAAACCAGATAACTCAGGATCCTTGTATTATAATTACAAGGGGTTTTTAAGTATCGTGCTTTTGGCTCTAGTTAATACGAAGAAGGAATTTATAATGGCTGATGTCAGAATGAAAGGTAGAATTTCGGATGGAGGGGTGATGTTCTACTCCAAATTAGGAGAATTCTTCCAGGAAGGAAAATTGAATTTACTGCCACCTGCACCGTTGCCGAATACAAATTATCTTTTCCCATATGTATTTGTTGCGGACGAAGCATTTGTATTACATAAAAATTTATTGAAACCCTACTCTCAAAGATTACTGAATGCACCTCGACAAATATTCAATGAGAGGTTGTCACGAGCTCGAGTAGTTGTAGAGAACGCATTTGGGATATTGAGTTCACGGTTTCTTGTGTTCCAAAAACCTATCAACCTACAGCCGCCGAAAGTTACAGTAGTTACCCCTACCTGTTGTTATTTCCATAATTTCTTGGTAAAAGAAAATCAACTATACCTCAGCATTAGATCAAATGATCGAGGGAGAGATGCGGAAAACTTGTTATCCTTGCGAAGTATTTTACAAAAAAACGGTTCCACTGTTGCCAAAGGAGTCCGTGACAAATTTTGTCATTATTATAACAATGAAGGCAAATATTAAATACCTTGTTTACTGATGATTTCTTATAAATAGTGTTACGTTATAATATGTGCAACGTTTTTAATTAGCTGAAATACAGTACCATTAATACTTATCGCGTTGAAGTTTCTTTTAAGCCTTTCACGTACAACATAGTGGGGAAATTATGTAGAACATAATGGGTACCGATGTGTTTTAAATACCGTGTTGCATCGAATATAAGCCGAACCTTTTCTGGGCTTTTTCCAATGCTCAAAACGGGTCAATAAATTCGGTATTTTATGTCCAAAAATAAAATATCAATTATCTATTGTATAGAATTACGTTATTTTTACCCATTTACATAATCTAAAAAAAAAAATAGATCCCAGTAAAAATACTAAATCATTTTAGGCACGTAGTTTTATTTCATTTGAATTCGTAGAAGTAAAAGTAAGGGTATAAAAACTATAATAATCTAGCTCCTTTGTTTATTTCTTCTGCTTACGAACTTCTATTTAACTATCCTCTCCCCCTCCTTTGACCTCAGTTTTGAATAAATCTTCTCTCAATAAATTTTGTCTCGTGAATTATTTTAGAAATTAATAAATCTTTTTCTCTGTTTCTGTTTTTTGTTACCTTTCTATTAAAAACAATAGTTGGCAGCTTATACTTGATGCAATATGGTATTTATAAAATGAAATATGTAGGTATGTAGTTAAAAATAAGAATCAAAAAATTATAAAAAATAAAAAAGAATTGTGATTAAAAAGTACAAGAATAAAACTCACCTGTTCCACTGCTGGTTCCATCGACTGCTGCTGAACTGGCTTCTCGAACCTCTCAAGAAACGATAAAGCACAATACACCCATGAGGAAGGTGTGTAAACCTCATCTGCACTCCTCCCCGACCTCTTCGATGCGGCAATCTTCTTCAATTCCTTTCTGTAATTTGTTCTTAGACTGTTGTTTTCTTCACATCCTCCCTCTTGTTGGCATCCGGCTTTATTCTCATTAAAATGGGTATGAGGAGATCAAGAGCCGAATTTCTTGCTGCCTTCTTCGAATATAATGGGGTTGGTCGGATTCCACAGTCTGGGGAAAGCTCATATTGTTCAATGAAGTGGCAAAGGGCATATTCTTCCTCACGGGAACCGGGTGAGCCAACAATATCTTCATAGTTCCCAAGGACTAGGTCGTCTGTAATGGGGTCGGTCATTGTCACCTTCACAGGAGCGGACTTGAACTCAACTGATTATTGATGGAAATATTGACTCTCGCCCTTATACGGTCAATAATATTGACAATATCCCCTCCATTTTACAGTGGTGATGCCCGAAAAAGAGAAAATCCGGACTTGCTTCAATACTCCATCAATATAGCCCGTAAATACAGTTTTTCACCTTACACGATCAATATTATTGACAATATAAGGTATTGTCAATATTATTGACAGTGTAAAGCGGCTTTATGAGCGGCTTTTTCATGAGAACAGGTTGTAAACAACACTTATTTTGTACCGCGCTTCTCGCGTTCCCGTGACTGAGCCGCTAGGGCCAGCCACTCGACTGTATGGTGAATCTAGCTGCACACACTATGAGTCCACTCATGTAACTGAGAGGTAGCTTGCTCGGGAAAGAGATAGTTCAAGTTATATGGAGGCCCAGGATCCATACCTAGTTAGGTTCATTGATGAATCCCTAACACTTGTGTTAGGGAGTCAACCTGTGGGCCGTTCTTGCTTCTCAAGATTGGCCCGTGGTTATTCTTAAGTTGCGTTGCTCCCCTTTGGAGTATGCAACTCTTCAGCCACTTCTGCCCCTCAGGCACGGCTGGGGCTGTCTTTAATTACTTGTTTGTGTATAATGATGTCGATCGCCCATTAGGTGATAAAATTGTGGCACGCGTTATCGACCGGGCATGGCCCGTAGATTTTTATGTATCAGTGTAAGTTGGTCTTAACTCTTGGAGGGGTTTTTGCTCTGTATCCAGGGTCGCTCTTATGTAACTGGACTTGAACTTGCCTTATGTAAGTAATAACTGTACTTGCACAGCCAAAATGCCTTGTTGGTAGAACTACCAGTGACATAACTCAATTGTCTGAGTTAATTCTTCCGGCGCTTCACGCCCCTTGTTGGCTGTGACTTAGGCAATACTACCTCATACTATATTTAGTTTTTATAGACTGTTCTTAATGAGATTACGTGCTAAATATTGTCCATGTCTTTTGATTTATGAAATTGCATTGCTTTTAATCTCCTCTTTCTTTCATTTAATTCATGTACATGTTTTTGTGCACCACTGGTCTGTTAAGGTTTAAGTTAATTATACCAGCGACCATCAATCAAAAATAAATATAACAGTCCAGGTTGGTGCATATTTTTTTGATATTATGTAAATGGGTAAAAATAACATAATAAATACGATAGCTCATTTATATTTTATTTTTGGACATAACGCCCCGTTTTGAGCATCGAAAAAAGTCCAAAAAAAGGTGTGGCTTATATTCAATGCAATATGGTATTTAAAACACATCAGTACCCACTATGTTCTACATAATTTCCCTACTATGTTGTACGTGAAATGTTTAAAAGAATCTTCAAAGCAATAAGTATTAATGGTACTGTACTTCAGGTAATTAAAACGTTGTACATATAACGTAACACTGTTTTAAAATAAATCATCAGTAAACAAGGTATCCATTATTTGCCCTCATTGTTATAATAATGACAAAATGTCACGGACTTCCTTGACAACCGTAGAACTGTTTCTTTGTAAAGTACTTCGCAAGGCCTACAAGTTTCCTCATCTCTACCTCTATCATTTGATCTGATGCTGAGGGGTCGTCCATAAACCACGTAACGCTTTTTCCCTACCTTTTTAGCCCCCCCCCCCTTCCCCCATGTAACACCATGTAGACATTTAGCCTATTTCCCCCCCCCCCCCCCCCCCCCCCGTGTTACGTAACTTTTCTCACCAAGAATGAATGTCATTATTTCATAGGGAAGATTTGTGATACTAAAGGAGGGATTCAGTATGAATACTCCTTAAAATCCATTTTAAATCCTGAACATAAATGATTTCAGAGAGTATTATTATTTATGGATAGCTACACATACAAACAGATAAGACAGACAAGTACAGACATAAAGACGTTGAATTCAAATTCTTCAGGTTCACGAGGAAAAACCTCTGCTATATTTATGTTATGGATGTCAGGTTTGCGATCTGAGTAAGAGCAAGACGGCACTGCTATGTGCTGACTAGGATGGCACATTTCTATAGTAGCGCTCGCTACATGATGATGTTGAAGTGTTCACATCAGATGTTTGACGCCGGGGGAAGATATCTTTCTTAATATTATGCACTTTCTATGATAGTATTATTATCATCAGCTGTTTAAAGAATTCTAGGTATACAACTTTTCTAAATTATTATTGGATTAATCTACAACTTTACTTTAATTAACTTAATACCTATACTTATGTCTCGTTCCAACATCGATCCTGGATCCTGGCTTCACTCTTGAAAATTACTAGATGGCCAATGAAGCAGAGATCGGGGTTCAAATACCTGTCGGGTATACTCAGAGAGGCTTTTCATAAATGGTTTTATAATATCTCTCCACGTTAATGAGGGTAGATTACCTCTAGAATTCTACCTTCCTCATTTCTACTCCATTAGATAAATATAATAAAAAATAATTATAATAACTGCAATTAGACTATACCACCCTACAAAATGTATACTAAAAAGGTATAATTTTAAAGATAATTTACCAGCATTTGCATGGAGGGAGAGTGGGAAACCATGTAGTAAAAGCAACCCTCAGTAGACTTGACTGGTATTTGAACCCCATCTCCCCAACATCAGCCGTCTAGTCTACTGAGGGAATGATTATTTAAACAATGCAGCCACCATAACGTATGTATAATAGTTGCATTTATATACATACACATTATATTTATCAGAAGGGAAAAGGTATAGGCTTAAATACACCTTCCTTTTGTGAATAATTAATGATATTTGAAGCTTTACTTTTCATAACATGCTGCTGGTATGAAGAAATAACACTATTGATGGATTCCTCAAACTTGACTTGAGATAAACTCTGTACTTTTGCTTCTTTCCATGTCACTACAACATCTTTTTGAGACTCTTCCACTATTTTTTCTTGATGTCGATTTTTCTACGCAAGCAATTAACAAGTCTCCTCTTTTTGAAAAAAAATATTTTTATTTCTGTACAAACACAAGTGACTATTCACGGCCTATGTAAAAGAATGTGTAGTGGGCATTTAAATTACACTCAAACTCTACTCTACTTATAAATTAAGGCCGCTTCGACTGACAGCTGCTATCCAACTAAAAGCACGTGAAGGGGTCAGAAGATGGACAAATCTAAACAAGTACCGTGAGTATAAACATGTCACTGTCATCCGCATGGAAATGTGTTTTCGACTGTGCTTGGCATTCATAGTCTCGGGCAGACAATGCCACCTAATTGAATTCGAAATATTGATAAACAAAAAGTAAGTACTAAGCTTGCACTTTCAACGCCACTTCGCCACAGATATTCGGACGTTTTATCCATAAGTATGTTTATCAAAGGTGGAAACATGAACAATAATATTGTTTTTCAACATTAGAATTTGAGTTTAAGACCTGTGTTACGTAACACTTTGATGTACCCCACCCTCCCCCATGTAACAGTATGTAAACATTAGAGTTCACCCCTCTCCTCCTCAAAGCGTTACGTGGTTTATGGGTAACCCCTGTAATACAGTTGATTTTACTTCACCAAGAAATTATTCAAATAACAACAGGCAAGGGTAACTCCTGTAGCTTTTGGCGGCTGTAGGTTGAAAGGTTTTTGGAACAGACGAAAGCGTGAACTCAATATCCCAAATGCGTTCTCTACAACCTTTCATTGAATATTTGTCGAGGTGCATTCAGTAATCTTTGAGAGTAGGGTTTCAATAAATTTTTATGTAATACAAATGCTTCATCCGCAACAAATACATATGGGAAAAGATAATTTGTATTCAGCAACGGTGCAGGTGGCAGTAAATTCAATTTTCCTTCCTGGAAGAATTCTTCTAATTTGGAGTAGAACATCACCCCTCCAACCGAAATTCGACCGTTCATTCCAACATCAGCCATTGTAAATTCTTTCTTCTCATTAACTAGAGCCAAAAGCACGATACTGAAAAACCCCTTGTAATTATAATACAAGGAACCTGAGTTATCTGGTTTCGTTATTAGCTATAAGTTTCCCATCCAATGAGCCCACCGTATTTCAAAACTGATGGCGAATTCCAAATTCGTAAAATATGTCACCCCACTTTGCAGAAGTCGTGGGAAACTGAAACAATCAAAACAGGAATTATTAAATACATAAAAAAATAATTCATTGCTGTGATAAGGTGTACTTGATTGTAAAACATTCTATTGTTTTCAGGATTTGACCAGGAAGAGGATGGTACTCAGAGTCAAGAAATAGGTGGACACACTCAACAGACTTCTTCTAACTCCACAGCTTCAACATCTTCAATGCTTCCCCCACCATCACCTCTTCAAACTCCTTGAAACAAAAAACAAAGAATAAAAGGTCCAATCTTGAAGCAAAACGAGCTTTTACAATAAGCATGTACCCTTTTGGAAACCTCATCGAACCCTGACAGCAACATTCCGACTATAGCTAAAGCTTGGGGAGAAAAATTGCTGGCTTTAGAGTCCAGACAAAGAGCTTTCGCAGAGAAACCAATAAATGACATCCTTTTTGAGGCAAGCTTGGGGACTCTTATCGCGACTCTGTTAAAATAAATATGGAACATGAACCTCCAAGAAGCTCAGATAATTTGTAGAGTACTAGTTCCTCATCATTCTCGACATTTAACTACAGTACTTCTTTCCCACTTGTGGCGACGCCACCATTCGAAATGAACTTACAAACAGAGGACATATCCTCACTTTCTCAAAACTTTAAAGGGTGAGTGTTGGCGATTTTGAAGTGTTTGCTCAAGTCTTTTCGTTAACTTCGGTTTTTTTAATGTTTAAGTGATTTCAAATTTTGAGACAAATATTTACTTTGTACTGTATGTTATATTAAATATACGTACTTAATTTTCTAGTAATTAATACATCTCCCTATTTCTTTCATTTTACTACCTACGTACCAAGTATGTATCACCTGATTACTTTTAATTACAAAGTGAAGGGAGCCAATATACTGGCTCATTGCTATACCCATATAGGGGGGAATATCACCCAGCCAATTCATTGGTATCCTTCGATTTTGTAGTGACAGTAAGCAGGTACGTACAAAGGGATGTAAGAATCCAAAATACCTGTATATAAAAAATAAAATGGATAAAATGAAAAACTAAATAAAAACTATGAAAACTTACCTTTATGTAGTCTTTTAGGACATATAAGCGTTTCACACGTTTCGACTACAGCTGCGCTGATAGTTGCCGGTGACATGATGACAGAAAACTTCAAGTCTTCAAAATTTATTCTCAGGGTTAAGGCTAATCTTTCCTTAACAGTTATACTTTCACTCATATTTGTGTCCTCCCTTTTCAAAAATGGTTTAGCCATCTGTATCAGTTTTTTAAAGGTACTTTCCTCCATTCTAAAGTAGTTCTTGAAATCTTCAACATCGCTGAGGCTAATTTGCTTCAACAAAACTAGATGATAATACTCTTTTCTTTTCTTCAACCATTCCTTCATTCAACCTTTGCGTTTCACTCGACGAACGCGCCAAAATAATAGCTATGCAACCTTTTGTGCAATTATCCCTGTTTTGGAAGGACAAAACCCAGAAATAACCGAATAAAACCACACAGATTCACCCTGCTCGTACGCGGAAAGAGAGGTACTATGCAAATTTATTGACAAAAGTATTGTCAATAATATTGATCGTGTAAGTAGGGCAAGTTTGAGACTGGTTGGCACGAGGATTGACGGCTGTATTGTCAATATTATTGATCGTGTAAGTAGGGCAAGTTTGAGACTGGTTGGCACGAGGATTGACGGCTGTATTGTCAATATTATTGATCGTGTAAGTAGGGCAAGTTTGAGACTGGTTGGCACGAGGATTGACGGCTGTATTGTCAATATTATTGATCGTGTAAGTAGGGCAAGTTTGAGACTGGTTGGCACGAGGATTGACGGCTGTATTGTCAATATTATTGATCGTGTAAGTAGGGCAAGTTTGAGACTGGTTGGCACGAGGATTGACGGCTGTATTGTCAATATTATTGATCGTGTAAGTAGGGCAAGTTTGAGACTGGTTGGCACGAGGATTGACGGCTGTATTGTCAATATTATTGATCGTGTAAGTAGGGCAAGTTTGAGACTGGTTGGCACGAGTATTGACGGCTGTATTGTCAATACTGATATTGTCAATATTATTGATCGTGTAAGTAGGGCAAGTTTGAGACTGGTTGGCACGAGGATTGACGGCTGTATTGTCAATATTATTGATCGTGTAAGTAGGGCAAGTTTGAGACTGGTTGGCACGAGGATTGACGGCTGTATTGTCAATATTATTGATCGTGTAAGTAGGGCAACTTTGAGACTGGTTGGCACGAGGATTGACGGCTGTATTGTCAATATTATTGATTGTATAAGGCCCGCTTAAAGAAAATAATTTTTTCAAAGCAAACCAATTGGAATTTGGTAATTTTAATAATACCCTAATGGTTTTTAATGTTTTTTATTAAAAAAATTCTGAAAATACTACTGTGATTGTCCAAGTAGTTGAGTTATGTTTTAGGATTTTCGAGTATTTGATCGCGGTAAACATGATGCCGCTCAGATTTTCCCTACAAGAGCTTACGAAGTGATCACGAGTCGCGCCACCAGTACTGGCGCACATAGCCTATAGATAGAATGCTAGAAATCTAAAATTATTTGTCTTATGTTGAAGGTTATCGAATCCCCTTCAATTAATTTTGTAAACGTTATTCTACGATTAAAATTGACAAAGTTATGACCTTAGATATCTATAAAAAATGTGTTATCACTGTTATGGGTTATGACTATCATATAAAGCATTCCGTCTATAAGGCCTGAACACATTGACGTGGGAGCGAGATTCGCGTGAAATAAATCATTGCGGGATTTAGGAGTGCACTAACCTGTCTACCACAGAAACAGTTAATATAAATAGTGTAGGCCTACACCTACCCCGTGCTTTACGATTTAAGTGATAAAGACTAAAAAAACATCAAGAAGAGGAACCAGATATGTTAAGAGAGCGGGAAGGAATTAACAGTATTTGGTGATTAAATGCAATGTACTCATTGGATATCAAATTAAATGTAATCAAAAACTTAGGTCACAATATGCCATGCGGGGTTTCGATTTAAAGGTAATTAAAATTCCAATAGAAATATAGTACCCATTTCTGGAAGTTATCGATGTGTCACTGTGCAAGAAAACTAAACACTGGTATCCTTCCTTGAACTTCCCAATGGTATCTTCCCATTGGGTTTATCAGTCAAAACCTTCAACGCGCTTCTAGTTGCTTCCATTCATGCTGCGTGTCCTGGCCGCTGTAATCTGCCAGATGTATTACACTAACAACGTCTGGTGATGAGTACAGTGTATGTAGCTCGTCATTATGTAGCCTCCTCCACTATCCTACATTTCTTCTCGTCCTGAAAGGTAAGAGACCATGTTTCATAACTATAAAGAACAACTGGTTTAACTCACTATATTTATTTTTCTAATTGGATTCCCACTCTACCTCCACTAAAATGAGGGTACATATCCTCAAAGTTCTACCTTCCACATCTTTACAACCATTAGTGTAAATAAATTGCCTTTAATCTGGACGGACCAGAAGGAAAAGAATAATGTTTCCATGGCCATTCAATATTTCCACACACATTTAGTAGAATAAACCATTTATAAAATCACAATTTTAGCAAACTATTTATTTTTAATCAGTCAAAATAATTGTAAAATGACATGTGTTATAGAGGATAATAAATACAAAACATTGTTATAAATCAAAGCCTTGGAACAAGGAACAAATAAGTTTATTTTTAAGACAATGGTAAATCAAGAGTCTAGTTTAATAAACTACTAATATATCATTATTATGCAATGCACTTTATTATAAAATACATATTTAAGAAGAAATTACAAGCAAGTATAAATATAGATCACACAGAGCTTTATGATTAGTATTTAGATAATATTTGGTAATCTGTCATTTGAAAATGGAATTTAATCACGTTTTTATTTGTAAGAAAAGAAGTTGACTGTGGGTTTATAAACTTAAAGGCAAAATACACAATTCTGTGAGAAAATAAATTAGAATAATTTACATGCAAAAGTAATTTTAGCTGATTAGGGTGAATAGACCTTAGACTTATTTGAAAGGGGTTATCAGTTTGAATACAATCCAAACCGAGGGACACAGAATCCACGAGTTTAATCATATACGGCTCATTTTTTTTCAAGTCTACTTAATCGATCACAGGGGTGGAAGGAAATAGGACTCACGTGGTTATTATAAAAATAGGGCATAGTTAAGTTTATTACTGAATGAACATTAGTTAGGGCTTTCATAAATTTTTCTCACCCAAGTTAAAGCTTTTTGTTTCTTGGCTAAAAACATCTATTATATTTCAGTAGATTACTTTTACAAGAAACTTCACGGGCCACTAAAAATGTGGCCCTCGGGCTGCCAGTTGGAAACCTCTTGTATATAAAATATAGAATCGTGATAAAACTTCCTGATCCTTATATTTTTTCTGTTCTAATCCAGAATGCTGTGTACCCGTCAACAAAGAGAAAGTACAACACATCAATAAAACTTTACAAAACATGTATCTACTATATATAGTCTCTTACATGATATTATCTTTACTGACATGTCCAACAGTAGAGTGGTCAAAATACAAACAAGTGCCATTATGTTAATAAAACAATAAAAAGTATTACTTGTGCATCTGATTGTGTTAATACACATTAACCTTTTATAACATTATAAGAATAGTATAAAAAGTTCATAATATGTCATTCTAATTAAATGCTTGAGTTTTTTAATAATAAAATAAGAATAAAGTCATAGCATATATTACTAAATTTACTTGTTAATGTAAGAAAATACCAAATATATTTTGTACAATACGTAATTTACAATTAAACTCTAAAAAGAGGGCAAGTCTAGCGTACGGTGAAAATGCACAGGTTGACCATTGAGAGAAATTTATTAAAGACAAAGAACCGTGTTTTTTTAGCAACGTGTCTTACTACCTGTTCAGGTTATATGCAAACCTAATCATTAAAGCATATAAAAAATATGCAAGGTGTAAACGAACTATCTGACCAAATTTTGTGGAATTGTAGAGATATCAAAACAAACATTTATTGCAAAGTAACAATGGGCTGTAATTGCTTCCATACATTTTGGAAAATTTGAGCCATCTCTCATTCTGGATTTTATAAAATAAAAACTATTCTGGTTATCAGAGCTGGTCCCTCTTCAAGCCCATGTGTATTTTAATTATTATAAGTATTTTAAACCTGCTTTAAATATACACTGCACTCCATCAATTGCAAAGAAAAGGTTGAGGATTGAATACTAGCATGAAAGGTACAAATTGTTTTTCTATTATATATTCATGCGAATATAATGTACACTTTCTTAAATAATCACCTAACACATCCAAGATACGTCATGTTTTACCATTGCTAAGCATTTTTCTTGTTTCCCATTTCATGGTAAATAGTTCAGAAAATTAACACTGTACACAATGGATAAATAATGTATGGTTAATCAAACTACACTTATAAAACATAATATATAATTAATTAATATTTTTAAAATTAGAATATAGCCGTGATTAGTGGCGGCGAGACCATACTTGTTTAAGGGGAGATTGGTGTCAGTAACAAAAAGGTTTCTGGAGAGACTTGTCCCCCCCCCCCCCCAAGTCAAAGGGGAGTTTGGTGACCCTCCCCCGATAAATGTTTGGGAATTAGATGCTTCCAGACGCTATTTAGGGTGGTCTTCGTCTGGAACTATTTGAAAATTAGACTTATTTACAAAATCAACTCTAAAAATATCGAGTCCATCAGAGAAAATGATCATTAATATTTTAAATACTACATTAAATTATTTTTGATTCAATAATGAGTTGTATTTACAAACAGAAATACTTGCAAAGGGATCCCCAATAGACCATCTGTTCTATAATATTTTTCTACAAAATTAAGACCCCTAAATCAAGGATTAGGCTTCTATATATATATATTAGAACAAGGCAACAACTGTATTCACTATTTTGTAGTTATACATGACCCTCAAATAGGCTACAAAAAAACTATAGAATTTCCTGCGATCCTAAGTATCAAAATACCTGCATCATCAACTCATCTTATTTCCCAAAAACCAGTAGCATTCACTTATTACACTTTACAATGGACGAAATCGTTACATAGAAAAATCAAAAAATACAAAATCGCAAAAAAAAAAAAAAAGAAAGGCTACACTATAAAAATAATTAAACAATTGATACAAACTTTCCATTTATAAAAAATTAGAAAAATCAAACTAAGGCAAATCAGTCAAAAACCAAAGGGATAAACAGCATTGGATTACCATCAATAACTTAACTGAAGATAGACTTATTAACTTACTCAACTTTAGAAAACTGCAAATAACAATTTCTTACAAAAACAACTGATTTTAAATTCATCCTATCAATTTCTCTCTCTTAAAATACACACATATGTTTGAGAAACCATGTGTTTGTTTTTGTATCCAGAAATTTGACAGATATGTAGAGGGACCAGTTCAGATAACAAGAAGAGTTTTTTAGTTTAGAAAATTCAAAATGGTAGTTGCCTCAAAATTTTCTAAGTGTGTATTAAAAATCAACTAGGTGCAAACTTGTTGGAGAGAAAAATGTAATTTTATACATACCTATTTATGTAAGAGAAGGCGTTAAATGGAGTAATTAAAATCAAAATTCAAATAATTTACAAAAATGAACATATCTGAGGATCTTCTGCACACAGGGCATCTAGCAAGCCCCCCATCCTCTCGCTGTATATTCTAAAGCGTATCCGCACAACTGTCACACATGCCATGGCCACACGTAACAAGTGTCACACATGCCATAGCCACACGTAACAAGTGTCACACATGCCATAGCCACACGGAACAACTGTCACACATGCCATGGCCACATGGAACAACTGTCACACATGCCATAGCCACACGGAACAACTGTCACACATGCCATAGCCACACGGAACAACTGTCACACATGCCATAGCCACACGGAACAACTGTCACACATGCCATAGCCACACGGAACAACTGTCACACATGCCATGGCCACACGTAACAACTGTCACACATGCCATGGCCACATGGAACAACTGTCACACATGCCATAGCCACACGGAACAACTGTCACACATGCCATAGCCACACGGAACAACAGTCACACATGCCATAGCCACACGGAACAACTGTCACACATGCCATAGCCACACGGAACAACTGTCACACATGCCATAGCCACACGGAACAACTGTCACACATGCCATGGCTACATGGAACAAGTGTCACACATGCCATGGCCACATGGAACAACTGTCACACATGCCATGGCCACATGGAACAACTGTCACACATGCCATGGCCACATGGAACAACTGTCACACATGCCATGGCCACACGTAACAACTGTCACACATGCCATGGCCACACGTAACAACTGTCACACATGCCACAGCCACACGTAACAACTGTCACACATGCCATGGCCACACGTAACAACTGTCACACATGCCATGGCCACACGTAACAACTGTCACACATGCCATAGCCACACGTAACAACTGTCACACATGCCATGGCCACACGTAACAACTGTCACACATGCCATGGCCACACGTAACAACTGTCACACATGCCATGGCCACATGGAACAACTGTCACACATGCCATAGCCACACGTAACAACTGTCACACATGCCATGGCCACACGTAACAATTGTCACACATGCCATAGCCACACGTAACAACTGTCACACATGCCATAGCCACACGTAACAACTGTCACACATGCCATGGCCACACGTAACAACTGTCACACATGCCATGGCCACACGGAACAAGTGTCACACATGCCATGGCCACACGTAACAACTGTCACACATGCCATGGCCACACGTAACAAGTGTCACACATGCCATGGCCACACGTAACAAGTGTCACACATGCCATGGCCACACGTAACAAGTGTCACACATGCCATAGCCACACGTAACAAGTGTCACACATGCCATGGACACACGTAACAACTGTCACACATGCCATGGCCACACGGAACAAGTGTCACACATGCCATGGCCACACGGAACAAGTGTCACACATGCTATGGCCACACGTAACAAGTGTCACACATGCCATGGCCACACGTAACAAGTGTCACACATGCCATAGCCACACGTAACAAGTGTCACACATGCCATGGCCACACGTAACAAGTGTCACACATGCCATGACCACATGGAACAACTTTCACACATGCCATGGCCACACGTAACAAGTGTCACACATGCCATAGCCACACGTAACAAGTGTCACACATGCCATGGCCACACGTAACAAGTGTCACACATGCCATGGCCACACGTAACAACTGTCACACATGCCATGGCCACACGGAACAAGTGTCACACATGCCATGGCCACACGTAACAAGTGTCACACATGCCATAGCCACACGTAACAAGTGTCACACATGCCATGGCCACACGTAACAAGTGTCACACATGCCATGGCCACACGTAACAAGTGTCACACATGCCATAGCCACACGTAACAAGTGTCACACATGCCATGGCCACACGTAACAACTGTCACACATGCCATGGCCACACGGAACAAGTGTCACACATGCCATGGCCACACGTAACAACTGTCACACATGCCATGGCCACACGGAACAACTGCCCGGTTGGCGGCTCGTCTAAGCAGACACAACTCGGGCGTCTTGGAGGGTCATGTTGTGGTTCAAGAACCTCGGGAACTTCTGGTTGGATTTGAGGTGATGGTGTTTGGAACGGTAATCCTCGTTGTTTTGAGGAGGTGAAGGACTGTTCAAGGTGTGCTTCAACAACATGAGTACTCCTTAATCTACTCTCTAGGCGGCTTTCTTCTGAGTGTTTGGTCGTCTCTAGGAACTCCCGTACTGTAGTTTGTCCTAGAGTTAGTTCTCTTTGGGCATCACGTCTTGCACAGTGTACACCCTCTTGCGTCGTCTAGAAACTTGAACCTGATGTAGAATTTGCTTTTTAAATGATTTTTCCTCGACCACGCTCATATCTTTAATCGTTTCTATAAATAAATATGAATTAATAATAAAAACATTTTTTCTAAAATTATAGTAGTGAATTTATTATGCAAATTAACTTTCTCACTATAATATGTTTTTAAAGCTTAGAAAAAAATGTTCAAATATAGGTTTTCAGTAAAATACCCTTAAGTAGGTTTTCCTCATGAAAACTAACACATCATCTGGCTAATCACATTAAAAACTATTTATATATAGATTTTAAACATAATGGATCAAATATTTTTAACAATTTCAAATTTTCAAAAATCACTAAATTTTTTGACTGCTCTTAAATTATTTTTAATTTGTGAGAATAAAAACATATTCTTATTTATCATGAGAAACTATTCCTAGATACCCTATTTTTACTCAATTTTTATGGAACTTTCTAAAAATTTCAAATGTTCTATAATTTGTCGTAGGCCTATGTGACCTAACCTTAAATTAATTTATTTTTGAAAATAGATATAAAACATTATTTTATCTTTTACACATAAAACGTAAATCTTCATCATAATATTGAGGTAAATATTTTATATTTTTTCTTGTTATGAGAGGGTAAAACATATATTGTTACTTAATAACAAAGACATAAGTCTCGTTTACACTATGTATCATGTAGCAATGTTATATAGAGCTGCACACTTCTTTCTGCAACAAATTTAGGTGAGTTCAAAATGATGAGTACAGAGGAGACCTTTCTCGCGGCTGCTACTTGTATCAACAAGGATACTTCGTGTGGCCATCACTACAAGCAACCAACCTCGCAGCTGCTGCTTGTATAAACGAGGATAATTCGTGTGGCCATCACTACAAGCAACGAACCTCGCGGCTGCTGCTTGTATCAACGATGATACTTCGTGTGGCCATCACTACAAGCAACCAACCTCGCGGTTGGTGCTTGTATCAACGAGGATACTTCGTGTGGCCATCACTACAAGCAACCAACCTCGCGGCTGCTGCTTGTATCAACGAAGATACTTCGTGTGGCCATCACTACAAGCAACCAACCTCGCGGCTGCTGCTTGTATCAACGAAGATACTTCTTGTGGCCATCACTACAAGCAACCAACCTCGCGGATGCTGCTTGTATCAACGAGGATAATTCATGTGGCCATCACTACAAGCAACCAACCTCGCGGCTGCTGCTTGTATCAACGAGGATAATTCGTGTGGCCATCACTACAAGCAACCAACCTCGCGGCTGCTGCTTGTATCAACGAAGATACTTCGTGTGGCCATCACTACAAGCAACCAACCTCGCGGTTGGTGCTTGTATCAACGAGGATACTTCGTGTGGCCATCACTACAAGCAACCAACCTCGCGGTTGGTGCTTGTATCAACGAAGATACTTCGTGTGGCCATCACTACAAGCAACCAACCTCTTAAGTGATCTAACACTTTATGACAGTGACCCTCTAAGCAATGAAATTCGTTGTGACAGAAGTCTTAGATTTATTTTAACAATGGCAAGCTATGATTTTGAGTACCGGTTGATAAATATGATCGGGTACAATATAATGAAAAATAACATCACGCCACAGCGCTAATTAACCCCAAGAATGTTAAATACCAACCGTAAACGCTCTCTTATATTGCTATATTTTGATGACACCTTTTGATCTTTACCGACAACATCCAGCTAACATTTTTCATTTAATATAACACGGAAATCTGCTATACAACATCGTGTTATATAACAGTTTCCAGTACGCTTATTTATTTTTATAGCAATGCCATATCAAATTGCTATATAGCATGTTTTGCTACATAGTGCAAACTCAGCTTTAGTAGACCGCTATAAAATAATGCTTGCAAGGATATAATTATTCACCAACCTGCCCCAGTGACCACACAGTCTAACGCGCTAGTCTCGTGTTAGACTAGACTGCTGAGGACAGAGATATAAGGGTTCGATCTCAGTCGGGTGCACTGAGGGTGGGTTTTCCTAAATGCTTTTTCCACTTTCTCTCTACCAAGCAAATGCGGGTGCAATTCCTCTAAATTATTCCTATTTCTTACTTAAATAGTTAGCGTAATTAGTAGGCCTACATATGCGTACAACTCGAACGGATAGTAAGACGCAGTGCTAATAAAAATATATTCACCCACGTCAGTTGTCACACGATATAAGCCCTAAGTCATCACTCTTACAAATAACATGCCTTTCCGATGATGGGGGCAAAGGACTCGAAT
Source organism: Timema podura (assembly GCA_033556935.1). NCBI lineage: Eukaryota > Metazoa > Arthropoda > Insecta > Phasmatodea > Timematidae > Timema > Timema podura. The sequence continues at coordinate 64,648,772 of JAVRXN010000004.1, forward strand.
CCCAGTGGGGTACACTTAACTAGAGACTGGCTAAATGCACTCTCATTCTTAGGATTAGATTAACTTTGTTGGGTAGGCGAACCATTGCAATACATCATACCAACTCTAATTTAGAAAACTATTTTACCTACATCAAAACATATGAAACCAATAATATTTTTTTTGTAAAACCATAAGATACTATTGGTAATTCTATCGGTGTAGCTAGATAATCCGATACACACATAATACATGTTTAATTGGCTACTTAAGAGGAAGAAGCTAGTTATTACTTTCTCGTTATCTTACAGGTAAGGAAAGTATTGTGATCGTAACAAAAAATCGAACTCGATATTTTGTTGAATCTTGACGTTTCATGACTCCCTGAATCCGAAAAAGTGATGTTTGAATTTCCGTCTGTCTGTCTGTATCTCCAACTAGAGCCTAAACTATTTTACCGATTGGCCTAAAATTTGGTATCTAGGTTTTTCATAGGGTTGCCTTGAGGGGTTTTTGGAATTGGATATCTACCCCTAAAATTAAGGGTAGTTTACTGAAAGGCAAAAAGAGAAAAAGTCGATTTTTTCAAAATAAGCTCTAACGATTTTGATTAAATTTCATTTCTAAACATTTATAAATATTCCAAACAAAATGGTTACTCTCAATATTTCGGTAAAATGACTTAGCTGCTTCATATCATGCCAATGTTAGGTATGATTTGAGGAAGTGCTCCCGACCGGGATTGAACCCCGATCTCTCCGTACTTGGCAGTCATGTCTAACACGAGAGTAGCGCTTGACCGTGAGGACTGCAGCCACACACACACACACACACACACAACACACAACAACACACACACACACACACACACAACACACACACACACACACACACACACACACACACACACACACACACACACACACACACACACACACACACACACACACACACACACACACACACACACACACACACACACACACACACACACACACACACACACACACACACACACACACACACACACACACACACACACACACACACACACACACACACACACACACACACACAACACACACACACACACACACACACACACATATCTAAAGTTTGTTACTGTTTGTTTTGTTTTGCAATTCCACGAAATAATCCTTTGAAAATCGTTTTGGGTGTTTTCTTTCACTAATAATTTCTCGTCGGTTGCTTTGAATTGAACAAGAAAATTCCCCTTATTTCCCCTTCAACGAGAACAAATCCCAATGTAGAAAATAACTACTAACGCTCTGAAGTACTGTGACAGACTTGATAACTAAAATGCTGTTGTGAAATCAACTCCCGCTGAATCTTAACATTTATTACATACTTGATGAACAAAAAAAACAAACAAAAAAACATTGCTTTGACGATCTGTTGAATCGTATTTTTTCATCTTTATTTCCACCATTTAATTTCTAAATACAGTAGGTAATAATTGATATTTTTTTTCAGAAATATAATTAAAAAACATTTTATAACCAAATTTAACTTATTTTGAATATATAGCAAAACCATTATATATATATATATTTATATGACTCGTTAATACGAGATAATATCCTGCTGGATCTCAGAGTGTATATTTCCTTAACGGTTTCCTACTCTCCTTCCACGCAAATGCGAGTACTTTCCCTTAAAAATTATATCCTTCTTCAATTATCATAGTTAGTGTATGCTTAATTTTTCCATATAGCAAATTGTAAAACAAAAATGATTGCCACTATGTCGTAAACTCCTAGTACACTCGGCCGAAATTCCAAACGAATCCAAACTTCATGCGTATACGCCAAATAGGCCAACAAACTTTTTTGGCGCAGAGTCAATATGGGCTATAGACTAGTTTAAACTACTGTATTTAGAACATTGGATCTATAAACAATTTAAATTCTAATAAATATTATGTGGGCGTTGGAAAATAGGAAGCAATGAATAGAAAATCTAAATATCTCAGTCCTATTTCCAGTATACCCCATCGTACTTGTTATTTAAAAATCACGATAGTTTCTTGTCGAATCAATAGGAGATACGACATGAAACGCCGGTAATGTGGCCAAAGCCGGTCCAAAGCCCTCGGAAAACACAGAGGGCTGGTAGCACCATAATGACAGGCCTAGGATATTCCTCGGAATTCACCTGAAAAACTGAAGACGCAGAAATGGACAGATAAATAACTACATATTTATGCAAGGTAGGTTCGGTCATGTCCTCATATTAAGGTAAGATTTTATTCGCATATTATTTATTCCATTCTATACGTACTAATGATATTAGCGGCTGAATATAAAAGGTAGGGAGAATAATTTCAGAGGAAGTTCACCCTCATTGCTTTTAGAGAGTAAGGGCGTATAAAGGTGTGGGGTTGGGGGACCTGACCCCCTTTGGGATTAGCTGGATACTCCCATGAGATTTTTTGACCGTCCCCAAACACATATAAAAACTTAATGTTGAAGTTTTTTACTCATATTACAATTTTAATATTATATGTCATCAACCAAATATTAGTTAATGAATATTTTAATATTCACCTTCAAAAGAAACCTTGTAAAATTAGCTTTATCAACATTTCAAATATATACTGTGGTATTGAACAACAAAGAACGTTGGTTGGGGAAATTACAAAATAAAATGTTTCTTTATTTCTCCACAAAACTCTGCATCGTTTCGAAGATACAGCTTGAAAACCGAAAGAGGGTGCAGTCTATAGAATGTTCTTATTGTTCCCCTCTGAATTATTTTCTGCAAAATGAAATTCTTAAAATTTAAATAAAAATGAACACATTACTGCAATAATTTAGTCGTCACTATTTTTTTAAAGTAGATTTTTAGCTTAAGTTGACTGGTCTAATGTATATTAGTTCAAGTATTTTATTTTATGATTTAACTTAAGTGAACATAAACATAAGTTCAAAGTTAAATATTTCAAAATTTCCAGAAGAACCGGGTTCCACGACTATTAAGTGTTATTGTAGGTACCTAGTACTACAATCCCCACTAAGTATGCGTGTGCCACAATTTCAAATATAGTAACTGTGTCACCTTAAATTGTGTCCTATGTCTCTGTATTCAGTTAATATAGTTTGAAGGCAATTAATCTGTAAATAACGTCAGAACCGGGTTCCACACCTATGTAGGGTCTCTTTTTACACCAATATAATATAGATCTATGTAGTCTATTGATGTAAAAACTAAATTAATTCATTTAGGTGTGTGAATATTTCAGTATATAGATTTATTTATATAAGAAGGTAAGTATCTAGGGCTATATATGTAAATGAGTTTGTATGTTTAAATGAATGTATGCATTTATTTATACATATTTGTATATTTATATATATGTTTTTGTAAAGAATCAGATATTTTACATTACTCTTCATTTAATGTGCAGTTTAGGATAATTGATGATGTACCGTGGAATATGTCTAGGGAGAGCAGGGAAAACCCTATATAGGGGGTACGGGTAGATACGGGTGTATAAAGAAGATAAATCCTTTTGTTAAAAGTTAAATTATCCACCAACCTTTATTTTTTTCCACGAATCAAACCTAGCTCATTATAAAAACTTGTTTTGTTTCTGGATTGCTAGGAGCCAAACGTGGACTTCTTATCTAACTACTGTTTAGGAGGAGAGAGATAAGAAACAAGTTAAATGTGGGGGTTAAGGTTTGAACGTACAGAATCTAGTGTAGCTGTTGAAGAGGGGTGAGGGGTCAGTGGTAGGATAGTCGCTAGCAGATCAAGTATGAACCTGTGACATTCTATCTTTTACACTAGTTATGTTGGTAGTCAATGATAGTAAAACACTGCTATGACAGTTAAAGTTCTTGAAGATGATATGGATTGTAACGTTAACTTACAATTAGTTACAATTGGATCCACCCCATTATAATGTTGATACGTAACTACGTAACTTTCAAGTACCACCAGCTCCAATAGTTCCGACGCAAATAGAATCCCTAAAATAGTACTTTTCTCTGTTGTAGTCCCTGTTGGCTAATACGGCACTGTATATTTAGTACGATACAATCCTCTGTAAAATACACGTAGAATTGTTCATGAACTTACCTATGAAATCTTCTATCACTAGCCGCCACCAAAACTGACCTACACCGTGCAGCCAATGTCGAAGAATGGGACAAGCTGACGAAGGTATACAGTCGACACGTGGTCAATCTCCGGCGGTTCAGATTGAAATTGAGGCGTGGCAACATGGAGTACGATTGAAGATAACTATCCGACCGCCCTCTGATGGCTGTCAGAAGAACTACCCCAAAAAACATCGAATTATCGCCGACTTGTTCTAAGATTCTGATGGAACAACTCTACAATGGGCCTACGTGACCGATGGCAGCTAGACACTGCGTGCTTCAATTACCTCCCCTTTTTCTGTGCGACGAAACTCACTATATAACAGGCTGGAATTGTCTACCAAAAATAACTATCTAAAATCCACGAACGAGGACGGATCATTGTCATGGACCTTGACAATGATCGGATAAACATTTATATATTAATTGGAACGTAACTATGTCGTTTACATATCATAGACTCTACTCATATTCGACTTGTAATATTTTTGTGTTAGGATCATTTTATTTTTACTTAATATGAAACTTCTCTCTTTTTCATCTCAGTTGCTTAAATGTAACTTATGTGTCGCCACTTGGGCGCGGTAACCAGTTGGTTAGTTTGGTTTGAAATCCACCATCGGTAATTCTGTCTTGAGGAAATTAAATGTAATATGTTGAAATGCGTGGATTATTGTATTGTACTATTTCTCGCGACTTTAGAAGTAATATCATGCTTGTTATTTATTTAAACTGTCAAATTATTATAAATTTCAATCTTTAACGTTTTGGTTAAGTTCTCGATAGTCCCGGGGGAGTTTGGCTTGAGTCTGGTAGTCAAACTCTCGCGTTATGTTTTGTAAGTCTCGTCTTGTAAACTTGTAACTGTTTGAGGAGCCCATCAGACACTAATATTTTATGTTTGTTTCATTTTTGGTTAAAAGTAATTAACTTCACTTTTGATGTTAATTGGCAACGTAATTTTGTGTCTCTTAAATACTACCTTTAATAAACATAAACATGGGAGGTTTATATACTGCGCTTCAAGTTATTAAATTGATTTATTTTCAGCATTATTCAGAATGATATAATGAGACCACTGTACTTTGCATTATCTATGTTTATAATGAATAAACCGTCTTATTGTGATATTTTAATTCTGCATATATTTTCCCTTATGTTAGATTCACCTTCTCCCTTTTATTTAATTTGGTCGTTAAGTAGAAGGACACGGAGACGGTGTAACAGGATCGAACAAGTACTCTATGGCTCTGCACAAGAAGAAGCGTGTGAAAGGGCATTCGAGTCTTCTACATCTCCGAAGAGACCCCGCGAAGGGCTTCCCAGCTACACTGTCTCTTGGCTCAGAGGCCCTTTACAGTACAACCACAGATACCCATCGGGTCCGGAACCTTTTCGCTGGACATGGACCGAAGTCCATGAGTACCGTTCCGGGTACTCGGGCACCCAAAAGAACCAGTACAAGCCCTTCCATGCCAGCCTGACTTGGGTAACTTGAAAAACACTCCCTCCACTGGGATTGGATGGAGGGAGAAGTTGGCTTCTTCTAGTGATCGTCCAATCACGAGGAAGTTAGGAGCTCAGCCTCCGATCAGTCGTCTCCTCAGACTTCATTCCTTCTGCCCCAGGACTTTCACTTATCTTCCCAAACTTAGCTGCCGCCCCCTCAGCACCATTCTTGAGTCCGATTTCCTGACATTGCCCAGCGGGGACCTCGTGGAGGTGCCCTGACCAGCTATCTCCGCTACACGGGTACTCACTACAAACCACTTAGTGTGTGTCGAGAAGCCCCGCTCCTCACATACAGATGACCTTGTCGGGGTCTTAGCTATGCTGGACTACAGCGTCCGTCACATTTCCCAGGGGCCGTCCCGAGGAGGCGCCCCGACAGTATTTTTAGAGATCTGTCAGTACCGGAAGGTGGCAAAGACAGTCTAGTGCTCGTTTATATGAAACGTGCGTGGGCCCAGAGCGCATCCCGGCCACAGTACGTCGGGCCGGTTCCTTACGACTGAGCACCGTGACCCCCCATGTGGAAGGGCAGAGGGCATACCGATATAGAGAGGAAGAAGAGACTTAAGGATTGTAGAGGAAAGGGATGTCGAGGAAAGAGAGGAAGAAGAGACCACCAGCTTTTCGAGCCGGTCTAGTTGGTCTGGCTGGTTCCCCTATCTACCACAACAATTAATACAAAATTGACAAAAAACAAAACACATTTTAACAATGTCATCGAAAACATTTAGTTACTATGGATACTTTATTCATATGAAAGTAAAACGTTTGTTATAAAAAGTGTGAGCGTGCTTAATGTGTATACTGGGAAGCTTATTAAAGAGTTCCAAACTTCTCAATACTTAATACTTTACTAACATTGGGTCAGGAGTCTTTTGGCGATTGGGCCACTGTGCATCAATCCAGGTTTGAGGCCGCTTCATCTTTGACTGTTGTCACAAGGTAATATATAATAATATTAATAATAATAATAATAAAAATAATAATAAAACAGTAGCCGCTTCTCTTAACAATTTATTCAGCTTAGATAAAAGTATTGAAAGTGAGTCATACTCTTCACGGTGTACCGTGGCTACAAACAACATAGCCCCCACCTCCACCACCTTAAAAGATCGAACAGCACTTACCCCATTATACCGGGAAGTCAGCGCCATAGCTACGGACACTCATTGAAAGGTGCACATCGGCCGAGCTCGACAATAAAACAACAACTAAAGTTGTCATGAGCTATGTGACCCTTGTACGCTAGCATGGTTCCCCCCAAGTTTAGGCTCTGCGCAAGCGCAAGAAGAGTAATCACGTGTGCCTACCTCCCCACTATGGTTATGCTCCCGACGTTGTGCGCAGGCGTCGGTGAGAGGACGATTTCTGACTTGCGGAGAATGACTTCATTGGTCATATGACTTCTCCCTACCAATTTCCCCACTGTTCAATCTGAGATATACGCTAGTACCCAGAAAGTAACATCACTATTTGATGCTGATAGGAATTAGGAGCTAGTTGCATTATCATGTAAGTCGTATTAATTTTTAAGAACTCATCTTACTATTACGCATGGTACACCACTACATGAAATTGTATTGTAATACCATATGAAACTTATCTATTCTTTGATAATAAATAGGCCTGAAGGCCATTATAGATATCATTTTATTCGTTTGCATTCAATTTTAGCAAACCCCTATCTCCTTCAATGTCAATTGCCATATTATCTATTTTTCTATTTGTCCAGCTAGCTAGGTCTGAATACTTGGGCTGAGGTTTTGAGTGTAGGTCAATTAAAGGTCCCTGGTGATCAATCATTATTTTATTTGTCTTGCAATGCCTCCTCTATAGATGAGGGTTGAAAGGTATCTAAAGTTTGATTCACACATTTGCCGAAAATAAATAACAATTTCTTCTTGAGTGGTGCAGCAATTTATAAGATACAAGAATTGTGTGTACCCGTGATGCTTTGCAACGACAACTAGAAACTAATGGTTACCAACAAGTTTTATTTTCGAATCTTTTTCCTTTCTCTTGATATGTTTTATGGCCCACACCCTCCTCACCCCCTTTAAAGTTTTTCCGAATCAATTGAACCCGGGACATCTGAATCTGTAGCCAGGAATTCTGACCTCGGACCACTTATTTAGTTATATAAAACCATTCACCAATCAGTGTTTCCTTGGCGATGTAAACAAAGAAAGAAAAGCTGAAAATTCACTGGGAAAGTAAGATTTTCGTTTAAAACTACTGTTTTTCCCAACACCCTGGATCCCTGACGTTTAAAATGAGAGGTCCTTGGTCAAAATCGGTTTTTCCTTTTCCTTGTAATTTATATAGCCGGTACGGGCTTATCAAAGTATATTAAAGCCTTACTGAGAGAGTACATATTCTTTAAAGTGTATCAACCATAATTTGAGTTTTTTAAACAAATTTTTTTTAGATAAAATAAGTCTAGTCTAATTGTAATTCGCTGTTACCCTTGAGAATATATTTTAAAGTGAAAAAAACACGAGAATAAAGGCTCAATGTATAATTATTAGGTTTAATAGTAGTAGGGTTATTAACGACCTTTGTATCAGACATATATATTTGACATATAGTATGAGTGGCGATGTTAATGACTTGTATAACTTTAGATTTATATAACTCCCACTGACGTTCTCTATGTCCTATGTCTGCTGAATGCATATTCTGAGAGGCTCAACAAACTTGAAAATTGCAAAACTAGTTAGTGGTTTTATAGCTAATAACGAATATAGGGCAAAGGTGTATGGAAACCTATTTTCAGTGTTTCATAATTTTAAGCTAAACCATACCAGATATAGTTTTTCTTAATTTGTTTTGTTTGTATTGATTCTAACGTTTGGATGACTAAAATAAACGAGAAAAACTCACAATAGGACCACCGTTAAATACAGGTATTCCTCGTTATACGTGATATTACTTTACGCGTTTTCGCCATAACGCGATTAAGAAATAATAAAAATAATGCATGGTCACCCTGTGAACTGGTCGCGTGACCTTGTACACTCACATTCCATTGAGGACAACGATCTTTACTGTACAGTTTGGTGTTAAGGAGGGTAGTATTGACAACATTGGATATGCATGGGCAGAAGTTAAACAGTCCTGTATGAAGGGAGTTTTGAAAAATATTTGGCCTGAAGTTTCTGATTCTAATGATTTTGATCCTGAACACGAGCTTTCCATTTCAAGACATGACATCGTTGACATAGCAAGATGTTGGATTTGACGACGAAGACCAGGCAAATGTGGATGTATTGCTCCAATCCCACTCAATAGAATTCACCAATGAAGATCTTCTAGAAATGGAGAACGGCATAAATGATGATGATGAGCTTATCAAACAACTTCAACAAAACAAATTGCTGAATTATTTAAGCACATTGACAGTGCAATGAGAATCATTGAAAAGAATGACCCTATCATGGGTAGAAGCGCCAAAGTTGCCAGATAGATTGAGTTATTTGGCTTGCTACAAAGTACTCTATAGAGAGAGGAAGAATGCTGACCGTCAGCTGAGTCTTGACCATTTCATCAAAAAGTTGAAAATCTTCAGTCTAACGACCCAGGGCATTCACGACAGCAAGTGCTGTCAGGCAAGAGCCTTCAAGATAGCAGGAGCTTACCATCCCAGCTGGGCTTTCCAGAGAGCAAGAGCTTACAGTCCAAGGGACTCCAAGGAAGCAAGAGCTTACCGTCTCAGGGCCTTCAAGAGAGCAAGAGCCTACCGTCCAAGGGCCGTCAAGAGAGAAAGAGTGTGGTAATCCAGATTTCCCAGATCCAGTTAATTTATCATGCGATTGAAGATTAACAGTTGGTGTACCTATAACATTGTATTAATTAGATACATTTATTAAAAATTACATTTGTTTAAAAATTTCAATGGATCGAAGATTGAAAAAAGGTGTAGGCTACTTATAGTATTGTACTAGTTAGATAGATTAATAATAAAAATTGCATTCATTTACAAGTTTTAGGTTTTTATTTATTTTTCCTATCTAATCAATGTTAAAATCAATTCCCTTTACGCCTTTTCATATTACGCGATTATTCATCAGAACCAATCCCTCTCGTAGTGTGAGGGACAGCTATATTACATTTCCCTGGTCTTTTTTTAATATCAAAAATGTTATCCCTTATAAAAACACCTGCACCACTGGACCTTGTCATGACGTGTCCATTGACCTTCCAGGACCAGTCCATTGATCTTTCTGGGCCTGTCCATCTACTTGTCAGGACATGATCCAAAATAGACACAAAAACCTTAAAGGTCGATGTGGAAATTCAAAATGGTCATAAAATGCAAAATGGCTGCCCCCATTACTTTCACTCAGAGGTGGAGACAACTACCCTCCTAAGCCTTACAATCAATGAGCATCTATCCTTAGCACCCTGACGACTCTACACCCAGACCCCATAAAGATAAATCTCCTCTCATTTCCTTGTAAGGTTATTTAATGTATTCTCTTTTTATTCCCATTTTCTCCCTGTCACATCAGTTTTTTCGGTAGAATCACGTTTCGATACTACAGTTGAACTGTTTTAAAAGTGTTTGAATTGTTTGTATGACCTAATTTCTTTATTAGGTTTTAAAAAACCAGGTTCATTCTCCTCCAACAAACCTTGGTACATTCCTAACGCTCCCACGTTTCTCCACCTGGACATCCCCTTCCCAGCTCACCCCCAACCACACCGTCCCACCATTCCCTTATTAGACCTTTTGTAACAAGTATAGTGATCGACTGCGTAGACCACTACATATGCTTATTTTAATGTCCTACCTCTTCTCTCAAACCATCCTTGTCCAACAGGTAGCTGATCAAAACTTGACTGCCGAGGAACTTATAGTGTGATAGGGGGAGCCTTCTTGGAAGAAAAGTTGCGTGAATAGAATAATCTGGGTTTCCCTTCTTCGAACCAAATAGTATATTATGGAAATTTAGGTTTCTAAACTCAGACTGTTACTCTATATATAAACTGTAGGTGACAGCCAAGTCCGAGTTGTGTATAGTGAAGTGAGTGGACCGGCGTATCCAGGAGTGGGGTAGTCTGCCCAGAAGGGGGCCTGCGTGTCCAGTGAGTGGGCCAGTGTGTTCCGGTGTGTGGGCCTGCGTGTCCAGTGAGTGGGTCAGTGTGTCCGGTGTGTAGGCCAGCGTGTCTAGTGTGTGAGCCAGTGTGTTCCAGTGTGTGGGCCTGCGTGTCCAGTGAGTGGGCCAGTGTGTTCTAGTGTGTGGGCCTGCGTGTCCAGTGAGTGGGTCAGTGTGTCCGGTGTGTAGGCCAGCGTGTCTAGTGTGTGTGGGACAGCGTGTCTAGTGTGTGGCCAGCATCTTCAGTTAGTAGGTCGGCGTACCCGGCTGAGGATCAGTGAATTCACCGTTTGCATAGAACGGGTCAGCACAGTGTGTCGTGTGCAGGGACAAATGATGACTTATGTGGATTACACGGTTGACGTAGAAGTTGTTGATGTTAGCTATGCTAATAATGAACATTTTTGTGACTGCTTTAAATATTTGATAGCTATTAATATGTGCTTTATAGTGTCTAATATTTTTATTTAATTTAATTCAATTTTATGTGTTCCTATGGTATTATTATTACTTTTACAGACTAAATAATACTCTTATTATTTAATTCACTGACTTGTTTAGTTGTAGTTTATTTAATTGTATCTAATCAGTGTATGTGTTGTTTAGTTTTTATTAATCAAAATCTTGAATATTCCGTGTGCGTTTTCAAGCTTTTTAATTTTAATTACCTCGTTTCATATCCAAACATCATAACGGTAGTTTCTCTACGAACGATGCTGCAATTTTTTTTCTTTTCCCTTTGTAACCACCTTTAATTCCCAGAAATAATAGTCAGGAAAGTTACAAGAGAATAACAGTATTTTATTTGATTCAAATATAGAAGAAGTACAATAATAGATTATCAAAATAATCATATATGATATGACGTAAAAGGATATAGGCATCGATATGTACGAAGGTGATCCCAAAAGTATGGTCTCTTATTTTTATTAATTTATAAAAAATTATTTGCAATAATCTTTAAATTTTTTTAAAGTTTGAACAATTACCTATTTTTCTACATAATCCCCATTTCTGTCGATGCATTTTTGTAGACGCTGTGGCAGCTTTTGTATTCCCTTGTCATACCAGCTCGCCGCCATGTCCTTGAGGAATCGTTGAACCTCTTCTTTCACCTCATCGTCGGAGCTGAATCGCTATCCTGCCAAATTTTCTTTCAACTTAGGGAACAGGCGATAGTCGCTGGGTGCAAAGTCCGGACTATAGGGTGGGTGTCTGATTATGTCCCATCCAAACTTTTGCAGAAGTTCAACAGTTTGACGGGCGATGTGTGGGCGAGCGTTGTCATGGAGAATGCTTATGCCCTTACTCAATATTCCTCTTCTTCGGTTCTGAATTGCCCGTCTCAGTTTTTTCAGAGTTTCACAATACCGATCAGCATTTATTGTGGTCTCAGCAGGCATAAAGTCGACCAACAATACTCCCTTTCGATCCCAAAAGACGGTTGTCATGACTTTACCGGCAGACTGTGTTTGTTTGAATTTTTTCTGCTTCGGAGAGGAAGAACGCCGCCATTCCCGCGATTGTTGTTTCGTCTCTGGGGTGAAGTGAAATGCCCAGGTTTCATCTCCTGTGACAATAGAGTACAAAAAGACTCCATTGTCCGCATAGCAGCGAAGAAACTCGTGGGAAGAATCAACACGTTGCCGCTTGTGATCTTCTGTCAGCATTCGTGAAACCCATCGAGCGCAAACCTTCCGATATTGCCACTTTTCGGTTAATTATTATTATTATTAGCACCGCGTCTTACTACCCGTTCGGGTTATACGCACTTACGCTAATGTGCAATGGTAGGGTGATTGTGAGATGAAATGGAGGACCTACAGTTTAACGTGGAATCCGAACCACGGTAGAGGCCTGGCATTCCTCACATTCACAAGTTGTGATTAATACACACTTTTCGGTTAAGATCCTGTGTATGATGCTTCGGGACACCTCAGGGGCCAAAATGCAAAGATCATCCAGATTGATCCGTCGATATCCACGCAGGCTTTCCTCGATCTTCTCAACTGTCTCGTCGGAAATTGACGGGTCTCCCACTCCATTGATCATCATAATTTCATTACGACCAGCTATAAACTCCCTACACTATTTGCGAACATTTTTGATGTCCATGCACGACTCGCCATACACTTCAGTCAACTGGCGATGAATTTCAACAGGTGTAATGCCTTTCGCATTCAAAAACCGAATAACAGCACGGATTTCACACTTGGTGGCGAAGTTCAATGGGAGCTCCATTCTCAATGGCTGCCAGGACCAGACTGAGTATCACGGGGAGGCGCGAGCATGCTCGGGTAGGAGTTGGGGAACTCCCAATCACAACAGATATTCAACAGCCGCCAAAACAGTTTCGTTACGCCCCCAGCCCCTCGGAGACCTCACCCTCGTATCATCTCCAACCGATAGAGCAGGTTGCCCATATCGCAAACATTATCATCCATACCTATTCATGAGAGATGATTTGGTCTATAATGTTTAAATTAGAAACATTTCATGATTTGACATGGAATTTCACTAAATGTGAAATTAACTAGAAAGATTTGGATTTTAAACATTAACTATGGCAAATCACCATGCCTTGACTGCGGTCAGTCCATGTAAGTCCGAGGGTTCAGATACATAAACCCCGTTATCACTTAAAGATATTATAAAATATCTAAGTAAAACATTACTATCAAAAAGGTATATTCGGGCAACATATAAACTTCGTTGAGCCTACGGTATAAATGTCCAGCAAGGACTCTACGTAACGATCAATGTAAATATCTATTTTTAACTGGAGCTTCCCAAGGTGAATATATTAATACAGCTAACCCGCCAATAACAAGTTCGATTTCCAGGGCATTATTCAAACATAATACCTTATAACTACCATGATTGGCGTACAACATTAAGTAAATTGAACAGTGATATGTGCAAGTGCCCTGTCTAACTCAGAAAGGACCATTCAATTAGTGGAAGTTAATTTACCATATAATTACTTTAGGCGTGACGCACGCTAACAATCAAGCGTGCAATCCTCTGCTCATTTAAAGGACATCATATAGTTCATAAAGGCTAATATTCCCCAAAAACCCAAATGAAATTGATCAGAGCGGCGGTTAATATTAAACCCAAAGGTCAGATACCTGGAACAAAAATAGAGATCAAGTTCTGACGAGAACAAATACCAACGTTCCCCATAGTGTTAAATTAATATTAATATGTGATTACAGCATATCCCCAAAGATAGTCTACAAACTCTTCCCATAATAGAAAAATTTAAATTCGCAAGTCCAAAACAGTAATTTTGAAGAGATTCCCCCCCATTATTCAAAAGAGAATATTGACTATTTTAATAAACCCTTAATTTAATTCGCCGCTCTCACCTTTTCCACGTCAACGGTGCAATGAGTGACAATACTAGCAAAACATCCCAATATATAGCGAATAAACGGACAGCCATATCCACAGAGAGTGGGAAGAAAATGAGGGAGAAAGGATGGGAAAGGGGAGAAGGATGGACAGAGCGGGGACTCTGCCGGTCACTCAGAGAACTGGAGAAGCTTCGAGAATGGCCCTGGTGGAGGAAGCGGCAACTAAGCGCGCAGAGTCACCTTCAGTTATTTTTTCTCGGGCGTGGCTTTCTTCTCGAGCTGGATGTAGAAACGCGGCTCCGCTTAGGCTATTTGAATTGTGTGTTGGAGAGAGGTCAGTGCTCACGATCGCCAGGGTTCGAGTCCAACAGGGCAAAGGGTAAATGTCACTTCATTTGTTTGCACCTGTTACATGTAACTCGTTATAACTTTTAAATTGGCTGCTCACTCCAACTACTTGAAACCATAAAGGTGAATTCCCTTATCCAGCCCCTTTACTTTATCTATCCTTCTGGCCAACGTAGACGTAGGTGGTTTTTCCTTCTCTCTCTATGAAAATACCGGTGCACTTAATATACCAAATACACATTTGTCCACAGACATCGCAACGAAACAACTAAACCTTTATCGGAAAATTCTCTCTAGTGTCCAAATTCTAGATACCAACCAACTCCTCATCATCCTGCACTCTCACCCTCTCAAAAGCACCCCCTATGCACCTCCTCCTCCAACCCTTCCTTCAAGACCTCATGACCACCCACCAATCCTATAACCAACAGGCCTCCGCGGATGGCCTCCAAACTCCCAAACTTCTGGACCAGTCCTATATGGCGTCTCATCTACAGGATTATCGCCTTTTATTGTGTGGAGGGAGGGTAACCATTTAGATAAAACACCCTCAGTAAAACTGTCTTGGTTTCTAACTTCAACCTCTTAGTTGTATCAGACTAGATGATCCTGACATTATTTCCACGTTCACATTCATTCGGGTTCGTGATAATTAAATATTGATACTATATATTTTTTTAATATTTGTATTAAAAAAATTGTCATAACTGAACCATATACAAGACGTAATTATTTTATGTTAGTTATACTTTAAATACAGTTTCTGTGGTCTAGTTGTAAGAGTTCCTGACCACAGATCCAGAGGTCCTAGGTTCGATTCCCAATAGTACTTCCTAAATTTATCTGTGAAGCAATAGGTCTTAAACGGGGTCAAACTCAACCTCGTGAGTACAAATGAGTTGCTACTTGAATAAATAAGTAGCCGCTCTGGTTTAGCAAACTGAGATTAACGGCCTGAGGTCTCATCGTGCTTAGAACATGACACATTATAAACTAATGTTTGCAATATAGTGGCCTGCAGTGATGGCCCAGAGCTCGGTATAGCTCGCTCGAGGACTCAAACCATGGAGATATGATATTTCCCCAATTATTATCAACATCCTTGGAAATTTAAAACTGCTTTTAAAAAATCTACTGGAAAAATCTTTTCAACCAAATCACGCCACAGTCGTGTATATATCAAGAGGATATGAACCAAGCACCAGAGGCATCTATTATAGTGTCCTTTGACTAGGAGTTCATGGTTTGAATCCTAGCTGTGTTAACTGAGGGTGTTTTTTCTTACGCTAAACCAACATAGCCAACAAAGAAAATAATTGTAAATAAACGACAATAAAGATTAACAAATCTACTTGAATAATTTAAATAACATGACATTGTATTTAATTATTTCGTTACCATGACTATGAGTTATACTGGAAGATACCGGTAATTGATTCCAAATAAAGTGGTTTTAAAAGTTGAATATTCAAAGCCTAAGTCATAAGCCTGATTGTTTTGTTCAATAATAAGAGAGCACATAACCTGATAGAACTGTCGATAGCCGCGGTGACTATTTTTAATATTAACCATGATCACAAAGTGGTCAAACAGGCAAACGCCATTTCAATACATATTGTACCTTCGATCAGAGTAGCATTAAATAATGGGTTGCATTGAATGGAGGGGTAATATTGAATGGAGGGATAGTATTGAATTAAGGGGTAGTATTGAATGGAGGGGTAGCTTTGAACGGTGGGGTAGTATTGAACACTTTTTTAAAACCATAACATTGAGACTTGGAATTATTGTGGCAATGTCAAAAATACTACATTTTTCAGTTTACCGATAGGTTGACAAAAATATCAGTCCTATCAAGAAACGTATTTTAACTTGTTTTAGTGTCCAATTGACCACCTTCGTGGTAAAGAGGATAGAGCTACAGATCCAGAGGTCCTGGGCACGTTCCACAGCTATTCCAGAATATTTTGTGAGGCAGTGGCTCTAAAACGGGGCTAACTCTGCCTCGCGAGAACAATTGAAGATCTATACAAATAAAGAAATGGCGGCTCCGGTCTAGAAGACTAAAGCTACTATCACACGACACTTGCTTGTACTAGAAATCAAGTGTGCTAGCTAGCGCCTAGATATCTGTATACTAGCTAGTACAATAGAAACGGGACTAGAGTATTCACACGCTGCTAGTTTGGTACTAGGTCTAGTGCAAATATTTATGGAACGTCAGAGATTAATTTTGGGTGCATCAGCTGCATTAATTATTAATAATGATATTGAAAATTATGAGAGGAAGCGTAGGAAAAAAATATGGACATGGGACTGGCTGGAAAGACGAAATAATGGTCGCGGGATGCTAAAAAGGATACATTTAGAGGTTAGGTAAGATACATTCGGGGTGACACTAACCTTTAGTATCTCCCTAAATTTGTATTCATTTATTTACGATGTGGTCAGAGACCCCTAAACCCATGGACGTCCAAGTACAGTATCCTTGATATACAAATGTTCTTCTTTAGGCCTACGTACACTTTATATTCTAAAAAAAACCCACCCAAGGTTGGCATGCTATCAAGTTTATTTAGCTTAAATTTGGGTCTCAAACGAAGTTTTTCATTTTTAGATGACATTTTTTAAATTAAATATAGAGTCATATGGTGGCAATTTGGTATTATATAAACAAGGATGCTTAGAATAATTTTCTGCCAACAACAAAATTACATCCGATGACCATGTTGGCGCCATTTCTACCATCTAGCTATCACACTAGATTTCAAGTACGAGCTAGTGTCGTGTGATACGGGTAATATATAAGCGGCCAGAGGGTTTGTTGTGTTGATCACATGACACCATCCATCTTCAAATATTGACACTATCTACACCAACATACGGCGACCACACTGTCGGTGTAGCTCGTTTAAGAGTCAATCCAAAGATATTTTTCTTAAGGTTTAACTTAACAAAGGTAAAAACAGGTATTGTCCTTTCTAAAAGCTAATACTGTTTTTACAATTCTTTCCGTTGATGAACAAATTAAATGTGAAATAGCATTTGCTTAACTATTGCAAATAATTCACAGCAAAAGAAGTTTTTAGTCATTTTATCCTTATTATATAAGTACACTAAATTAGAGATTAAAGCGAAGCTAGAAAATAAAATAATAAAACACGCAAAAATATCAGATTTTCAAGAACTCTATCACCGGGTCACAGGATTAATTTAATAAGAATTCCCTCAGTATACATCCAGCAGGGATACAAACCTGATATCATCGTCAAAAGCAATCAATTATTTAGTGGAAGATTTTAGTTTGGCTTCATATTTCAAAAAAATATTATATATATATATTTATATATATATAATATATATATAATATATATATTTAATATATATATATATAATATATATATATACACGAAGGACAAGAACTTCACAAATACTGTCCTCAAATTCAATAGCAAAATAGAATGGTCGAATAAATACTGAAAACTTGTATTTAATTTGTACGAGTAAGAATTAAACTAAAACTAAAGAAAACTTGCGAAAAAAAAAAGTTAGCTTGAACGACAGTTAAAAAACCAACGTTAAATAGAGTCAGTTTAGGGCCTACTGGCAGGATTGTATCCAATTCAAAATGGACTTGAGAGGGAGCAATCTGGATCTGTCAGAAGTCTAAAGAGTTGGAGGGGGTCGGAGAGTACTAAGATGAGCGATAGTAAATTGAATTCAGACAGATAAAATGAAGGATTGGAACTAGAGAACAAACATAAAAGATTGCGAATAAGGATTCTAGGACAATGGGGTTGGAAGGACGAGGCAAAGGTATTCATATAACGAGGGAGACACCTTAAACCATTGTAGCCAACTGGAGGTCCACGGGCCAAAGTGTCCTGCACTCACTGAAAATGTAGCCCTTACAGTATCCTGGAGGAAAACTAAAGGGAAACCCTCAGAGGCAGATGGGAAATAGCAAAAGATTTAAATATTAATATCACCATGATTGTATTTTATTAGATATTTATTTTATTAATAAAAATATGAAATATATATATCTTTATTGTGGCAAGATATTTGAGAATGTGTGTATGTAATTCATACTTCATAAAACAATTATTTTTGCAGTAATATTTGCAAAATTCTCCCACCCAATTATAAATGTATTATAATTATTGAAAATAACTGTTTATTAGTTGGCATAATCTTTATTAAATTATTGCAATTACTAAATCTATCTTTGGCCCACTGTGCAAACTGATAATAATATAAAAACTCTTATCTATAAAAGTTTTAAAACTTGAATAGGTTACTTTAGACAATAAATCAAGGAGACTTACCCAAATTAATACTTATATTTTATTTTTAAAAAAAGTTTGTATACCTAGAGTGAGACCAAATTTTTCAAATTTACCAATTAATTCAAAGAGTAAGGGACGATATGAAATTATTTTAGGTACCTAAGTAAGTGAGGGGATATTAAGACAATGTGTAAATGACAGGACAAATTTTACAATTACACATCTTTTCAATCGTTAGTGTTTACTTTACAAAATGCCAACGTTGTGTCGCCTGGCAAACGGGTTAGTGGTGAAATCTACCGTTGTCATGAGTTTTGCTGGCTGCATCTATCCTCATTAAGGGGCCACCCATGTCGGCACTTTCAATCCTCTCTAGTCACGCTCGCTCGCTGGATCTCCTTAGTTCTAACCTTAGTTCAATCCTGTAGATGCTATAGCAACCGAAATGGCCGACGCGCCAACTCACAGATAAGATTATTTTGATAGAACTCCAGCATCCGTGGCAATTTGAATGATGATACACAGAGAGAATATGAATATAAATTAGTTAAATAAATATTATCTGGGAAGTAATTTAAGGGGGTTAGTATCATATTGTCCCTGGAGGAATAGAGCAATTTTATGTTGGGTAAGGTGAGATCAGTTCTGAGATTGGAGTCTCTAACATTCACATGTTACAAAAATATACTTTAATAATGTTCTTGCTATAAATTACCAGTAATAATTTAAGATAAGTAGGAAGACATTCAACTGATATATGTGCGTACTGAGCTCAATCATATAACACAATTATATGTATTCAAAAATAGAAGATTTTATTAATAAAAACCAAATAATGGGTTGTGCATGTTTGTGTTTGTTCAGATGTTCCGGGAAAATGAGCGCCGTCAGGAGGAGCTACAACGTTTTCGGGAGAACCGGGACAGTGGGAGAGGGGACGGGTCTGGCGGCAGTACGCGGAATGGCGAACATTGAGAGGACAGCGGCTAAGGCGGGAAGGTGGCAGCGACCAGGTGGGGGTCGTTAGTAGTAAGTGTCAGACTATATTCGATTTACCGGAAATGATAATATTTAATGTTGTGACTAAGTATGTGACGTATGATAGCGACGTCAAGGTGAATGACGTATGACGTTAATATGGGAGTAACGTCACAAGAGAATCATATTTATTAATTGAATAAAATCAGTTTTAAATGAATTATTATATTCTGTGACGTCATAAGAGTGTGACGTTATGATTAACGGTAAGTAAAGTAGCTAGAGCCAGTAGATTAACTTGAGTGTACAATCTACGTTCATCACAAAAGGTAAACCTGTGACCGCGGTGTTTGGGAGGTGGTACACATGTAACCATGACGTTCGGTGGGTGGTAGATTTGTGACCGTGGCGTTCAGGTAGTGATTCCGAGAAATGATAAGGAAAAGAGTGGAGGGGTAAAATGCAATTGAGACGTGGAAATAATGGTAAGTGGCGTCGAATGGGACGTTTGGCAGACGGTATTGTGACCATGCCGTCTTTGTGGTGGCCATCGTTTATTTATATTTTTATCCAAGACTAATGACGTTATTTTACATTTATTAAATAATAGATTTATAAATTTCAAGACATGGATGAACGTCCTTAAGAGGTCACCGTTTATTTAAGACATAAAATAAAAATAATAGAAATAAATGGTATGGTGCACCACACAGACTTTCTCTCTCCTTTGTCTTACTATCCCTTACGAAGGGAGATTTGGGGAAAAGAGGTTTACAAAATAATGAAATAAAAAAGATTAATATTTGGTCCACAAGGGTCAACACTTCGTATTAACATTTCAATTTCTAGTTAAAATTTTAACATTTTATAAGGTGTTGCACATCTTCAAATCATCGCATTGATATTTAATTATTCATTTATACATTTTGACCAATAAAAAATATAAATATTGACTATTGAGTCTAAAATGGAGATATATAATTGCTGTGCAAACATTTATCCTAAGAGCTTTAAGGAAAAATAACATACTTTTTTAGATACTTATATTTAATTACTCTATGGCATTGGAGAATTGTTGCGTTAAGACTTAAGTAGTATATGTTTACAACTAAAGCTCACAAAATTGTATTAATATATTTGCAAATATCTCAGAAACTGTTGCTTTTATAAAAATATATGTCAAATAAAAGTTTTTTATTTCAAATAGTCCTACAATTTTTCAATGATAAGTTGTTTAGTTTCTAAAATAGTTGTGGAGATACGGAAATTAACGCTTCTGTAGAGTACCCTAAAAATCATTTTCATAGGAAAATGAAAATAGCCAGTTTATTTATAATCTTAATCAACGCCTAGATACGAATTTTAATCAAAATCGTTTGAGCAGATTTTAAGAAAACCGACTTTTTATCTTTTCGCCCTTTATAAAACTACGCTTAATTTTAAGTTTTAATAGACACAGACAGACGGCATTGCAAAGACTATTTTTTAGGGTTTGGGGGGTTATGAGACGTCGACATCCATCAACATTTCAGGTTAGTTTCTTTTAAGGTCGCAATACTTAAACTTTAATACCCAAAAAGTTTAAAAATATATATAATTGCGTATAGATTGAAAGTTATTGATTTTATAAAAATATGTTTCGAATAAAATATTGGTATTATAAATATATATACATATTTGTAATGCTAATTAATTTCATATCTCAAATAGTTTCGGAGCTATTATAAAAAATGTTAATTTACGTATCAGACCTGAGCTCTTAAAGCTATTTTGCCAAAATATTGAGAGTATCCATTTTGTTTGGAATATTTTTTGATGTTTACAAATGAAATCTAATCAAAATCGTTAGAGCCGATTTTTAAAAAATCGACTTTTTCTCTTTTTGCCCTTTTGTAAACTACCCTTAATTATTAGGGGTAGATATCCAATTCCAAAAACCCCTTCTGGGCAACCCTATGAAAACCCTAGATATCAAGTTTTAGTTCATTCGGTAAAATAGTTTAGGCTCTAGTTGGAGGTACAGACAGACAAACAGACAGAAACCCGGAAATTCAAAAACCACTTTTTCGGATCCAGGGAGTCATGAAACGTCAAGATTCATCAAAATCTCGAATTCGATTTTTTTGACGAGCACCATACTTTCTCTATATGTAAGATAAAGAGAAAGTAAAAATAAAACATAATTTGGTTCAATAATCGTAACTACATAGTGATGATTCTTTTTTCTGGTTTGATGAACAAATTTAGATAGTTTTGTGGCTATACTGACTGTATTTTTGACACAACAAATATTGTTTTTATTGTTTTAGAAAGTTTTGTAATGGCATGCTCAAGAAGTTGCCCTTGAGAGTTCACTCTACATACGAGACTTATGACAAACGATATGTGTGACCATGGAGTATGGGTAGGTAGAACCGTTTGATAAAATTTTTTGTTAGTGACTTATGTTTACAAACATGATCCCGCGGAGGAAAGTTGAAACAGTACTGAATGTTTGTAATTAATGATAATTGTTGTCGTTATGGTAAGTAGACGCTTCGAAAGTTCGATTCACGTTCGTGACGTTTACAATAATTGTAAAGTGGACCTTTCTATCTAAGGCTAATGACCTTGTTTTACATTTACTAAATTATGTTTTTAAAAAGACATTGATAAATTTCCTAAACGCGTCGCCATGTAATCAAGAAATATATTAAAAATTATATTTGTCCTAAGAACAGGGATATGTTGTCGCAAACGTGGGTACACTTTCTTACTTCTTTATCCTTAGATTCTCGCAAATGAGGGCACATTTAATTTCAGTTTGAGTCCCGGTAAGAGTATCCTTCCTAAATATATCATATCAATTATTCAAAACTAGATAGTGACACATATTCACAGGCAAAGTTGTATTTCGTTAATCTAAGGTCCGTATGAGTGCATGTACATGAATTAAGGGGTTTATGACGTCATATATTACTCGACCAACGAGGCTTGTAATAAGTCGTAATTTTATTTAGTGTATGATAAATGTCAATAGGTATATTAATATGTTATTAATATCAATATTGAATGATGTTTTTTACTCTCTCTCTAGGCTTATGGTGGTACGTTTCCACTAAAATAGTCTATTTTTCTGTGTTATGCAGTATAGCATATACTTTTATTGATCAAATTTTATTATGTCTTTTGTAACTTGATTAAAAAAAATAATAATATAAAGTTGTAAATTATTAGCTTGGTATTTAAGACACAAAAAGATCGAATTATAAATAAATACTTTTCAGGAATACCGATTGATAAAATAATCTTACCTATATTATTAGCTAAAAACAGCATCCAGTGAACGAATATTTGTTTAGCACTGATTTTGAAACTCAACAGTTTTTGATACTATGTGATACATTAGCCTAATGTTTTATTAATTATACAAAGTTAGATATCAAGGTTGGAATTAAATTATATACATGAATTAGGTTAAGATAAGTTGTGTAAAAGGAAATGTATTAATTAAAAACCAAAATGGGTTTATAACTATTTATTCGTTTTAAATCTAGTCATTTATATACATACGTTTCATGCACAAAATTTACATTTCGGAAAAAAAAGTATTTTTATAAAATATTTTATAGTAAATTAAATGTACGAAACTGCCCACGTACTTTCTCACTATATTGTTTAAAAAACTCGTAATTTATGTGAAACAAAATAATAGACATCAGCCATCCCAAGTAACAATCGGGCTATACCTACTTAAAATATTTTTACTCCCGGTTTTAAATTTTATAATTTTACTTTTAAAGAATTAAAATACTCTCATTTATATATTTGGACCAATACAAAGTGTTAATAATGGTTCCCCAATGGTCAACACTTCGTTTTAAATTTTGACTTTCGGTTGAAATTCTCGACATTTTATTAGGTGTTGCACATCTTATGATTATCGAACCACTATTAAATTCCTAATTTATAAATATTTAGCTATAAAATATTGACTACAGAGTCTAAAACAATTGAGATAGATCATTGCTCTTCAATCATTTCGCCCAATAGGTTTTATTTATTTACTAACTCTATGTCATTAAAGAATGGTTTCGTTAAACTTAAGTATTATCTTTATATACGCTCACAAAATTTTAGTTTTTTATATATAAATATATTTATAAAAGTATTTAAGAATCTGTCGGTTTTATAAATATATATATCGCGTTAAACATCTATTTTTAATAGTAAAACAATTTTGCAACCATAAGTCTTTTAAAATTTCAAGTAGAAGCAGGGATTCGGAAATCTCAGCTTCTGTAAAGTACCTAAAAATTCATGATCATGGAAAGAATAAAAAATAATTTTATTTATAATATTAATCAACGCCCAGACATGAATTTTAATAAAAATCGTTAGAGCCGATTTTGAGATAATTGAATTTTTCTCTTGTCACGCCTTATTAAATTACTATTGATTTTAGGTATGGACAGACACATAGACAGAGGGCATTGCAAAAACCACATCTTAGGGTTCAGGGGTTCAAAACTTTGAAATCCTTCACCATGTCAGGTTTTTTCCACGCTCGTAATACTTTACCTTTAGCTTTCGAAAAGTTAAAAAATATACATACAGTTGACTCTGATTATAATCAACATCTACTGACTCAGATATTTGGTTCACTATGTCAGAAGTTCACTAAAACAGATTTTTTTAAATTCTGAATCATAGGGGTTAGTGACAAACAAAATATTAGTTTGAAATCAATTTCTCTTTATTGAAATTTATTAATTAATGTTAACAAATTCTGTCATATGCTACTATTTACTATATATCGTTTAAATTAATATATTTCAGATACTTTTCTAGAGTCTGTGTTTTTACTCCACACTATTCATGCATTCAAAATTTAAACTAAGTAGAAAATTCTTTTTTTTTTTTAGTTTCGTGTTCCCTCTCGAAGAAAGGGATTTGTGAAAACGATTACTAAATGACCACAAACTGTCACTCACTGTCCTGTAACTCCTGTTGTATTAATACAATTCAGAAGACTGTCTCCCTTTACTTGCCGCAGACAATGTTATTAAAACTCAAGCCATGTCAATGAGTGCAGTGACTGTTTAAATTCAACCCTGCTCTTCCATATTCCGTACTTTCAGTCAAGATTTGTGTTACCTAAACAAGAACACAGGTAGAGAATCGGTGTCAAGTTTAAACAACCAAAAAGTTTTGTTTTTAAAGAATTATGAAGTTAGAACGACATTTCTTGTTGAAAGTTTCAATTTTTCGGTTCACTAAAACCGTGATGTGTCGGGTTCATTATAAACATTTTTTTTTAAACACATATTAAAACATATGTGGGTTAAGACCAATGAATTAGGTTCACTGAAGCAGAATGCTCACTACAACCGAGTTCATTAAAATCAGAATTGATCATATATTTGCGTACAACTTGAAAAATATCGGTTTTATAAACATATATTTTAGATAAAAGACTTTTATTTTAAATACACCCACATGGTTGCTATGATAAGTAATTTCATATTTCAAAGAGTTATGGAGATATGATAAAAATAAATAGAATTTGTGCATCAGACCGAACATAAGTTATAAAACAATAAATTTCATTGGAAAGTGCACACCTCTAATTCCCGAAGCTAAAACACATTTTCTGGCTCTGGACGTTAAAAAAATGGAAACTCTCGAATTTAATGGATCATGAATCACCCTATCTTACTAATTTGTTCATGTGTGATTTCATTTCAGGGCCTCACAACCAAGTAAAATTATTAAATTGTCACTCTTGCCTGATATGGGTTGCCAATGATGAGTATTTCGGCGTCCAACTTGTTTCATGTGTACTGAGAAAGTTATTTACATCACAAATGGTTTCTTTCTCTCCCTTCAAACAAAAAAATTTAATAAATATTTACTCAATAATAACATTAATATAAATGTGAAATATTAATTGTTTTTGATAGAAGTTATAAATTTAGAGTTATTTAAGTAATTGTTTACAAAATTTGACTTTATTCACCAAAATTGTGGAAATATGATATAAATACGATAACTGCTCAAAATATGCATTTATATGCTAAATAAGATAAGTATATTTGGTGTGGGGGTTGTATATAAAATGTTTATAATAATTCATAAAGCATTAAACTGAAGGTTAAACTAGACATATAATATGTCATGAACATCCGAGCCTTATCCATGAGTATAAAAGTAATCTCCCATGACATTATTATTGATAAAAAAGGGCAATCCAATGAGTCATGTGATAGTAGTGTGGGTCCATATTGACTACGATAGCTGCAAGGTGGCTATACTATAAATCCAGTGATAGGTTCATTTAGATTCTATGTGTTTTAACACAACAACACACCAGATACCTCAACAAAGTGTCTAATAGCAAAATATTTGTATTTGTTTCATTTAGCGCCTTCTGCTGAAGACCTAACAGCGCCTCGACGAGTCCACTCGCTTACAAACCGGGGGAGTCGTTACCCTAGGGAATCAGTCCTAGGGCAGCTCGAGGACCAATTGATTGACGTAAGGGTTATATTAATCTTACACGTGAAAAGCGGCCAGATGGGTCTTGTCTTCTAGAATTTGCAAGTGACTTAGATATCGGGGTTTTGAAATCCCGGCAAGCGTAATGATTAGGAGGTTGTATACAAATTTTAATTGTTTATTTATTAAAAGTGTTTACATTGTCTGCTACGTGTTATAATAGCTTAGATCAGACATTCTCTAAGTGGGGTCGGCGAGATCCTCCAGGGAATACATGACATACATTTATATTTTTTTGATATTATAAAATTGAATATAAAATAGTAAAACACTGATGTACACTAAACACAATGGAGATGCCTTGCCATGTTAAAGCCCGACATAAAAATTGAGGCCTAAATGTAGGGGGTTAGCCACAGCTTTTGTTTTTACGTCTTTAAGAGGAGCATTCGGGTATTCACTTTTAATTTTAGTTTTCTCGTCAGCTAGCACAAAGAACTTTCAAAAAGAGAACTGAAACATTTTTTTGCAATTTACAACAAATTAATTATGCGATTCAGCCTTTCCCGTTCTTTGTGGTAAAAAAAAGTTATATGAGTCCTTATTAGTATTGAATGAAAATTCATTTCTATTCTTTAGATAAACGATCATTAATTATTAATCTACAAATATAATACATATATTAATCATATTTTTACTATCATTATTTTAAATGTATATTATTCATAAAAGTGTATATTTATTTTATTTTGCGTTATTTTTAAAATTATTTTTGAACTAAAAATTTATGACTAATTCATCCCTATAATCTACTATATATAATGTGACTTCGTCATAACCTCTCATTAAACCCATATCATTGGGAGGATATACATCCTTGATAGGGTCAATCAAAAATTAAAAACCTTCTTTAGCTATATAAAATTATTTTAGGTACCTAAGTAAGTGAAGGGATATTAAGACAATGTGTAAATGACAGGCCATATTTTACAATTACACATATTTTCAATCGTTAGTGCTTAATTTACAAAATACCAACGTTGCGTCGCCTGGCAAACGGGTTAGTGGTGAAATCTAGCGGTGTAATGAGTTTTGCTGGCTGCATCTATCATCATTAAGGGGCTACACGTGTCAGCACTATCAATCCTCTCTAGTCACGCTCGCTCTTTGGATCTCCTTAGTTCTAACCTTAGTTCAATCCTTTAGACGCTATATCAACCTAAAAGGCCGACGCCACAGCTTAGATTATCTTGATAGAACACTAACATCCGTGGCAATTTGAATGATGATATACAGAGAGAATATGAATATAAATTAGTTAGATAAATATTATCTGGGAATTAATTTAAGGGGGTTAGTATCATATTGTCCCTGGAGGAATAGAGCAGTTTTATTATGGGTATGGTGATATCAGTTCTGAGATTGGAGTCTCTAACATTCATATGTTACCAAAAAAAAATTAATAATGTTCTTGCTATTAATTACCAGTAATATCTTCAGATAAGTAGGGAGACATTCAACTGATATATGTGAGTAATGAACTCAATCATACAACACGATTATATGTAGTCTAAAATAGAAGATTGTATTAATAAAAACCAAATAATGGGTTGTGCATGTTTGTGTTTGTTCAGATGTTCCGGGAAAATGAGCGCCGTCAGGAGGAGCTACAACGTTTTCGGGAGAACCAGGACAGTGGGAGAGGGGACGGGTCTGGCGGCAGTACGCTGAATGGCGAACATTGTGAGGACAGCGGCTAAGGGAGGGATGGTGGCAGTGGCCAGGTGGGGCTGGTTGCTGCTGCCATCAAATGCCAGGCTGCTGTTCTCTAGGTGGGGCTGTTGGCAGAGGCCAGAGCGGGAGTCGTTATTAGTAAGTGTCAAACTATATTCGATTTACTGGAAATGAAAATATTTAATGTTGTGACTAAGTATGTGACGTATGATAGCGACGTCAAGGTGAATGACGTATGACGTTAATATGGGAGTAACATCACAAGAGAATCATATTTATTAATTGAATAAAATCAGTTTTAAATGAATTATTATATTCTGTGACGTCATAAGAGTGTGACGTTATGATTAACGGTAAGTAAAGTAGCTAGAGCCAGTAGATTAACTTGAGTGTACAATCTACGTTCATCACAAAGGGTACACCTGTGACCGTGGTGATTGGGAGATGGTACACATGTAACCATGACGTTCGGTGGGTGGTAGAATTGTCACCGTGGCGTTCAGGTGGTGATTCAGGGAAATGATAAGGAAAAGAGTGGAGGGCTAAACGGCACTTGAGACGTATAAATAATGGCAAGTGGCGACGAATGGGACGTTTGGCAGACGGTATTGTGACCATGCCATCTGTATGATGTCCATCGTTTTTATGTTTTATCCAAGTCTAATTACTTTATTGTACATTTATTAAATAATGGTTTTATAAATTTCAAGACATGGATGAACGTCCGTGAGAGGTCACCATTTATTGAAGACATATAATAAAAATAATATTAAAATTAAAACTTAATTTGGTTCAATCATCGTAACTACATAGTGACGATTCTTTTTCTGGTTTGATGAACAATTTTTGATAGTTTTGTGACTCTACTGACTGTATTTTTGGCACAACACATATGTTTTTATTGTTTTAAAAATAGTGTTTTAATGGCATAATCAAGTAGTTGCCCTTGAGAGTTCATTCTACATACGAGATTTATGACTAACGGTATGTGTGACCATGTAGTATGGGTAGGTGGAACCGTTTATTAAATTTCTTTGTTAATGACTTATGTTTACAAACATGATACCGTGGAGGAAAGTGGAAACAGTAATGAATGTTTTTAATTAAGGGTAATTGTTTTCGTTATGGTAAGTAGACGCCTCGAAAGTTCGATTCGCGTTCGTGACGTATGCAATAATGGTAATGTGGACATTTCTATCTAAGGCTAATGACCTAGTTTTACATTTACTAAATTATGTTTTTAAAAAGACATGGATAAATTTCCTAAACGGGTCACCATGTAATCAAGAAATATATTAAAAATGATATTTATCCTAAGAACAGGGATATGTTTTCGCAAACGTAGGTACACTTTCTTACTTCTTTATCCTTTAGTTCTCGCAAATGAGGGCACCTCAATTTCAGTTTGAGTCCTGGTAAGAGTATCCTTCCTAAATGTTTAATATCAATTATTCAATGTTAGATAGTGACACAAACACAGAGGCAAAGTTGTATTTCGTTAATATAATGTCCGTATGAGTGTATATACATGAATTATGGGGTTTATTACGAATTATACAACTCGACTAACGAGACTTTAAATAAGTCGTAATTTTATTTAGTGTATGATAAATGTCAATAGGTATATTAATATGTTATTAATATTGTTATTGAATGATATTGTTTTTTACTCTCTCTTTAGGCTGATGATGGTACATTTCCAATAAAATACTCTATTTTTCTGTGTTATACATTATAAAATATACTTTTATTGATCAAACTATATTATGTCTTTTTACCTTGATAAATAATAATAATAATAATAATAATAATAATAATAATAATAATAATAATAATAATAAATTATAAAATTATAAGTTGTAAATTATTAGCTTAGATTTGAACAAAAAATTGAATTAGAAATATATACTTTTCAGGACTACCGATTGATAAAATAATCTTACCTATATTATTAGCTAAACACAGCATCCAGTGAAGGAATATTTGTTTAGCACTGATTTTGAAACTCAACAGTTTTTGAGACAATGTGATACATTAGCCTAATGTTTTATATTAATTATTCAAAGTTTGATATCTAGGTTGGAATGAGATTATATACTTGAATTAGGTTAAGATAAGTTGTGTAAAAGGAAATGTAAAATTTAAAAACCAAAAAGGGTTTATCACTATTTGTTCATTTTAAATCTAGTCATCTAGTCTAGTAATTGAAATCAGAATTGACCATATATATGCGTATAACTTGAAAAATATCGGTTTTATAAAAATTTATTTTAGATAAAAGACTTTTATTTTAAATACACTCACATGTTTGCTATGATAAGTAATTTCATATTTCAAAGAATTATGGAAAAATTATAAAAAAAATAGGATTTATTCATCAGACCGAACGAGCTATAAAATAATCAGTTTCATTGGAAAGTGCACACCTATTATTCCCGAAGATAAAACATATTTTCTGGCTCTGGACATTAACAAAAATGGAAACTCTCGATTTTGATGGATCATGAATCACCCTATCTTACTAATTTGTTCATGTGTGATTTCATTTCAGGGCCTCACAACCAAGTACAATTATTAAATTGTCACTCTTGCCTGATATGGGTTGCCAATGATGAGTATTTCGGCGTCCAACTTGTTTCATGTGTACTGAGAAAGTTATTTACATCACAAATGGTTTCTTTCTCTCCCTTCAACAAAAAAATTAATAAATATTTATTCAATAATAACATTAATATAAATGTGAAATATTAATTGTTTTTGATAGAAGTTATAAATTTAGAGTTATTTAAGTAATTGTTTACAAAATTTGACTTTATTCACCAAAATTGTGGAAATATGATATAAATACGATAACTGCTCAAAATATGCATTTATATGCTAAATAAGATAAGTATATTTGGTGTGGGGGTTGTATATAAAATGTTTATAATAATTCATAAAGCATTAAACTGAAGGTTAAACTAGACATATAATATGTCATGAACATCCGAGCCTTATCCATGAGTATAAAAGTAATCTCCCATGACATTATTATTGATAAAAAAGGGCAATCCAATGAGTCATGTGATAGTAGTGTGGGTCCATATTGACTACGATAGCTGCAAGGTGGCTATACTATAAATCCAGTGATAGGTTCATTTAGATTCAATGTGTATTAACACAACAACACACCAGATACCTCAACAAAGTGTCTAATAGCAAAATATTTGTATTTGTTTCATTTACCACCATCAGCTGAGGAACTAACAGCGCCTCGACGAGTCCACTCGCTTACAAACCGGGAGAATCGTTACCCTAGGGACTCAATCCTAAGGCAGCTAGAGGACCAATTGATTCAGGTAAGGGTTATATGAATCTTACCCCTGACAAGCGGCCAAATGGGTCTTGTCTTCTAGAATTTGCAAGTGACTTAGATATCGGGGTTCTGGAATCCCGGCAAGCGTACTGAAGAGGAGGTTGTATACAAATTTTAATTGTTTATATATTAAAAGTGTTTACATTGTCTGCTACGTGTTATAGTAACTTAGATCTGACATTTTCTAAGTGGGGTCGGCGAGATCTTCCAGGGAATACTGGATATACATTTATATTTTTTAAATCTGATAAAATTGAATATAAAATAGTAAAACACTGATGTACACTAAACACAATGGAGGTGCCTTGACATGTCAAAGCCCGGCATAAAAATCGAGGCCTAAAAGTAGGGGGTTGGCCACACCCCTTATGCTTACGTCTTTTTGAGGGGAATTCTGGTGTTTCACATTTAATTTTAGTTTTCTCGTCTGCTAGCACAAAGAACTTTCAGAAAGGGAACTGAAACATTTTATGCAATTTCAAACAAATTATTTCTGCGATTAAGCCTTTCCCGCTCTTTGTGGTAAAAAAAAAGTTATATGAGTCCGTATTAGTATTGAATAAAAGTTCTTTTCTATTCTTACATAAATTATCATTAGTTATTAATGTACAAGTATATACATATATTAATAATATTATTAATATCATTTATTTAAATGTATATTATTTTTAAAATTGTATATTTATTTTATTTTATTTTAGTAATTAGTAAAATTATTTTTGAACTAAAATTTATGACTAATTCATCCCTATAATCTCTCTCTATATATATGTTTGAGGACCACTGAGCTATATAATTGATTTTTAATACATATATAGAAGGTTAAGGGAGCCATAATAGATTCACAATTATGCTAACTTACCTTAACCTCTCATTAAACCCATATCAATGGAAGGATATACATCTTTGATAGAGTCAATCAAATGTTAGAAACAATTACTTAGCTATTTACAATTATTTTAAGGGATATCAAGACAAGTGTAAAATACAGGACAAACTTTACTATTACACATCTTTTCAATCGTTAGAGCTTAATTAACAAAATGCCAGCGTCGTGTCCCCTGGCAAACGGGTTAGTGGTGAAATCAACCACTGTCATGAGTTTTGCTGGCTCAATCTATCATCATTAAGGGGCCACCCATGTCGGCACTTTCAATCCTCTCTAGTCACGCTCGCTCGTGAGATCTCCTTAGTTTTAACCTTAGTTCAATCCTGTAGATGCTATAGCAACCGAAATGGCCGACGCGCCAACCCACAGATTAGATTATCTTGATAGAACACTAACATCCGTGGCAATTTGAATGATGATACAGAGAGAGAATATGAATATAAATTAGTTAAATAAATATTATCTGGGAAGTAATATAATGGGGCTAGTATCGGATTGTCCCTGGAGGAATAGAGCAGTTTTATTATGGGTATGATGAGATCTGTTCTGAGAATGGAGTCTCTAACATTCGCATGTTACAAAACTCTACTTTAATAATGTACTTGCTATTAATTACCAGTAACATCTTCAGATAAGTAGGGAGACATTCAACTGATATATGTGAGTAATGAACTCAATCATACAACACGATTATATGTAGTCTAAAATAGAAGATTGTATTAATAAAAACCAAATAATGGGTTGTGCATGTTTGTGTTTGTTCAGATGTTCCGGGAAAATGAGCGCCGTCAGGAGGAGCTACAACGTTTTCGGGAGAACCAGGACAGTGGGAGAGGGGACGGGTCTGGCGGCAGTACGCTGAATGGCGAACATTGTGAGGACAGCGGCTAAGGGAGGGATGGTGGCAGTGGCCAGGTGGGGCTGGTTGCTGCTGCATCAAATGCCAGGCTGCTGTTCTCTAGGTGGGGCTGTTGGCAGAGGCCAGAGCGGGAGTCGTTATTAGTAAGTGTCAAACTATATTCGATTTACTGGAAATGAAAATATTTAATGTTGTGACTAAGTATGTGACGTATGATAGCGACGTCAAGGTGAATGACGTATGACGTTAATATGGGAGTAACATCACAAGAGAATCATATTTATTAATTGAATAAAATCAGTTTTAAATGAATTATTATATTCTGTGACGTCATAAGAGTGTGACGTTATGATTAACGGTAAGTAAAGTAGCTAGAGCCAGTAGATTAACTTGAGTGTACAATCTACGTTCATCACAAAGGGTACACCTGTGACCGTGGTGATTGGGAGATGGTACACATGTAACCATGACGTTCGGTGGGTGGTAGAATTGTCACCGTGGCGTTCAGGTGGTGATTCAGGGAAATGATAAGGAAAAGAGTGGAGGGCTAAACGGCACTTGAGACGTATAAATAATGGCAAGTGGCGACGAATGGGACGTTTGGCAGACGGTATTGTGACCATGCCATCTGTATGATGTCCATCGTTTTTATGTTTTATCCAAGTCTAATTACTTTATTGTACATTTATTAAATAATGGTTTTATAAATTTCAAGACATGGATGAACGTCCGTGAGAGGTCACCATTTATTGAAGACATATAATAAAAATAATATTAAAATTAAAACTTAATTTGGTTCAATCATCGTAACTACATAGTGACGATTCTTTTTCTGGTTTGATGAACAATTTTTGATAGTTTTGTGACTCTACTGACTGTATTTTTGGCACAACACATATGTTTTTATTGTTTTAAAAATAGTGTTTTAATGGCATAATCAAGTAGTTGCCCTTGAGAGTTCATTCTACATACGAGATTTATGACTAACGGTATGTGTGACCATGTAGTATGGGTAGGTGGAACCGTTTATTAAATTTCTTTGTTAATGACTTATGTTTACAAACATGATACCGTGGAGGAAAGTGGAAACAGTAATGAATGTTTTTAATTAAGGGTAATTGTTTTCGTTATGGTAAGTAGACGCCTCGAAAGTTCGATTCGCGTTCGTGACGTATGCAATAATGGTAATGTGGACATTTCTATCTAAGGCTAATGACCTAGTTTTACATTTACTAAATTATGTTTTTAAAAAGACATGGATAAATTTCCTAAACGGGTCACCATGTAATCAAGAAATATATTAAAAATGATATTTATCCTAAGAACAGGGATATGTTTTCGCAAACGTAGGTACACTTTCTTACTTCTTTATCCTTTAGTTCTCGCAAATGAGGGCACCTCAATTTCAGTTTGAGTCCTGGTAAGAGTATCCTTCCTAAATGTTTAATATCAATTATTCAATGTTAGATAGTGACACAAACACAGAGGCAAAGTTGTATTTCGTTAATATAATGTCCGTATGAGTGTATATACATGAATTATGGGGTTTATTACGAATTATACAACTCGACTAACGAGACTTTAAATAAGTCGTAATTTTATTTAGTGTATGATAAATGTCAATAGGTATATTAATATGTTATTAATATTGTTATTGAATGATATTGTTTTTTACTCTCTCTTTAGGCTGATGATGGTACATTTCCAATAAAATACTCTATTTTTCTGTGTTATACATTATAAAATATACTTTTATTGATCAAACTATATTATGTCTTTTTACCTTGATAAAATAATAATAATAATAATAATAATAATAATAATAATAATAATAATAATAATAATAATATAAAGTTGTAAATTATTAGCTTAGTATTTTAGATACAAAAAATTGAATTAGAAATATATACTTTTCAGGACTACCGATTGATAAAATAATCTTACCTATATTATTAGCTAAACACAGCATCCAGTGAAGGAATATTTGTTTAGCACTGATTTTGAAACTCAACAGTTTTTGAGACAATGTGATACATTAGCCTAATGTTTTATATTAATTATTCAAAGTTTGATATCTAGGTTGGAATGAGATTATATACTTGAATTAGGTTAAGATAAGTTGTGTAAAAGGAAATGTAAAATTTAAAAACCAAAAAGGGTTTATCACTATTTGTTCATTTTAAATCTAGTCATCTAGTCTAGTAATTGAAATCAGAATTGACCATATATATGCGTATAACTTGAAAAATATCGGTTTTATAAAAATTTATTTTAGATAAAAGACTTTTATTTTAAATACACTCACATGTTTGCTATGATAAGTAATTTCATATTTCAAAGAATTATGGAAAAATTATAAAAAAAATAGGATTTATTCATCAGACCGAACGAGCTATAAAATAATCAGTTTCATTGGAAAGTGCACACCTATTATTCCCGAAGATAAAACATATTTTCTGGCTCTGGACATTAACAAAAATGGAAACTCTCGATTTTGATGGATCATGAATCACCCTATCTTACTAATTTGTTCATGTGTGATTTCATTTCAGGGCCTCACAACCAAGTACAATTATTAAATTGTCACTCTTGCCTGATATGGGTTGCCAATGATGAGTATTTCGGCGTCCAACTTGTTTCATGTGTACTGAGAAAGTTATTTACATCACAAATGGTTTCTTTCTCTCCCTTCAACAAAAAAATTAATAAATATTTATTCAATAATAACATTAATATAAATGTGAAATATTAATTGTTTTTGATAGAAGTTATAAATTTAGAGTTATTTAAGTAATTGTTTACAAAATTTGACTTTATTCACCAAAATTGTGGAAATATGATATAAATACGATAACTGCTCAAAATATGCATTTATATGCTAAATAAGATAAGTATATTTGGTGTGGGGGTTGTATATAAAATGTTTATAATAATTCATAAAGCATTAAACTGAAGGTTAAACTAGACATATAATATGTCATGAACATCCGAGCCTTATCCATGAGTATAAAAGTAATCTCCCATGACATTATTATTGATAAAAAAGGGCAATCCAATGAGTCATGTGATAGTAGTGTGGGTCCATATTGACTACGATAGCTGCAAGGTGGCTATACTATAAATCCAGTGATAGGTTCATTTAGATTCAATGTGTATTAACACAACAACACACCAGATACCTCAACAAAGTGTCTAATAGCAAAATATTTGTATTTGTTTCATTTACCACCATCAGCTGAGGAACTAACAGCGCCTCGACGAGTCCACTCGCTTACAAACCGGGAGAATCGTTACCCTAGGGACTCAATCCTAAGGCAGCTAGAGGACCAATTGATTCAGGTAAGGGTTATATGAATCTTACCCCTGACAAGCGGCCAAATGGGTCTTGTCTTCTAGAATTTGCAAGTGACTTAGATATCGGGGTTCTGGAATCCCGGCAAGCGTACTGAAGAGGAGGTTGTATACAAATTTTAATTGTTTATATATTAAAAGTGTTTACATTGTCTGCTACGTGTTATAGTAACTTAGATCTGACATTTTCTAAGTGGGGTCGGCGAGATCTTCCAGGGAATACTGGATATACATTTATATTTTTTAAATCTGATAAAATTGAATATAAAATAGTAAAACACTGATGTACACTAAACACAATGGAGGTGCCTTGACATGTCAAAGCCCGGCATAAAAATCGAGGCCTAAAAGTAGGGGGTTGGCCACACCCCTTATGCTTACGTCTTTTTGAGGGGAATTCTGGTGTTTCACATTTAATTTTAGTTTTCTCGTCTGCTAGCACAAAGAACTTTCAGAAAGGGAACTGAAACATTTTATGCAATTTCAAACAAATTATTTCTGCGATTAAGCCTTTCCCGCTCTTTGTGGTAAAAAAAAAGTTATATGAGTCCGTATTAGTATTGAATAAAAGTTCTTTTCTATTCTTACATAAATTATCATTAGTTATTAATGTACAAGTATATACATATATTAATAATATTATTAATATCATTTATTTAAATGTATATTATTTTTAAAATTGTATATTTATTTTATTTTATTTTAGTAATTAGTAAAATTATTTTTGAACTAAAATTTATGACTAATTCATCCCTATAATCTCTCTCTATATATATGTTTGAGGACCACTGAGCTATATAATTGATTTTTAATACATATATAGAAGGTTAAGGGAGCCATAATAGATTCACAATTATGCTAACTTACCTTAACCTCTCATAAACCCATATCAATGGAAGGATATACATCTTTGATAGAGTCAATCAAATGTTAGAAACAATTACTTAGCTATTTACAATTATTTTAAGGGATATCAAGACAAGTGTAAAATACAGGACAAACTTTACTATTACACATCTTTTCAATCGTTAGAGCTTAATTAACAAAATGCCAGCGTCGTGTCCCCTGGCAAACGGGTTAGTGGTGAAATCAACCACTGTCATGAGTTTTGCTGGCTCAATCTATCATCATTAAGGGGCCACCCATGTCGGCACTTTCAATCCTCTCTAGTCACGCTCGCTCGTGAGATCTCCTTAGTTTTAACCTTAGTTCAATCCTGTAGATGCTATAGCAACCGAAATGGCCGACGCGCCAACCCACAGATTAGATTATCTTGATAGAACACTAACATCCGTGGCAATTTGAATGATGATACAGAGAGAGAATATGAATATAAATTAGTTAAATAAATATTATCTGGGAAGTAATATAATGGGGCTAGTATCGGATTGTCCCTGGAGGAATAGAGCAGTTTTATTATGGGTATGATGAGATCTGTTCTGAGAATGGAGTCTCTAACATTCGCATGTTACAAAACTCTACTTTAATAATGTACTTGCTATTAATTACCAGTAACATCTTCAGATAAGTAGGGAGACATTCAACTGATATATGTGAGTAATGAACTCAATCATACAACACGATTATATGTAGTCTAAAATAGAAGATTGTATTAATAAAAACCAAATAATGGGTTGTGCATGTTTGTGTTTGTTCAGATGTTCCGGGAAAATGAGCGCCGTCAGGAGGAGCTACAACGTTTTCGGGAGAACCAGGACAGTGGGAGAGGGGACGGGTCTGGCGGCAGTACGCTGAATGGCGAACATTGTGAGGACAGCGGCTAAGGGAGGGATGGTGGCAGTGGCCAGGTGGGGCTGGTTGCTGCTGCTATCAAATGCCAGGCTGCTGTTCTCTAGGTGGGGCTGTTGGCAGAGGCCAGAGCGGGAGTCGTTATTAGTAAGTGTCAAACTATATTCGATTTACTGGAAATGAAAATATTTAATGTTGTGACTAAGTATGTGACGTATGATAGCGACGTCAAGGTGAATGACGTATGACGTTAATATGGGAGTAACATCACAAGAGAATCATATTTATTAATTGAATAAAATCAGTTTTAAATGAATTATTATATTCTGTGACGTCATAAGAGTGTGACGTTATGATTAACGGTAAGTAAAGTAGCTAGAGCCAGTAGATTAACTTGAGTGTACAATCTACGTTCATCACAAAGGGTACACCTGTGACCGTGGTGATTGGGAGATGGTACACATGTAACCATGACGTTCGGTGGGTGGTAGAATTGTCACCGTGGCGTTCAGGTGGTGATTCAGGGAAATGATAAGGAAAAGAGTGGAGGGCTAAACGGCACTTGAGACGTATAAATAATGGCAAGTGGCGACGAATGGGACGTTTGGCAGACGGTATTGTGACCATGCCATCTGTATGATGTCCATCGTTTTTATGTTTTATCCAAGTCTAATTACTTTATTGTACATTTATTAAATAATGGTTTTATAAATTTCAAGACATGGATGAACGTCCGTGAGAGGTCACCATTTATTGAAGACATATAATAAAAATAATATTAAAATTAAAACTTAATTTGGTTCAATCATCGTAACTACATAGTGACGATTCTTTTTCTGGTTTGATGAACAATTTTTGATAGTTTTGTGACTCTACTGACTGTATTTTTGGCACAACACATATGTTTTTATTGTTTTAAAAATAGTGTTTTAATGGCATAATCAAGTAGTTGCCCTTGAGAGTTCATTCTACATACGAGATTTATGACTAACGGTATGTGTGACCATGTAGTATGGGTAGGTGGAACCGTTTATTAAATTTCTTTGTTAATGACTTATGTTTACAAACATGATACCGTGGAGGAAAGTGGAAACAGTAATGAATGTTTTTAATTAAGGGTAATTGTTTTCGTTATGGTAAGTAGACGCCTCGAAAGTTCGATTCGCGTTCGTGACGTATGCAATAATGGTAATGTGGACATTTCTATCTAAGGCTAATGACCTAGTTTTACATTTACTAAATTATGTTTTTAAAAAGACATGGATAAATTTCCTAAACGGGTCACCATGTAATCAAGAAATATATTAAAAATGATATTTATCCTAAGAACAGGGATATGTTTTCGCAAACGTAGGTACACTTTCTTACTTCTTTATCCTTTAGTTCTCGCAAATGAGGGCACCTCAATTTCAGTTTGAGTCCTGGTAAGAGTATCCTTCCTAAATGTTTAATATCAATTATTCAATGTTAGATAGTGACACAAACACAGAGGCAAAGTTGTATTTCGTTAATATAATGTCCGTATGAGTGTATATACATGAATTATGGGGTTTATTACGAATTATACAACTCGACTAACGAGACTTTAAATAAGTCGTAATTTTATTTAGTGTATGATAAATGTCAATAGGTATATTAATATGTTATTAATATTGTTATTGAATGATATTGTTTTTTACTCTCTCTTTAGGCTGATGATGGTACATTTCCAATAAAATACTCTATTTTTCTGTGTTATACATTATAAAATATACTTTTATTGATCAAACTATATTATGTCTTTTTACCTTGATAAATAATAATAATAATATAATAATAATAATAATAATAATAATAATAATAATAATAATAAAAATAAAAGTTGTAAATTATTAGCTTAGTATTTTAGATACAAAAAATTGAATTAGAAATATATACTTTTCAGGACTACCGATTGATAAAATAATCTTACCTATATTATTAGCTAAACACAGCATCCAGTGAAGGAATATTTGTTTAGCACTGATTTTGAAACTCAACAGTTTTTGAGACAATGTGATACATTAGCCTAATGTTTTATATTAATTATTCAAAGTTTGATATCTAGGTTGGAATGAGATTATATACTTGAATTAGGTTAAGATAAGTTGTGTAAAAGGAAATGTAAAATTTAAAAACCAAAAAGGGTTTATCACTATTTGTTCATTTTAAATCTAGTCATCTAGTCTAGTAATTGAAATCAGAATTGACCATATATATGCGTATAACTTGAAAAATATCGGTTTTATAAAAATTTATTTTAGATAAAAGACTTTTATTTTAAATACACTCACATGTTTGCTATGATAAGTAATTTCATATTTCAAAGAATTATGGAAAAATTATAAAAAAAATAGGATTTATTCATCAGACCGAACGAGCTATAAAATAATCAGTTTCATTGGAAAGTGCACACCTATTATTCCCGAAGATAAAACATATTTTCTGGCTCTGGACATTAACAAAAATGGAAACTCTCGATTTTGATGGATCATGAATCACCCTATCTTACTAATTTGTTCATGTGTGATTTCATTTCAGGGCCTCACAACCAAGTACAATTATTAAATTGTCACTCTTGCCTGATATGGGTTGCCAATGATGAGTATTTCGGCGTCCAACTTGTTTCATGTGTACTGAGAAAGTTATTTACATCACAAATGGTTTCTTTCTCTCCCTTCAACAAAAAAATTAATAAATATTTATTCAATAATAACATTAATATAAATGTGAAATATTAATTGTTTTTGATAGAAGTTATAAATTTAGAGTTATTTAAGTAATTGTTTACAAAATTTGACTTTATTCACCAAAATTGTGGAAATATGATATAAATACGATAACTGCTCAAAATATGCATTTATATGCTAAATAAGATAAGTATATTTGGTGTGGGGGTTGTATATAAAATGTTTATAATAATTCATAAAGCATTAAACTGAAGGTTAAACTAGACATATAATATGTCATGAACATCCGAGCCTTATCCATGAGTATAAAAGTAATCTCCCATGACATTATTATTGATAAAAAAGGGCAATCCAATGAGTCATGTGATAGTAGTGTGGGTCCATATTGACTACGATAGCTGCAAGGTGGCTATACTATAAATCCAGTG
This sequence comes from Timema podura, assembly GCA_033556935.1. Lineage (NCBI taxonomy): Eukaryota > Metazoa > Arthropoda > Insecta > Phasmatodea > Timematidae > Timema > Timema podura. The sequence goes on from JAVRXN010000004.1 coordinate 64,690,013, forward strand.
ATAGGTTCATTTAGATTCAATGTGTATTAACACAACAACACACCAGATACCTCAACAAAGTGTCTAATAGCAAAATATTTGTATTTGTTTCATTTACCACCATCAGCTGAGGAACTAACAGCGCCTCGACGAGTCCACTCGCTTACAAACCGGGAGAATCGTTACCCTAGGGACTCAATCCTAAGGCAGCTAGAGGACCAATTGATTCAGGTAAGGGTTATATGAATCTTACCCCTGACAAGCGGCCAAATGGGTCTTGTCTTCTAGAATTTGCAAGTGACTTAGATATCGGGGTTCTGGAATCCCGGCAAGCGTACTGAAGAGGAGGTTGTATACAAATTTTAATTGTTTATATATTAAAAGTGTTTACATTGTCTGCTACGTGTTATAGTAACTTAGATCTGACATTTTCTAAGTGGGGTCGGCGAGATCTTCCAGGGAATACTGGATATACATTTATATTTTTTAAATCTGATAAAATTGAATATAAAATAGTAAAACACTGATGTACACTAAACACAATGGAGGTGCCTTGACATGTCAAAGCCCGGCATAAAAATCGAGGCCTAAAAGTAGGGGGTTGGCCACACCCCTTATGCTTACGTCTTTTTGAGGGGAATTCTGGTGTTTCACATTTAATTTTAGTTTTCTCGTCTGCTAGCACAAAGAACTTTCAGAAAGGGAACTGAAACATTTTATGCAATTTCAAACAAATTATTTCTGCGATTAAGCCTTTCCCGCTCTTTGTGGTAAAAAAAAAGTTATATGAGTCCGTATTAGTATTGAATAAAAGTTCTTTTCTATTCTTACATAAATTATCATTAGTTATTAATGTACAAGTATATACATATATTAATAATATTATTAATATCATTTATTTAAATGTATATTATTTTTAAAATTGTATATTTATTTTATTTTATTTTAGTAATTAGTAAAATTATTTTTGAACTAAAATTTATGACTAATTCATCCCTATAATCTCTCTCTATATATATGTTTGAGGACCACTGAGCTATATAATTGATTTTTAATACATATATAGAAGGTTAAGGGAGCCATAATAGATTCACAATTATGCTAACTCACCTTAACCTCTCATCAAACCCATATCAATGGAAGGATATACATCTTTGATAGAGTCAATCAAATGTTAGAAACAATTACTTAGCTATTTACAATTATTTTAAGGGATATCAAGACAAGTGTAAAATACAGGACAAACTTTACTATTACACATCTTTTCAATCGTTAGAGCTTAATTAACAAAATGCCAGCGTCGTGTCCCCTGGCAAACGGGTTTAGTGGTGAAATCAACCACTGTCATGAGTTTTGCTGGCTCAATCTATCATCATTAAGGGGCCACCCATGTCGGCACTTTCAATCCTCTCTAGTCACGCTCGCTCGTGAGATCTCCTTAGTTTTAACCTTAGTTCAATCCTGTAGATGCTATAGCAACCGAAATGGCCGACGCGCCAACCCACAGATTAGATTATCTTGATAGAACACTAACATCCGTGGCAATTTGAATGATGATACAGAGAGAGAATATGAATATAAATTAGTTAAATAAATATTATCTGGGAAGTAATATAATGGGGCTAGTATCGGATTGTCCCTGGAGGAATAGAGCAGTTTTATTATGGGTATGATGAGATCTGTTCTGAGAATGGAGTCTCTAACATTCGCATGTTACAAAACTCTACTTTAATAATGTACTTGCTATTAATTACCAGTAACATCTTCAGATAAGTAGGGAGACATTCAACTGATATATGTGAGTAATGAACTCAATCATACAACACGATTATATGTAGTCTAAAATAGAAGATTGTATTAATAAAAACCAAATAATGGGTTGTGCATGTTTGTGTTTGTTCAGATGTTCCGGGAAAATGAGCGCCGTCAGGAGGAGCTACAACGTTTTCGGGAGAACCAGGACAGTGGGAGAGGGGACGGGTCTGGCGGCAGTACGCTGAATGGCGAACATTGTGAGGACAGCGGCTAAGGGAGGGATGGTGGCAGTGGCCAGGTGGGGCTGGTTGCTGCTGCTATCAAATGCCAGGCTGCTGTTCTCTAGGTGGGGCTGTTGGCAGAGGCCAGAGCGGGAGTCGTTATTAGTAAGTGTCAAACTATATTCGATTTACTGGAAATGAAAATATTTAATGTTGTGACTAAGTATGTGACGTATGATAGCGACGTCAAGGTGAATGACGTATGACGTTAATATGGGAGTAACATCACAAGAGAATCATATTTATTAATTGAATAAAATCAGTTTTAAATGAATTATTATATTCTGTGACGTCATAAGAGTGTGACGTTATGATTAACGGTAAGTAAAGTAGCTAGAGCCAGTAGATTAACTTGAGTGTACAATCTACGTTCATCACAAAGGGTACACCTGTGACCGTGGTGATTGGGAGATGGTACACATGTAACCATGACGTTCGGTGGGTGGTAGAATTGTCACCGTGGCGTTCAGGTGGTGATTCAGGGAAATGATAAGGAAAAGAGTGGAGGGCTAAACGGCACTTGAGACGTATAAATAATGGCAAGTGGCGACGAATGGGACGTTTGGCAGACGGTATTGTGACCATGCCATCTGTATGATGTCCATCGTTTTTATGTTTTATCCAAGTCTAATTACTTTATTGTACATTTATTAAATAATGGTTTTATAAATTTCAAGACATGGATGAACGTCCGTGAGAGGTCACCATTTATTGAAGACATATAATAAAAATAATATTAAAATTAAAACTTAATTTGGTTCAATCATCGTAACTACATAGTGACGATTCTTTTTCTGGTTTGATGAACAATTTTTGATAGTTTTGTGACTCTACTGACTGTATTTTTGGCACAACACATATGTTTTTATTGTTTTAAAAATAGTGTTTTAATGGCATAATCAAGTAGTTGCCCTTGAGAGTTCATTCTACATACGAGATTTATGACTAACGGTATGTGTGACCATGTAGTATGGGTAGGTGGAACCGTTTATTAAATTTCTTTGTTAATGACTTATGTTTACAAACATGATACCGTGGAGGAAAGTGGAAACAGTAATGAATGTTTTTAATTAAGGGTAATTGTTTTCGTTATGGTAAGTAGACGCCTCGAAAGTTCGATTCGCGTTCGTGACGTATGCAATAATGGTAATGTGGACATTTCTATCTAAGGCTAATGACCTAGTTTTACATTTACTAAATTATGTTTTTAAAAAGACATGGATAAATTTCCTAAACGGGTCACCATGTAATCAAGAAATATATTAAAAATGATATTTATCCTAAGAACAGGGATATGTTTTCGCAAACGTAGGTACACTTTCTTACTTCTTTATCCTTTAGTTCTCGCAAATGAGGGCACCTCAATTTCAGTTTGAGTCCTGGTAAGAGTATCCTTCCTAAATGTTTAATATCAATTATTCAATGTTAGATAGTGACACAAACACAGAGGCAAAGTTGTATTTCGTTAATATAATGTCCGTATGAGTGTATATACATGAATTATGGGGTTTATTACGAATTATACAACTCGACTAACGAGACTTTAAATAAGTCGTAATTTTATTTAGTGTATGATAAATGTCAATAGGTATATTAATATGTTATTAATATTGTTATTGAATGATATTGTTTTTTACTCTCTCTTTAGGCTGATGATGGTACATTTCCAATAAAATACTCTATTTTTCTGTGTTATACATTATAAAATATACTTTTATTGATCAAACTATATTATGTCTTTTTACCTTGATAAATAATAATAGTAATAATAATAATAATAATAATAATAATAATAATAATAATATAAAGTTGTAAATTATTAGCTTAGTATTTTAGATACAAAAAATTGAATTAGAAATATATACTTTTCAGGACTACCGATTGATAAAATAATCTTACCTATATTATTAGCTAAACACAGCATCCAGTGAAGGAATATTTGTTTAGCACTGATTTTGAAACTCAACAGTTTTTGAGACAATGTGATACATTAGCCTAATGTTTTATATTAATTATTCAAAGTTTGATATCTAGGTTGGAATGAGATTATATACTTGAATTAGGTTAAGATAAGTTGTGTAAAAGGAAATGTAAAATTTAAAAACCAAAAAGGGTTTATCACTATTTGTTCATTTTAAATCTAGTCATCTAGTCTAGTAATTGAAATCAGAATTGACCATATATATGCGTATAACTTGAAAAATATCGGTTTTATAAAAATTTATTTTAGATAAAAGACTTTTATTTTAAATACACTCACATGTTTGCTATGATAAGTAATTTCATATTTCAAAGAATTATGGAAAAATTATAAAAAAAATAGGATTTATTCATCAGACCGAACGAGCTATAAAATAATCAGTTTCATTGGAAAGTGCACACCTATTATTCCCGAAGATAAAACATATTTTCTGGCTCTGGACATTAACAAAAATGGAAACTCTCGATTTTGATGGATCATGAATCACCCTATCTTACTAATTTGTTCATGTGTGATTTCATTTCAGGGCCTCACAACCAAGTACAATTATTAAATTGTCACTCTTGCCTGATATGGGTTGCCAATGATGAGTATTTCGGCGTCCAACTTGTTTCATGTGTACTGAGAAAGTTATTTACATCACAAATGGTTTCTTTCTCTCCCTTCAAACAAAAAAATTAATAAATATTTATTCAATAATAACATTAATATAAATGTGAAATATTAATTGTTTTTGATAGAAGTTATAAATTTAGAGTTATTTAAGTAATTGTTTACAAAATTTGACTTTATTCACCAAAATTGTGGAAATATGATATAAATACGATAACTGCTCAAAATATGCATTTATATGCTAAATAAGATAAGTATATTTGGTGTGGGGGTTGTATATAAAATGTTTATAATAATTCATAAAGCATTAAACTGAAGGTTAAACTAGACATATAATATGTCATGAACATCCGAGCCTTATCCATGAGTATAAAAGTAATCTCCCATGACATTATTATTGATAAAAAAGGGCAATCCAATGAGTCATGTGATAGTAGTGTGGGTCCATATTGACTACGATAGCTGCAAGGTGGCTATACTATAAATCCAGTGATAGGTTCATTTAGATTCAATGTGTATTAACACAACAACACACCAGATACCTCAACAAAGTGTCTAATAGCAAAATATTTGTATTTGTTTCATTTACCACCATCAGCTGAGGAACTAACAGCGCCTCGACGAGTCCACTCGCTTACAAACCGGGAGAATCGTTACCCTAGGGACTCAATCCTAAGGCAGCTAGAGGACCAATTGATTCAGGTAAGGGTTATATGAATCTTACCCCTGACAAGCGGCCAAATGGGTCTTGTCTTCTAGAATTTGCAAGTGACTTAGATATCGGGGTTCTGGAATCCCGGCAAGCGTACTGAAGAGGAGGTTGTATACAAATTTTAATTGTTTATATATTAAAAGTGTTTACATTGTCTGATACGTGTTATAGTAACTTAGATCTGACATTTTCTAAGTGGGGTCGGCGAGATCTTCCAGGGAATACTGGATATACATTTATATTTTTTAAATCTGATAAAATTGAATATAAAATAGTAAAACACTGATGTACACTAAACACAATGGAGGTGCCTTGACATGTCAAAGCCCGGCATAAAAATCGAGGCCTAAAAGTAGGGGGTTGGCCACACCCCTTATGCTTACGTCTTTTTGAGGGGAATTCTGGTGTTTCACATTTAATTTTAGTTTTCTCGTCTGCTAGCACAAAGAACTTTCAGAAAGGGAACTGAAACATTTTATGCAATTTCAAACAAATTATTTCTGCGATTAAGCCTTTCCCGCTCTTTGTGGTAAAAAAAAAGTTATATGAGTCCGTATTAGTATTGAATAAAAGTTCTTTTCTATTCTTACATAAATTATCATTAGTTATTAATGTACAAGTATATACATATATTAATAATATTATTAATATCATTTATTTAAATGTATATTATTTTTAAAATTGTATATTTATTTTATTTTATTTTAGTAATTAGTAAAATTATTTTTGAACTAAAATTTATGACTAATTCATCCCTATAATCTCTCTCTATATATATGTTTGAGGACCACTGAGCTATATAATTGATTTTTAATACATATATAGAAGGTTAAGGGAGCCATAATAGATTCACAATTATGCTAACTCACCTTAACCTCTCATCAAACCCATATCAATGGAAGGATATACATCTTTGATAGAGTCAATCAAATGTTAGAAACAATTACTTAGCTATTTACAATTATTTTAAGGGATATCAAGACAAGTGTAAAATACAGGACAAACTTTACTATTACACATCTTTTCAATCGTTAGAGCTTAATTAACAAAATGCCAGCGTCGTGTCCCCTGGCAAACGGGTTAGTGGTGAAATCAACCACTGTCATGAGTTTTGCTGGCTCAATCTATCATCATTAAGGGGCCACCCATGTCGGCACTTTCAATCCTCTCTAGTCACGCTCGCTCGTGAGATCTCCTTAGTTTTAACCTTAGTTCAATCCTGTAGATGCTATAGCAACCGAAATGGCCGACGCGCCAACCCACAGATTAGATTATCTTGATAGAACACTAACATCCGTGGCAATTTGAATGATGATACAGAGAGAGAATATGAATATAAATTAGTTAAATAAATATTATCTGGGAAGTAATATAATGGGGCTAGTATCGGATTGTCCCTGGAGGAATAGAGCAGTTTTATTATGGGTATGATGAGATCTGTTCTGAGAATGGAGTCTCTAACATTCGCATGTTACAAAACTCTACTTTAATAATGTACTTGCTATTAATTACCAGTAACATCTTCAGATAAGTAGGGAGACATTCAACTGATATATGTGAGTAATGAACTCAATCATACAACACGATTATATGTAGTCTAAAATAGAAGATTGTATTAATAAAAACCAAATAATGGGTTGTGCATGTTTGTGTTTGTTCAGATGTTCCGGGAAAATGAGCGCCGTCAGGAGGAGCTACAACGTTTTCGGGAGAACCAGGACAGTGGGAGAGGGGACGGGTCTGGCGGCAGTACGCTGAATGGCGAACATGGTGAGGACAGCAGCTAAGGGAGGGATGGTGGCAGTGGCCAGGTGGGGCTGGTTGCTGCTGCCATCAAATGCCAGGCTGCTGTTCTCTAGGTGGGGCTGTTGGCAGAGGCCAGAGCGGGAGTCGTTATTAGTAAGTGTCAAACTATATTCGATTTACTGGAAATGAAAATATTTAATGTTGTGACTAAGTATGTGACGTATGATAGCGACGTCAAGGTGAATGACGTATGACGTTAATATGGGAGTAACATCACAAGAGAATCATATTTATTAATTGAATAAAATCAGTTTTAAATGAATTATTATATTCTGTGACGTCATAAGAGTGTGACGTTATGATTAACGGTAAGTAAAGTAGCTAGAGCCAGTAGATTAACTTGAGTGTACAATCTACGTTCATCACAAAGGGTACACCTGTGACCGTGGTGATTGGGAGATGGTACACATGTAACCATGACGTTCGGTGGGTGGTAGAATTGTCACCGTGGCGTTCAGGTGGTGATTCAGGGAAATGATAAGGAAAAGAGTGGAGGGCTAAACGGCACTTGAGACGTATAAATAATGGCAAGTGGCGACGAATGGGACGTTTGGCAGACGGTATTGTGACCATGCCATCTGTATGATGTCCATCGTTTTTATGTTTTATCCAAGTCTAATTACTTTATTGTACATTTATTAAATAATGGTTTTATAAATTTCAAGACATGGATGAACGTCCGTGAGAGGTCACCATTTATTGAAGACATATAATAAAAATAATATTAAAATTAAAACTTAATTTGGTTCAATCATCGTAACTACATAGTGACGATTCTTTTTCTGGTTTGATGAACAATTTTTGATAGTTTTGTGACTCTACTGACTGTATTTTTGGCACAACACATATGTTTTTATTGTTTTAAAAATAGTGTTTTAATGGCATAATCAAGTAGTTGCCCTTGAGAGTTCATTCTACATACGAGATTTATGACTAACGGTATGTGTGACCATGTAGTATGGGTAGGTGGAACCGTTTATTAAATTTCTTTGTTAATTACTTATGTTTACAATCATGATCCCGTGGAGGAAGGTGGAAACAGTACTGAGTGTTTGTAACTAATGGTAATTGTTTTCGTTATAGTAATTAGATGCCTTGAAAGTTAGATTCACGTTCGTGACGTATGCAATAATGGTAATGTGAATATTTCAATTTAAGGTTAATAACCTTGCTTTTCCAAAATTTAAATGACGTAGATAATGTTTAGAATTCGTTTATATTAACTGCCATAATCAAATCCAATTTTTTTTTCTTGTCAATGGAGATCATGTTGTCAAATTCCGCTTATACGACTTGATTGACGGTTTAGTTGACTGATTGAGTGAAGCTCATTTCCAAGATCCGAGAATCATACCACTTCAAACTCCAAATGAATTGATGTGGGTGGAAAGATTCTGGTGTAATATCTAAAGCCATGATATAGTATCCCTTTGGGTAGGAGTTCTCGCATGATATCACTACTCTCGTTCATGAAATAGATACCCATCCCAGACAACAGCGTGTGGTAGGACAAGACTTAGTTCCTGTTAGTGATATCGAGCTGAAACGATTTGGACGGTACTTGTTTCCCGTTCTCATACAGCGAGGAGTGATACATATCTTAGATTTTAAAAATTGAAAGGATTCGTGTTGATGTTTACGTTGAATGCCGCATTAAATATGATTCCCACGATGCACCCTCTTGGTAACTGTTCCGTGAATACATTGGCCAACTATTCCCCTTGCATGCCCAAAGGAATGATGAGCGTTTTGACTTCATCTTGGGTGATGGGATGATTTGCAGGACTGTCATTTGAAACTTTGGTAATGGCGAGCAGTACAGATGATGCTACTTTGATATTTCAAACTAAGAGACACGCCTCAACGATGTGGACTTTGAATTGAGAGATTTATGGGGCGGCCATGAGGATGAACCCATCTCTAGAACGGATCAATTTCACCCTGAGCTCTGCAGCGTATAAAATACATTTATCTTGATTAAAAACGTCACCAATTAGATACTTCAAAAGATCGACCATCAAACTTTTTGAAGACAGACTACGGCAAGCCTCAATTCCCTAGTTGGCATTGCCAATCTCTTCAAACATATTTGTGGTGTCTGCGTTCCATAGACCACAGGTCAGATGAGTTATTTTGAAATCGCTGTTGTAATTTATTAACGTCTCAAGGTATGATCTATAATTAAAAAGGTATTACTCAGTCGTGCAAATGTTTTTAATTTAAAACATATCCACTTTAATAAATATCGAGTGTAACCAGTCGTTGACGAGGTAAATTTGTTCCACCTCCATGAAAACGCAAACATCGGGTTTCATGATTTTAATCTTAATATACAGCATGGTCTGTGAAAGGTCAATATAAAATCCACTTTGACTAGTAATGGTTCAATGGATGGATCATCTGTTAGGGATGAGACAGGTTTGTACACCAAATCCATTATCCGTTTCAAAATAGGTTTGTGTAGCTCAAACGGAAGCTAAATCAAGTTCGCTGTTGGCACGGTCACCGGACTGGGTGTGTGGTAAAAACATTTCAACAAAAATTATCTTCTTCCTTGACCATTTAATGTCAGGCAACGACAGAAGACTGACGTTGATGCTTCTTACGATGCCCTTTATATTCTTAGCTGGACATCAGAGTTTAGATCTTTACTTGTGCCTTTCATTCCAGCTTATTTACAATCTATTGCACGCTGGCTTAGTGTCTCCTTGAAATAACTAAATTGATTAGCTACGTTAGGGATCATATTGAGGCCTGCATTAATTGCTTTTATCAGAGGACCTTATCACCACTCATCAGAAAAGGTATGACACTCATAAATAGCACTTTGTCTCTATTCCATACCCACGTTGATAGAGAACAACGTAGTAGATAGAAGATATACTGGTTCCCAACTGGTTGACGATATATTTTTGGTAATGGCAGGTTATTTTGATCAGCATCGAAAATGAGGTTTCACGCACACTTTTCCAAACCCGAATGGTACAATAGTAGTACTATTGTTTGATATTATATTGATTTCCAGGCTCTCAATACCCCTCACAATTTCGGGTACATAGTGCGTTTGAGTATAGGTAATGGTCTTAAGGGTGCATTACACATAGTCAGAGTTGTTGATACCAACGATACGTTGAAGATGTGCAATAATATCACCCACGGGCTGGGGGTCGATAATATCCGTGAAAACAAACATTTGAGACGGTAATCTAGGTAGAATTTTGGCGGCGTACGATGACTTTTGGACTTTGACCAGATTAATAATTTGTCACTTCGATAACTCTAAACTTTCTTCACTAGAAACATTCACCAATAATATATCTCACGAATTATTATTATTATCCTCTTTATTCTCTTGATATGTGTACTTGAATTGAATGGTGGGTTTATTTTTAAAAGCCTCAATAACGTTTAGGGCATTGACCAAATATTGGATGGTGGTGTAGTTTACAGACGGAATTTGTACCTTGAAAGGTTGTTCCAAACCAATATCGTCCACCCTGTTGTACCATATAATGTTTTGATCTTCAGGTACGGTGGTAAAAGAGCAAGGTCACTGGAACTCTGTGAGAGCGACTTCACACTGTCCGTTAAAATTGAGTCGGTAAGAGAATTGTGAGGTGTAATTCGTGATGGTATTATTTGGGAAAATTCACATAGAGTACTTCTATGTTTCTTGGTATTTTAGCTACACGAATAGTTTTTCACAATATAAATACTTTAACCTTTTAATGACAATATAGTCTGAGAAGTACAAGTCAATTCGGTTATATTCAGGTATTTTATATCTATCAAAGAAGCTCTAAGTATATTTATAGCTGATGTTGATGTGAATCAAGACACTCGTTTCCATGCTTCCCAGTTGGACTGTGCGATTTCTTCAGTGATGTTTATTGTGTGTTTGTTGGATAATATTGTATCAAGATAGTCATCATATCTTGAACCAGTTGTAAATAAGTTCCTGATGCCTAATGTCAATATGTTTGGTACAAAAATGGCTTACGCGATTATTTATGAACTTTTCTGCTTTTTGATTGTGACAATAAACTAGGGTTGATTTACATTGACACTCAAAAAACAAATTTCTTTTAACAATTTTCGCCAGTAAACTGTCTCTTTTTCTGAATCTGAGAGTCATGTACTCAGCTTCAGTGCTCGAAAGAGCTACGATGGGTTGTTTTCTTGCCTCCTCCTAACGGCACCTCCTGCTACTTGAATAATGTAGCCTGTGTATGATCTCCGGTGTCATGATACCCTCCACAGTCTGCAGCCACATATCCAATCTGTTCAGTACCCGATCTCTTGTAGACTAGTCCATAGTTTCTCGTACTTTTCAGGTATCGCAGGACAGGTTTTGTTCCAACCTGGTGTACTTTCCTAGAGTTTCAATTTACTGACTCAAGGAGCTCACTGCACACGCAATGCCGAGTCTTGTCGATACTGAGAGGTACATCAGAGAACAATTGAGTTGCTGGTATATAACGTCCCTCCTTTCCTTTGGCTTTTCCTTTGTTGATGGCTCCATGGCTTTGGATAACTTACTGTTTCCATCTAATGGAGTTCTCATTGGATTGCAGTCTTGAATACTGAGTTTCTTGAGTACATTATTTATATAGGATCTCTGTTACGTAGGGACCAAATTTGAATGCTCATCTTGTTTAAATTAAATTCCAAGAAAGTGGTACAGTTTTCCTATGTCCTTCCTGTGGAAGTTTATAGATAAACCGTCTCTTAATCTTGTGTAAACTTATTTGCTTTTTGTCATGGTAATTAAATCATCTACATAGACAACCACGGTAAGAGTCACACAAACATCATTCATATAGTAACACAATTGTCAATATTTAATTGTTTTAGTTCTTAGGTATTTAGTCTTTAGTGCAATTTTTTAAACCATTGACGGCCTGACTGCCTTAGTTCATTGATAGACTTTTCAAGAAAACAAATTAGCTGTTCCATTCATGAATTACTGAAACTACCCACATGCTCCCCATAGATCTTGTCATAAAGATTTAAATTTATATAGGCTATTACAACATTAAGCTTGTACAAAATAAGACCAACTCTGTTTCTAAAGCAGAAATTAATCTTATTAAGCTAAGTTCGAGAAACAGGAGAACACCTTTCATGGAAGTCGATCCTAGGACGTTGAGTGTAGCCCTTAGCTACCATTATATTTTTGTGGCGTTTGGCTTTACCATATGATCCATATTTTGTCCTGGGTACCCAATGACAGCCAATGATAATTTTATTTTTCGGACGTGGCTTCAATATCCAGGCCTTGCTTTGTGTCTAAGCATTAAACTCAGCATTCATCTCTTTCTGCCATTCTGTTGCATATGGTCCTTCTAAGGCTTCTTGTACTGATGGATTTACCGCCTCTTCAAACACCAAGCTCACACTTTCATGATTTTTAGCAACAAATTAAATGATTTTTCTGTTCTCCCTAATTTTCCAGTTTTAATCAATTTAGGTCGACCAGGCCCCCTCTTATATTTAATAACTTTGCAGTCTTTGCTTTTGTTTTCTGAAAGAAATTCACTTTAATTATTTTATTGGAGTTTATTCTCATTGACTTCAGTATAGGGATTATGGGGTCAATCTCTTGTACTTTATATAAATGTCCATCAGTTACTTCAGATAGACCTATAATGTCTTTCGCACTCTTATCAATTTGGAAGTAAACAGCTCAAAGCTCGCAGATTACTTATATTCATTCAAAACTTCAACCGTTTCGAAATTATCTAGAAATTTAACATCGTAACTTATCACTATTTTCCTATTTTTTTGGATGCCAAATTCGTTATATCTTTGATTCTGTGTGAGTATACTACAAAAATACCTTCTTTAGATTTTGGGTAAAACTTACCTCTATTCAGAGGTTTATTTAGTATATAAGCATTATAACCAAAAGTCCTAAAAGTCCTAATTTTTGTTTCAAACCACACCAAATTTCATAAGGAATTTGAAATTAGAGCTGTTTTTATGGACATCTGTTTCTGATGTAAGCAGCTGTGGAAATCGTTTGAGCCGAAAAATATTTTAGTAAGCCAGACAGGAACAGCATGATTCGTGCCTTCCCCACCAGTGTGAGATTCATGCACTCAGCTTTTCCATTCTGTCCTGGGGTTTCTGCTACCTTATATTCTCTTCTAATACCTGTGATACATATTTTATCTTCTGCGAAGTCTTTTCCCCAGTACTCCACGCCGTTGTCCATCCGCAATGTTTTGATTTTATTTTCATGGAGATTTTCTGATAACGCTTAGAAAGTTTCGAAAGCCTTATCCAAATCAATTTAGCTTTTCAGAAAATGCACTTCTAAGCTACCCAATTAGATTTGTCGTCAATGAACGTTGCGAAGTAGTAATCTTCACCGCGAGACTTTACTTTCATGGGGCCACACACGTCTTAGTGCACTAATTCAAGTAATATTTCACTCTTCGAATAGGACTATTTTGGGAATGACGTAGCATCTTGCTTTCCTAAGATGCAAGTTTCACAAATTGAAAATCGTTCCGAGCTCCTAAAATCCATTCTACGAAAAATCTCTTTCTTAACAAGTTTACGCAAGTCATGTTCATTTAAATGCTCATACCTCCATGTCACTTTTTAAGATCAGTTATCTTTTATTTTGCACTCACATTAGTTATTATGTAGATTTTTCATTTGGCACGTCAGGTTCGTTAAATACGAATTTTTGCTTTCAAGGGCAATCCACAACACTTTACTGTTTTTATCGAAAATTTCTGTATTATTTGCTTTGAATCATACTCTTCGTCCACTTTGGATGGTTTTTGAAATAGAGGAACATTTGTCTTAAATTTGTATACAAAATTTGTGTTTTTTAACCTCACTTCTACAAATTGGCCTTTTCGATTTAAAACGTTTATTACTGAAGATCAAATTCCTTTTATGTCAGTCGTGCTGTGGTCCACTAACCTAACCTTCTTGTTTACGGTTGGCGTTATTTTCGAAAAACTACCCTTGTTGCGGCACATATGTGTTGTTGCTCCGCTGTCGAAATCACACGCCATCGCTTCGAGCCGACTGCGCGTGGAGAGCGCCCGCTCTCTGACATTGACGCCAAGGTCACAATCTCTTCTGCTAAAGTATGGATTTTCTCTAATGCTATTGTAGCTTGATTTTCACTCGACATTTTTGTCCAGCAGTCAGTTGCATTGTGCCCGGGATTTTTACAATAGTTGCACTTCTTTGGTTTCTTTGATGTTCTGATATTTCGCACAACCCTGGCCTTGGTTTTACCAGTTTTAATATTTTGATTTGTATTGATCGTATCCTATGATTTGTTTTTATTTACATTTCAACCTCCGTTAGATTTTACGTACACAATGCCCTCACCCTCTGAATGCGATTAATTTTCCATTCTTGTCTGTAATCTTCGAGAAGTTTTACTTTCATCGACTCTGTATACGGAAGTTCATCTCTAGTGTCGATTGTACAACGAAAATTATCGTAGTTATCAGGCTCATTATACAGTAACACTACCTATACTTAATCACTCTTCACAGATGCGAATATCCATTTCGTTGAGTTTATCAACCATGTTGAGAAATTTTGTCAGGTGATTCGCAATGTTTTCCTATTCTTGCATTTTTGTGAATTTTTTTTCCAGAAGATCAACTTTCCTGGTGGGACCCTTCGACTGTTAAACTAGTTTTAGTTTTTATAACACCTTATGGGATCTTTCGCAATGTCTTATGGGACAAAGCTCTGCAGGACTCACAGACTAGACAATGTTGGCTTTAGCTTTACGATCGGTTTTATCCCACGCGGCCGTGAGTGGGACATTCGTGGAAATGGCTGCCACTTCGGCAACTTCTTTTGTTGCTGGCCTGAGAATAGTTCCATCGACATATTCCCAATGGTCGTTCTTTATAAGGATTGCTTCAATTTGTTGTATCCATGTGTTGTAATTGTCCTTTCCTAGTTTTTTGATGTGAATTGAGAATCCGGATTTCATCTAGGTTTCTTGGTAAGCCCACTGATTTCAGATGCCAAAAAAGTGTTTAGTATTATTTCACCTCTGATAGCCCTAATAACACAGAGATAATTTACTTTACTAAGCAACATAAACGTTATTATATAACCATGGTCCTGTTGGTTTCATTTATTAAAACACAAAAAATTGTTGTTTAGTAAATATTTTATCTTGCATAAAACAATAAACATTAGCGTTACTAAGCTATACAGAACAATAGAATGCGTGTTTGATCATTAAGAAAAGAGAATGTTTATTTACAATACACAACAGTTATTTTACTTATTAGATATTTAAATATTTTTTTCATCTAAAAAAATAAATATACATTAGGTGAATGATTTTTGTAAATTAATATATTAAAACTAGTTGATTGTGCAGAGAATTCTGCAATTGATGTTAAAGCTTGCTAGCGTATTTTCCCAAAGTGGTGTAGACAAAGAATGGCTCTACAGAGCAGATTAAACCACACATTTTTAATTAAAATTACACATTGAAACGTACATTGATTATAACTATTAAAGTGATTAACAAATACATTATACTACTAAACATAGTAGATAAATTGATTATTACACATTAAATTTTAACTTTATCAGGGCCGGTATAAGGCGTGTGCGACGTGGGCAGCCGCTTACACAAAAATTTAGAGTTTGGGGGGAACAAAAATGGCCCAAAAATATATTTATGTTTTAATCTAATAAAATATAAATACAATTAAAGTCATTTGTAAAAAGAATGCTTATTTCTTTAATTAATTTTTTATATATCAAACAGAATACTTTTTACTTCAAATTAATGCATTATAATACACTAACAAAGTAAATACATTTTTAAGGTTGTGTTGCGCGACGCACCCATTGAACTTCATTAAATGTACTAAGTTTCTTGTCAAGTACCAATTCAAAATATGTCTATATAAACGTGTGGGTGGCTTTAAGGATTATACTCACCATACCTATGTCAGTTGCTTCAGCCGATATAAGTTTTTCCAGGCTGAAGTTAATAAAAACATATCTGAGATCAACTTCTTCTCAGGAAAGGTTGAACCGTTTATCATTATTATCGATTGAAAATGAGATATCATCCTCATTGGACTATTACGATTTAATTAACACTTTCGCTTCTAATAAAGCAAGGAAATTCAATATTTAGAACAGTGGTCCCCAAACTTACTAAGCAGAGGGCCACATTATAATATTCAAAGCTCTAGGTAGGTTGGATTGAACACGATACATACAATAAACACATTATATACATATAATTTCGTTCTAGATCTCATTTTGATATATGCATATCTTATAACCATAGTTAAACGTGACTAAAATGTAAGATGTGCAGCCAACATAATCTTCATGAAAATCCACGTTTTTGTAGTTATTGAGAGTGTAGTATACTTTATACCTCACTGTATATTCGTTTATGTATACTTCACTTTAGAGTAGAAAACAAAAAGAGTCAACAAAAGTTTTTCAAGTAAAAAAAGGAATAGCTAAAAGATGTTAAAGATTAAAACACAATTACGTCATCGTCTGACTGTGATATATAGTATTTTTTAGTTATTTGAAAAAATTTAATTTCACTAATACAAATATATATAAATAGGTTCTAGTTTTAAAATTGCCTTATATAGTTTTCTCCGCAGTTTTTTCGGATGGGGTTAGGGGGGCGCAAATGTGAGTTTTGCACACACAAAACTTTTGCCGGCCCTGCCAACTAAAGGTAAAATGGTCCTCGAGCATCTTAAAAATAATAACAATGTGTTCCCACGAATTAAATCAGCCAACGATCTAACTTAAAAAAAAGTGTCACTTGAATACGATAGTACGATGTATATTTGCTCCACTCATAGTCCAATGATCCTGTCCAAGAATGTCCTAGCTATAGATATATGTAGCACTATACCATGATACGATACATCTTTGTTCCAGTCACCAGCGTGGCCAATGGACTGGCCGAAGTTTATTGTTGGGAGGTCGGCGTGGTGGGCCTTTCCATGGGCACATACATGCTTTATAGATATATGCGCTCAGGAAACAGCGTTCCACCTGACAACCTCTCTACTGACATAGATGAGGATAGCGACCACCCGGTTGTGCCCCCAGCCCCACGTAAGTACAAACCTGCATTTTGGAAGGTTAGCCAAATTTAGAATTAGAAAATAAAGACAAGATCGTATAGTTTTAACTCTATAAATTAGGAGTATTTGATATGTTAGGTCAAATTATTTTGACCATCCAATCAGAAAGGTGTAGTTTTTTGTGGTTGTTTATAATCTGCTAGAACTAAAGGTAAAATCGTCCTCGAGGATCGGTTCATTTAATAACAACGTGTTCTCACGAATAAAGCAGCAAAATACCTAACTTAAAAAAAATGTCATTTGAATTCATCATTGAATAATTCGATTATAATTTTTTACCTGCTTAGTTTTCTTTTGTTTATAAATTCAGTGAAGTATCTTGTGTGAATATCAAATTTATCGGAGTAAAAGCTTTACGACAACAGGTTAGAAAAATTCAATTGTTTAGTAAGCTTTACACAAAGTTTACGTTAACTTTACAACCAAAGGATAGGTTCTGCAATCCGTGAGGCCATGACTTTATTTGGTCAAATGGTGTTCCCTTCTCAAAATCAATCTTAGTTAACAAGTTCTCCATAGTTGGGCTTGCCATATTTCTAAAATGTTCAACCGGGACGCCGGAATGCCGAAATTTAAACATTCTATTTCTTACATGTTAATATTTATATATAAGTTACTTAAGTAAGAAGAAACACTTTGGAGGAAAAATAAAAATTTGAACTATATTTACATGTACTTTTCATTGGCTAGGACCTTTTTTAGAAACTCTTTTTTGGTTTTAATCTTGTTGTAAAAATCTTCACAAGCTAATCCGATATTAATTTTACATGTCATCAAGCCTTGAACCGTAGATTCCTTTATTAAACCCCTATCATCAGTCCATGCATTGTTCATCAACGAAAATACTCTCTCAACTGGTGCTGATGTCCCAGGTAAGTAGAAGGCATATTCAACAATCTTGATCAGATTGGGCGCTTCTATGTGATTCTCCTTGAAGTGACCAAACAGCCTGAGCTATTTTTCTTCACTTGAAATAATCACATTTCTGGTAGTCTCTTCTTGCTTCCACTGTTCCCAATTTGACTGCAAATACTCCTTAGCAAGCACAAGTTCGTCAAACAGCTGATCATTGTTTATTTTCATATCGGGTACATCAAGACTGCTATTAATAATTTCAGCAGAAGTTTCGGCGTTTTCCCAATCAACAGCATTTGTTTTGGTCAGATTGACCCATGACAACTGTTTAACGTTTCCAAAACTATTCTCCCAGAGGTCCAAGTATGCAGTGCATCTTTCATAAAAGCCATCAAATTCTTCTTTCACTCTGTTACGGACTTGCTCATATAGATTTCTGTAGATGTTCTTTGCACCCATAGAGATAAAGTTTGAAGCCTTTCTTTCTGTCAGGTTTCTTTTGAGATCTTTATGAGCTTCAGCAACCTCAAAAACTGTAGTGTTATCTTTTTACATTCCCAGGATGGCCTTGTTAAACAGTGCAAGCTGTCCGTGGACAAACAACAAGTAGAGCTTGCCCGTTGAATCAGTAAACAACTTTTTTATTGTTGATGGGCACATTTCTTGGTCTAAAAAAACGCTTTCAGACCTTTAAAAATCTGTAAAATTCTTTCCAGAGCGGGCATCATTGATAGAAACCGGGTGTTCCCGTGTTGAATGAGTTTACGGTACTGTATCTCGGCATAGTCACAACATTCTTTTAGTTTAGTTACACGGACTGTGTATATGTGGAAGTATTTATAAATCTTCACCAGTAAGGCCTCAATATCGATTGGGAGACTGTCTACTGCAGTTTGCACACAGTTGTGCACAATGTGTGATCCACATCCGATTCCATTGATTTCCCGTCCTAGGTTAGTCTTGAGTCGATGGAAAACATTGTTTTTCCCTGCTCTTTTCACACCACCGAAGTTAGTGTTGCAGTTATCTCCACAAAAGCCAACTACTTTGTTGTTCAAATCGTTTTGCAACAGGACAGAGAATAAGTGATTTGTAAGAATTTCAGATGTTTCACTCGCCACAGATTTGAAATCAAACAACTTTACTTGCACACCTGAATTAGGATTAAAGTAGCGCACAATAATTGGCACAAGTTTTATATTCTTTCTGTTTGATGCATCCATACTTACAGATACGTAGTTTGACTTGGTCAAGTCTTCTTTAAGCTCTTCTTGAGCTAAAGGAGCTATGACATTTAAAACTATTGCCTCACACTTAGTTTTTCCGAGTGAGAATTTAGGTTCAAAATACTTAGAAATTAATTTTGATGAACAAGAAGTCGAATTGAAACTTAGGCTATGGTTTGCTGTGTGGTAAGCAAATGTCGCCTCTTTCGCTGCTAAGTCTAAGTAATTGTCATTAGAGCTCACAGTCTTAAAAAAAAGCTCAGTTTTGATGAGCTAGCAGCACATACTAAACTCTTTTTGTGTTTACTCTACTGCAAATGATCTTTTGTATCGGATCGACCACCGTGAGCAACCGAGAACTCAGAATTACAGTGTGAACATTTAACTCTATCGTCTTGATGTTTATTACCAGTACTAGTACATACCTTCTTCAAAAAAGGGAATTCATTCTGTAAATCCTCGGTGAATTTACACGACCATTTTGGAATTTTAACAGAGAACGCATAAACTTTCACTTAAAACATAAATAAAACAGCGCTAGCTCACTAACACAACAGGTACCGCCGACGGGGACGGACAACTGACTGACTTATCTCAATCGCAAGCGGCTAGCGCCGAGGTGGGCGAGTCCAATGTTATTGCACACGATGGGCTGTAGCGTGCAGCGAAATCTCTTATGGCGCTAAAGCTACACCCCTTAGTGCCCAATATTGGACTCGCCCGGAGAGCGGGACGGCAAGACAAGACGATACGATGACAATATTATTAGCAGACCATCACTCTTCCACAGTTTTCACTTTTCATACAGTATAGTGAAATAAATGACAAAGTATTTATCCTAAATAATCCTTCACAGTTAATTATTTTTAGACTTTTTGGTCATCTATTATAAGAACTATAATCAAATTTAATTTTTACCGGGACGTGAAGTAAACCGGCTGGGACACCGGGACTTTGTCTGAAAACCGGGACTGTCCCGGTCAAACCGGGACGTCTGGCAAGCCTATCCATAGTCAATGTTAACGTAACTGGGTAACGATGCAGTTGGTGTTCTCGTAATTTTATGTTTATCTTTTTTCCCCTTGTCTATATCTACCTTGTAGCACTACAGTCAGTGCACCCGTGATTTACATGTTTCTCTTCTTTCCCCTTGTCTATATCTACCTTGTAGCACTACAGTCAGTGCACCCGTGATTTACATGTTTCTCTTCTTTCCCCTTGTCTATATCTACTTTGTAGCACTACAGTCAGTGCACCCGTGATTTACATGTTTCTCTTCTTTCCCCTTGTATATATCTACTTTGTAGCACTACAGTCAGTGCACCCGTGATTTACATGTTTTTCTTCTTTCCCCTTGTCTATATCTACCTTGTAGCACTACAGTCAGTGCACCCGTGATTTACATGTTTCTCTTCTTTCCCCTTGTCTATATCTACCTTATAGCACTACAGTCAGTGCACCCGTGATTTACATGTTTCTCTTCTTTCCCCTTGTATATATCTACTTTGTAGCACTACAGTCAGTGCACCCGTGATTTACATGTTTCTCTTCTTTCCCCTTGCCTATATCTACCTTGTAGCACTACAGTAAGTGCACCCGTGATTTACATGTTTCTCTTCTTTCCCCTTGTCTATATCTACCTTGTAGCACTACAGTCAGTGCACCCGTGATTTACATGTTTCTCTTATTTCCCCTTGTCTATATCTACTTTGTAGCACTACAGTCAGTGCACCCGTGATTTACATGTTTCTCTTCTTTCCCCTTGTCTATATCTACTTTGTAGCACTACAGTAAGTGCACCCGTGATTTACATGTTTCTCTTCTTTCCCCTTGTCTATATCTACCTTGTAGCACTACAGTCAGTGCACCCGTGATTTACATGTTTCTCTTATTTCTCCTTGTCTATATCTACCTTGTAGCACTACAGTAAGTGCACCCGTGATTTACATGTTTCTCTTCTTTCCCCTTGTCTATATCTACCTTGTAGCACTACAGTCAGTGCACCCGTGATTTACATGTTTCTCTTCTTTCCCCTTGTCTATATCTACCTTGTAGCACTACAGTCAGTGCACCCGTGATTTACATGTTTCTCTTCTTTCCCCTTGTCTATATCTACTTTGTAGCACTACAGTCAGTGCACCCGTGATTTACATGTTTCTCTTCTTTCCCCTTGCCTATATCTACCTTGTAGCACTACAGTAAGTGCACCCGTGATTTACATGTTTCTCTTATTTCTCCTTGTCTATATCTACCTTGTAGTACTACAGTCAGTGCACCCGTGATTTACATGTTTCTCTTCTTTCTCCTTGTCTATATCTACTTTGTAGCACTACAGTCAGTGCACCCGTGATTTACATGTTTCTCTTCTTTCCCCTTGTCTATATCTACCTTGTAGCACTACAGTCAGTGCACCCGTGATTTACATGTTTCTCTTCTTTCCCCTTGTCTATATCTACCTTGTAGTACTACAGTCAGTGCACCCGTGATTTACATGTTTCTCTTCTTTCTCCTTGTCTATATCTACTTTGTAGCACTACAGTAAGTGCACCCGTGATTTACATGTTTCTCTTCTTTCTCTTTATCTACATCTATGGTTCAATTTTATTTCGAATGAATATATCTGACAGCTAAAATAAGTTAGTAGATCTACTTTTCGTATCCATACGTCGAATCATTTGATCTGAGACTGTCAGTTTTTATTGATGTTATTAATAGTGTACCTATAAAAATAACACTGATAATATAGTTGAATGTTATTAATATTTACCCGATAAAGTTGGTATTATTTAAGAGCTGCTTTTCTCGTCAATTCATCAGAAAAACAAGCTATAAGCCTACCGTAGTTCACACTTTCCCCACATATATTAACAACGTAACTGGTTAAGTTTGCAGACCGTTCGTTTGTGATTTACACGATTAGTACGTAATACGCTTATTTAGTAGAGTAATTCACGCAATCTCAAAAATGCTCAGTCTTGTTTTTGTCCTTGAAAGTTTTTACGTTTTGTAAAAGACCTACGTAAAACCTTGTTTTCACTTTAACACGGCAGCATGATCAATCCCCGTACGTATGGTGGTTAAATATTCTAGCAGTCACCTAGGTCAGCTCTTTTTATTTGGTTTTGGTGTCTAGGAGGTAGTGTGTTTTGCGGGGTCTCTTAGCTATTTTTGGCAATATGTAGGGGCCTTGTGTTTTCGGGGTCATATTAACCCTTTTTGGTGGTATCTAGTGGCAGTATATTTTGGGGACCCCAAACATTATTTTAACCTTAATCCATAGTGAACATACTTCTAATCCTGGGAAACATAGTTGAGTTCTTTAAATGGTTTTTTAGTATCTAGGTTCACCTACCATACCCCTTGACGCTGTTTGGGGCTAAAACTCTGTTACTATGCGAAGGAGACTTAACCCCACAAGGGTTGCTTGTCTTAGTCCAATAAACTCGTCTAGTGGTGGTGTGTTAATTTGATTTAGGGGTTCTTAGTTCAAATCTTTTTTTTTGTCGATGGGCAGTGTGTTTTGGAGGGATATTATTCCAAAAAGTATTGTGGCTGCGGGTAGATTTTACAGGTTGGAACAAATTAGGGAATGTATTTTTGAAGACTATGCCTCACGGAACCTTCATTGCGGAACCTCACAGAAGCCTGACAGAAGCAAAGTGTGGAAGTTTAGTTTTTTTTCACTTTCCAATCCACTTTCCCCCTACTCACACCCGAAAGTATGTCACAGTGGTTCAGCGATCCGTACACCAAACAAAGTGCTACTTTAGTGTAAACAAGTTACGCGATTGGCTATAACAAAAACAAGTCATCGAATACTCCTAACACAGTAAACTAATCGTGCCCAAGCAACGTTCGATTTCATCAGGAACCTATGACAATTGTCAACAAGGCGTTATGTAAATAGCTATCTATAGACAAACACAAACCCTGAACGATTCAAGTAGCAATCCAAAAGATGATATCGCAAAGTGAAAGATGCAAACACAATTTTTAGGTGTTTATAAATGTGTCCAGTAATCAATATGATAATTTACGGTAAACAAGTTACGCTTGAAAAAAAGGACCTGCTATAGCAATAAAGCAAGTTGAGACATGTTTAATAAATTATATTTAATAAGAACCAAAAAACTATACCCTATAACGTAAATAACGCATTTAACTGTTCTTACGATTTTCTTCAACATCCCTTAGAAGCGTCGGTAAGATTGTTTTCATTTAACAATACAGCAAGTAATAGTCCAAGATGGTAGCAGTGATTTGATTCAGGTTTCTAATGTACGTTTCCACCATACGTTGGTCAAGATCAACGAAACACTTGGCCTCTATTAAGGTATAGCATACACCCACAACGAGTGTCTAGATCAAATCGTTGAAATATCTGGCACCAGGTGTCAACCATATATCCCTTCATTCTACGTCAACGTCAATAAGGTCCCAAACCTCACAGGGACGCCTTTAGGTCAGGGAAAGATCGGCGACCTGTTCAAATTCAGTGTCTAATTTCTCGCTGATTACAACAATACGTCTCAGAGAGATTTAATGACCAATCAGGTGCTTCCTCTGAGGAGTTTGGGTGTTGTTGGAAAACTTCAAAATGACTGACTTGAAGATATCACATTCCTGCCAATCAGTGGGATTAAATACCACACAAATCCCAAAGTATTATCCAAGCTGGATAAAGGGCGTAAAGTTGTTCTTGACACTGATGCCAATGATGACCCTTTTAGCGTTGACAGAAGTCTAAAGGGAACAGAGAGCTGAATACATCTGTTATGACGATTGACCTTGTTGGTTTCGATTTAAGAGTGCAAACATTTTCAGATTGACTTTCCGTGCTAGATTTGACAATGAGTGTGATTGCTACGACTTATGGCAGCAGACTATGTATCATGACGGACGCCTCGCCACCGTGACACTCCTATATACCATTTGGAGGAGAAAGACAAGTCTCGCGTTGATTGGACGCTGGGGTGGTAGGACAGTTTTGTCTTGAAGCACACTTTGTAATACCGCAACACTTTGGCATTACTGTCTATACGATTGATGATTGAAAAAAGGGCCAGGACAGATTTCATAGGAATATTTAGGGCACCGATAAAAAGGTTAATGAGGAAATAATGGCTGCATACATACAAGGCTATTTCTTGAAGTTGAACGGTGTTGTGTGTTTATAGAGAAACATTTTTGATTATAAATGCCCAGTGCAATTTTATACATGGAAATTGTCCATAAGTAGGGCTCGGATGTTTATGACCCTAAAAATGGTGAAATATGCAAGCAAATATGCTTTTAAAATACTAATATATGACCTAAAAATTTACAAATATGCCCTAAAAATGTATGTTAATGTTGATTTAATATTATTATAGATATTCCTCAAATTAAGAAAGTAGCTTGAAGTAAAAGATATTTGTCAACAAATCATTTAATTATTGTTCTGACAAGCTCACAAATAATTCAGAGTAACATTCTAAAGATAACCAGGAAAGTCTTTACAAGGAGAACAATAATTCAGTGGGGTGGGGAAGGACAGTTCCACTAAGAGATCAGTAACACCACCTACCAGAGCTAGGCTTCCCTAGTTCTTACTACCTAGGTTTCTCCAGAAACTGTTTCTCTCGCACAGGTATATACTACTTGAAGTTGACAGGTATAGTGAACCTGTAGTGAGCAAGCAAAACCAAATATGATTTATACCTTCAAGTAATCTGGTCGGAAAATATTTACGTAATAATAACAACATTAATATTATATGTGAAGTACAAATTGTTTTTTATAGAAGTTATAAACTTACAGTTATTTAAGTAATTTTAAACAAAATTTGACTTTATTCCCCCATAATTGTAGAAATATAATCTAAAATCACAGCTGCTGAAAATATTAATTTATATGCTAAATAAAATGTGTAGATTTGGTGTCAGGGTAGTATATAAACTGATTATAATAATTCATTAAGCATTAAACTAAAGGTTAAACTAGACATATAATATGTCATGAACATCCGAGCCCTATCCATGAGTATAAAAGTAATCTCCCATGACGTTCTTATCGATAAATAGGGCAATCCAATGAGTCATTGGTTAGTAGTGGTGTGCACTTATTTAAGGGTTTGCAAAGAATGACATCGTCTGTCGTACAGATCGATGATCAGTGTAAGTGTGTATTTGACGATATATCTTTTCTTCTCTAATCCTCTGATCTAAACCTTTTCTGCAGGCAGTGTGGAACACGTCATTAGATATTTGGTTATGTTTTAATCCATATCATAATCATTCAAGAGAGTGTAGTTTTCTGACGGTAGTGTAGGCGTGTATTTTTTAGCATCGGAGTCGAGTTTATTGTATTTGTAGGGGGGTGGGGGTAAACACGCAACGGTCGATTAATGTGACACATACGGATGAACCACTCAATTACTTGTCAATGAATTGTTTGTAGTTTTTGACACTGCTCTGGAAATCCACAATGAGGTCCATAATTTAAATGACGTAGACTATGGTTAGACGTCTTTTATATTAACTTCCATAATCAACTCCCACGCTTATGTTCTTGTCAATTGAGATGATGTTGTCAAATTCTGTCTATACGACATTATTGACGGTTTAGTTGACTGATCGAGTGAAGCTCATTTCGATGATCCGAGATACATACCACGTCAAACTCTAAAAAGAAGTAATGTGGGTGGAACCATTTGGTGTTATGTCAAAAGCCATGAAATAGTATCACTTAGGGTAGGGCTCTCGCTTGATATCACTACTCTCGTTCATGAAATAGATACCCATCCCAGACAACAACGTGTGGTAGGACAGGAATTAATTCCTGTTAGCGAAATCGAGCTTTAGTGGTTTGGACGGTACTTGTTTCCATTTCTCCAACATCGAGGAATGATTCTCATCTTATGTTTGTAAATTGAAAAGATTCTTGGTGATGTCTACGTTGAACGCCGCATTAAATATTAATCACACGTTGCACCCTCGTGGAAACTGTTCCGTGAATACATTTTCCAACTATTCCCCTTGCACGACCAAAGGAATGATGAGCGCTTTGACTTCAGCTTGGGTGATGGGATATTTTGTAGGACTGACATTTGAAACTTTGGTAATGGCGAGCAGTACAGATGATGCTACTTTGATATTTCAAATTAAGAGACACGCCTCAACGATGTGGACCTTAATTTTGAGAATTAATTAAGAGGCAATTAGGATGAATTCATTTCTAGAACGGATCAACTTCACCCTGAGCTCGGCACTGTATAAAATATATTTCTCCTGGTTAATAACATCACCATTTAGATACCCCAAAAGATCGACCGTCATACTTTTTGAAGAGAGACAAAGACGAGCCTCAAATTCCTAGTTGGCATTGCCAATCTCTTCAAACATATTTGTGGTGTCTGCGTTCCATAGACCACAGGTCAGATGAGTTATTTTGAATTCTCTGTTGAAATTCATTAACGTCTAAATGTACGATTTATAAGCAAAGTTGAAAATGTTTTTAGTTTAAAACATATCCACTTTATTAAATAGCGAGTTTATCCAGTTGTTGACGGGGGAAATTTGTTCAACATCCGTGAAATCGCAACAATCAGATTTCAAGATTTTAATCTTGAAATACAGCATGGTCTGTGAAAAATCGATATAAAATCCGCTTTGACTAGTAATGGTTCGATGGATGGATCATCTGTTAGGGATGAGACATTTTGTATACCGAATCCATTATCCTTTTTCTAAACTGGTTTGTGTAGCTCAAACGGAAAATAAATCAAGTTTGCTGTTGGCACGGTCACTGGACTGGGGGTGTGGTAAAGACATGTCAACAAAAAATATCTTCTTCCTTGACCATTTAATATCAGGCAACGACAGAAGACTGACGTTGATGATTCTTACGATGCCCTTATATTCTTAGCCGGACATCAGAGTTTAGATATTTACTTGTGCCTTTCATTCCAGCTTATTTACAATCTATTGCACTCTGGCTTAGTGTCTCTTTGAAATTACTAAACTGATTAGCTACGTTAGGGATCATATTGAGGCCTGCATTAATTGCTTTTATCAGAGGACCTTATCACCACTCATCAGAAAAGGTATGACACTCATAAATAGCCCTTGGTAAAAACTCTCTATTCCATGCCCACGTTGATAGAGAACAAACTAGTAGATAGAAGATATACTGGTTCCCAACTGGTTGACGTAATATTTTTGGTAATGGCAGTTCATGTTGACCAGCGTCGAAAATGAAGTTTCACGCACACTTTTCCAAACCCGAATGGTACAATAGTAGTACTATTGTTTGATATTATATTGATTTCCAGGCTCTCAATACCCCTCACAATTTTGGGTACATAGTGTGTTTGAGTATAGGTAATGGTCTTAAGGGTGCATTACACATAGTCAGAGTTGTTGATACCAACGATACGTTGAAGCTATGGAATAATGTCACCCACGGGCTAGGGGTCGATAATATCAGTGAAAACAAACATTTTAGGCGGTTATCTAGGTAAAATTTTGGCGGCGTACTATGACTTTTGGACTTTGACCTGGTTCCTTTCATAACCCTAAACTTTCTTATCTAGAAATAGTCAATAATAATATATTTCACGAATTATTTATACTATCCACTTTTTTCTATTGAAATGTGTGTACCTGAATCGAATGGCATAGTTAGTTTTAAATGCATCAAAAACGTTTAGGGCTTTGACCAAATAATGGATGGTGGTGTTTTTGGCAGACGGAATTTGGACCTTGAAAACTATTACAAACTAATATCGTCCACTCTGTTTTACCATATAATGTTTATATCTCCAGATACTGTGATTAAAAATCAAGGTCACTGGAACTATGTAAGAGTGACTTAACACTGTTCGTTAAATGTGAGGTGGTAAGAGATTTGCCAGGTGTTATTCGTGATGGTATTGTTTGGGAAACTTCCCATGAGTTTTTATATGTTTCTTGGTATTTTAGCTATACGAATCAGTGTTCACAATAGCTAGTATTTTAAACTTTTAACAACAATATAAGTACAAGTCAATTCGGTTATATTCAAGTACTTTTATATATATCAAAGAAGCTCTAAGTATATTTATAGCTGATGTTGATGTGAATCAAGACACTCGTTTCCATGCTTCCCAGTTGGACCGTACGATTTCTTCAGTGACGTTTATTGTGTGTTTGTTGGATAATACCGTATCAAGATAGTCATCATATCTTGAACCAGTTGTAAATAAGTTCGTGATACCGAAAGTCAATATGACTCATCTGGCGTACGAGATTATTTATAAACTTTTCTGCTTCTTGATTGTGACAATAAACAAGGGTTGATATTGCATTGACACTCAAAAACCAATTTCTTTTAACAGGTTCCACCAGTAAACTGTCTCTTTTTCCTCGTCTGTGAGTCATGTACTCGGCTTCAGTGCTAGAAAGAGCCACGGTGGGTTGTTTTCTTGCCTCTCACGTCACGGCATCTCCTGCTAATTAAAAAATTTAGCCAGTGTATGATCTCTGGTGTCATGATATCCTCCCCAGTCTTCGTCCACATATCCAATCAGTTTAGTACCCAATCTCTTTTAGACTAGTCCATGGTTTCTCGTACTTTTCAGGTATCGCTGGACAAGTCTTGTTCCAACCTGGTGTACTTTCCTAGTGTTTCAATTTTACTGGCTCAAAGAGCTCACTAGATACGCAATGTCAGGTCTTATTGATTGATACAGCAAGGCATATCAAAGAACCGATGAGATACCAGTATAGAACGTCCCACCTTTCCTATGACTTTTACTTTGTTGACGGCTCCATGGCTTTAGATAAATTACTGTTTCCATCTAATGGAGTTCTTATTGGATTGCAGTCTTGAATACTGAGTTTCTTGAGTACATTATCTATATAGGATCTCTGTTACATAGTGACTAACTTTGAATGCTCATCTTGTTTGAATTAAAATCCAAGACGGTAGTGCAGTTTTCCTAAATCTTTCATCTGGAAGTTCAGAGGTAAATCGTCTTTCAATCTTGTGTAAACTTATTTGCTGTTTGTCATGGTAATTAAATCATCTACATAGACAACCACGGTGAGAGTCACACCAAAACCATTCATATAGTAGACACAATTGTCAATATTTTATTGTTTTAGCCCTTAGGTCCTTAGTCTTTTATGCAACATTTAAACCATTGATGACCTGACTGCCTTAGTTCATTGATAGACTTTTCAAGAAAGCAAACTAAATTTTATTTACCCTAGGAGTACTGAAACTGCCCACCTGCTGCAAATATATCTGCTCATATAGATCTGCATTAATATAGGCTATTACAACTCCAAACTGGTACAAATTAAAGCCCAACTCTGTTGCTAGAGCAGAAACTTATCTTATTGAGTTAGGTCGAGAAACTGGTGAAACGTTTCATGGAAATCGATCCCAGGACTTTTAGTGTAGCCATTCGCTACCAGTATAGTTTGGAAGTGCTCGACTTTATTATGTGATCCATATGTTGTCTTGAGTACCCAATGACAGCCAATGATAGTTTTATTTTTCGGACGTGGCCTCAATTTTCAGGCCTTGCTTTGTGTCTAAGCATTAAACTCAGCTTTCATCACTTTCTACCATTCTGTTGCATATGGTCCTCCTAAGTCTTCTTGTACTAATGGATTTACCGCCTCTTTAAACGCCAAGTTCACACTTTCTGGATTTTTCACCACCCAATTAAAGGATATTGCTGGTATTCTCAACTTGCCAGTTTTAATCAATTTACGTCAAACAGACACCCTCTTAAATTTAATCGCTGTGTAGTCTAGGCTTGGGTTTTCTGAGAGAAATTCACTTTAACTATTTGATTTGCGGTTATTCTCATTAGCCGCAGTATAAGAATTATGGGGTCAATTTCTTGGACTTTATCTAAATGTCCACCGTTTTGTTCGAATAGGTCTATAATGTCTTTCACACTGTTATCAACTCTGAAGTAAGCAGGCTGAAAGTTCGCAGAATCTGTATGTTCATTCAAAACTTCAACCGTTTCGAAATTATCTATAAATTTAACATCTCAACTTATCACTATTTTCCTATTTTTTTGGATGCCAAATTCGATATATCTTTGATTCTGTGTGAGTATCCTAATAAAATATCTGCTTTAGATTCTGGACAAAACTTTCCTTTATTCAGATATTTATTCAGCATATAAGCATTACAACCAAAAGTCCTACAATGTCCTATTTTTTTCAAACCACACCAAATTTGATAAAGAGTTTGAACTTAGAGCTGTTATAATGGACATTTGTTTCTGATGTAAGCAGCTGTGGAAATTGTTTGAGCCAAAATACCTTTTAGTAAAACAGATTCCAACAGCATGAATCGTGCCATTCCCGCTAGTGTGAGATTCATGCCATTTTGTCCTGGGGTTTCTGCTACCTTATGTTCTCTTCTTATATCTAAGATACGTATTATATCTTCTGTGAGGTCTTTTCCCCAGTACTCCTAGCCGTTGTCCGTCCGCAAAATTTTGATTTTATTTTCATGGAGATTTTCTGATAACGTTTAGAAAGTTTCGAAAGCCTTTTCCAAATAACTTTTTCTTTTCAGATAATGCACTTCTAATTTCCCCAATTAGGTTTATCGTCAATGAACATTGCGAAGTAAGAATCTTCACCGCGAGACTTTACTCTCATGGGGCCACACACGTCTTAGTGCACTAATTCAAGTAATCTTTCACTCTTCGAATAGGATTATTTTGGGAATGGCATAGCATATTGCTTTCCTAAGATGCAAGTTTCACAAATTGAAAATTGTTCTGATCTCTTAAAATCCATTCTACTAAAAATCTCGTTCATAAAAGTCTACACAAGTCATGTTCATTTAAATGTTAATACTTCCATGTGACTTTTCAAGATCGGTAAGCTTGTATTTTGCAATCACATTAGTTATTATTTAGATTTTTCATTTGGCACGTCAGATTAAGTAAAATAAAATATTTTGCGTTCATGGGCAATCCACAACACTTTACTATTTTTTCGACAATTTCAAAATAATTGGTTTTAACCATACACTTCGTCAACTTAAAAGGTTTTAGAAATAGAGGATAAATTTGTCATAAGTTTGGTTACAAAATGTGTGTTTTCTAACCTCACTTTTACAAACTGGCCTTTTCGATTTAAAACGTTCATTACTAAAGTTAACCTTCTTTTTTACGGTTGGCGTTATTTTCGAAAAACTACCCTTGTTGCGGCACATATGTGTTGTTGCTCCGCTGTCGAAATCACACGCCATCGCTTCGAGCCGACTGCGCGTGGAGAGCGCCCGCTCTCTGACATTGACGCCAAGGTCACAATCTCTTCTGCTAAAGTATGGATTTTCTCTAATGCTATTGTAGCTTGATTTTCACTCGACATTTTTGTCCAGCAGTCAGTTGCATTGTGCCCGGGATTTTTACAATAGTTGCACTTCTTTGGTTTCTTTGATGTTCTGATATTTCGCACAACCCTGGCCTTGGTTTTACCAGTTTTAATATTTTGATTTGTATTGATCGTATCCTATGATTTGTTTTTATTTACATTTCAACCTCCGTTAGATTTTACGTACACAATGCCCTCACCCTCTGAATGCGATTAATTTTCCATTCTTGTCTGTAATCTTCGAGAAGTTTTACTTTCATCGACTCTGTATACGGAAGTTCATCTCTAGTGTCGATTGTACAACGAAAATTATCGTAGTTATCAGGCTCATTATACAGTAACACTACCTATACTTAATAACTCTTCACAGATGCGAATATCCATTTCGTTGAGTTTATCAACCATGTTGAGAAATTTTGTCAGGTGATTCGCAATGTTTTCCTATTCTTGCATTTTTGTGAATTTTTTTTCCAGAAGATCAACTTTCCTGGTGGGACCCTTCGACTGTTAAACTAGTTTTAGTTTTTATAACACCTTATGGGATCTTTCGCAATGTCTTATGGGACAAAGCTCTGCAGGACTCACAGACTAGACAATGTTGGCTTTAGCTTTACGATCGGTTTTATCCCACGCGGCCGTGAGTGGGACATTCGTGGAAATGGCTGCCACTTCGGCAACTTCTTTTGTTGCTGGCCTGAGAATAGTTCCATCGACATATTCCCAATGGTCGTTCTTTATAAGGATTGCTTACATTTGTTGTCTCTACGTGTTGTAATTATCCTTTCATAGTTTTTTGATGTACATTGAGAATCCGGATTTCATCTAGGTTTCTTGGGAAGCCCACTGATTTCAGGAGCCAAAAACGTGTTTAATATTATTTCACTTCTGATAGCCATAATCACACACAGAGAATTTATTTTACTAATCAACATAAACGTTATTACAGCGCTATGGTCCCATAACCTGTTGGTTTCATTTATTAAAACACAAAAAATTGTTGTTTAGTAAATATTTTATCTTGCATAAAACAATAAACATTAGCGTTACTAAGCTATACAGAACAATAGAATGCGTGTTTGATACTTATGAAAAGAGAATGTTTATTTACAATACACAACAGTTATTTTACTTATTAGAAAATTGAATATAAAGCATCGAGTCTACTGCCCGTTCAGCTTTTAGGCATATGCACTAATTACGCTAATGTGTTATGGATGTGGATGGTTGATTTTAGATTAAGTGCTCCCACATTTGTGTGACACGAGAGTGGAAAAAATTTACGAAAACAACCCTCGTTTTAACCAACCGGGATTGAAACCCAATTTCTCTGTCATCGGCAGTTCAGTCTATTGTAATATTAACGCCGGAGACTTGGGGTCTGCAACCTTTTTGATATCGCAGGCTATATACGTTTTAATAAAAATTGTTGGGCCGATTTGAAAAAACAAACATAAAATTTCAATTTTATATTTTTCCATGTGGCAAATAGTTATTAATTCTATTAATTGAACACGATTGTTTCCTAAATATTTTGTGGGCTAAATAAAACCAGTCAGTGGGCCGTAGATTGCTGAACCTTGCCTTAAATCATTTGATCACCAAGTGGGCCCCTTCAATGTTCATCATCAACGTAACAATTAATTGTGAGAATTCATTACTTACTATGCTGTATTGTGGAAATAGTGTTTTGTACTACGAAAGCATTAATCTTCAAAACTTGGTTGTAACTCCTCAAACCATCTCTAGATTAGGCCTATAATAGATAAGTAAGTTAGCGCTGGACTTGATCTCAGCGCTGTGACAAGAACACAAATTAACTACTTCCTTTCCACTGTACGAGTACACCAAAATATCTCCGGATCATAAAGGAACAAGGTTGCTTCTGACCTGTTACAGCGCAGTCTGTAACAGAGACGAGGAGAAAGGTTGCTCCAGGCCTGGTACAGCGTTGCCTGTGACAGAGAGACGAGGAGCAAAGTTTCTCTGGACCTGTTACAGCGTTGCCTGTGACAGAGAGACGAGGAGCAAAGTTCCTCTGGACCTGTTACAGCATTGCCTGTGACAGAGAGACGAGGAGCAAAGTTTCTCTGGGCCTGTTACATCGTTGCCTGTGACAGAGAGACGAGGAGCAAGGTTCCTCTGGACCTGTTCCAGCCTTGCCTGTGACAAAGAGACGAGGAGCAAGTTTTTTCTGGACCTGTTCCTGCGTTGCCTGTGACAGAGAAGAGGAGCAAAGTTCCTCTGGACCTGTGCCAGCGTTGCCTGTGACAGAGACAAGGACCAAGGTTCTTCTGGACCTATTTCAGCGTTACCTGTGACATAATGTAGAGAGACGAGGAGAAATGCCACGCGTTGTTAAACACTTCTAAAACGTAGCTGTTTTGTGATACCATCTAACGTACAATATTTTAACGACGCAGTCTTGACCGAGATAAAACGGTAGAGTCACGGAGAAAACAAATGGGTATACAGTAATAGGTTTAACGTTTCAAACTGACCAGTGACAAAAAGGAACAACTCCTTTCATCTGTCAGGAACAGGCTGTGAATGTGACGTCAGAGGAGCAGTGTAAAAGGAGCAGGTTGAGATTTCACAATCCATCCCTACTATCGACTAGTTTTCGTTTTCAAAATAAATGATTATGTTATCGGTATTTTAATAAATTATGATAGTGAACTATCGATCTAGTTTTTGTGTGCCAGGATTCACAAATAGAACATCTGTTAGACATCGGCTGCCTACCAAAGATTCAAACCGATTTATCACGTGGAAAAACTCATTTAAAATCACAAATTTGAACAATCGTGTAATAAAATTACTTATTCTAAATTTAGAATTTGTAAGTGATCTTTTTAAACTAGACTGTTTTAGTCCTGGTACCATACGAATGAATGCCAATTGCATTCACTCTTTGCATTTGCCAGGTACGTATATGTAGTGGATCAATTTTCGAAGCTCTATTAGTTTTTAAGGTTATGGGGAGGTATAATCTGAGGTTAGCGTGGTCAAGAGTTGTCCAGGAAGGTGGCTTTTAAAATCTAATCGGATTATTATGGGATTCAATCTAATTTAGACCTTTTTTTCACCACACTGGCTATTAACGAATTTAACTAATTGGGTAGGGATGTGGAAAGTAGTCGAGGAAGTGAACCCGCATTTACGCGGAGTGATGTTGGGAAAACCACAGTGATAAGTAATTATTTCGTTGATAAAAATGATGTAGGCCTACCTAATAAAAATTATCACTAAAGTGCATTTAATTTCAGTTGAATCGCGTCACAATACAAGAGCATCACGTTCCCCTATGGACCTGGAGCCGATTCCTGAAGGTAACTACAAACTTAGACCCTGCTTGTAAAAATACACAAGCATCACGTTCCCCTATGGACCTGGAGCTGATTCCTGAAGGTAACTACAAACCTTTTTATTGCCATATCCCTGAGAGGGATCCTAATATTTCTAGAAAAACGTGTTAAAAATGATTGAAATGTTGGGCTTTGACAGTTTGTGCTAGTTTATAATTATAAAAAAGATTAATAACTGTATATTATAATATTTTAATAGCCCGGTTATTACCAACAACTTAAACCTAGATAACTTCAATTAAAATTTCGAACATCAGTTTAATATTTGGATTTCTTTGTTATTTTGGTGAGTTGTTTAAATGTTGCAAACTTAAAAAGGTTTTCAAATAATTATAGTATGAGTAAGGTATCATTTGATTCTTCGTATCCTTGTGAGGGAAATGATTGTATACAATAATTTATTACTTGATATTTTATATAAATAAAAGGGTCTTATATATACCGAATTTTATGCACCAGCACCCTATAGGTTAAAACAGCTGTTTGTATATATATATTTTCAACTACTTGGTTCAGGTTTTAAGTTAAACATTAACTGGTGTAATCTATGTAATACAACTGGACCTTGGCCTTTATGAAGTGCTATAAATCGAAATAAATAATTAAAGTAAAATTTGTTTTTCTGCAA
The DNA here is from genome assembly GCA_033556935.1 of Timema podura. NCBI lineage: Eukaryota > Metazoa > Arthropoda > Insecta > Phasmatodea > Timematidae > Timema > Timema podura. Next base: position 64,725,726 of record JAVRXN010000004.1, read on the forward strand.
TCATTATTTTATTGGTTAGTGTTTATTTGTTTTAACCATTATTTATGTTTAAAAATTCACCAGACCTTCACAGCTGGGTGTGAACATTTTTTCCTCAAGAACTGGGTTTATGTTTCAAGTGAAACTTTAATGATGATACCACAGTGTATCTATTTAATACAACCAGGCCTAGGCCTTTATGAAAGCATTGACAACTCTCTCCAAAAACTATTACACTAATAAGTAGAGTAAAACTAGTTCAGAAAGAAGGGAGATATTTTGCACTACAGAGCAGATGCGTGATAATTAGTTGTAAGAATGTTCTACATAGCGACAAATGTTTTATTTTTTAAACACTAGGCTACCACAGCTTTGTGTGAATATTTTTTTCTCTGTGAATAACTAAATCCAACAACACACATTGGAATGTTTTGAACAGTCAGCTGACAGAGTGGTGGCCATTTTATTTTCTACGGTACTTAAGTTTCTATATCTCATGTTAGTATAGTTATATACATAATTTCTTAGCTATTGTATTTCCATAGTCCTCGAATGAGAACTTTAACAAAACTACTTTTGGGCAATATACATCTTTTGTAAACAAATAAATCAATGTATTAATAAAATATTTGTTTATAAAATATAAATAAATGATAGTTGTTATTATAATTCTACCCATTCCAATCACCATAAATCCAAATTGTTTTTATTAAGAGCTGATTTGACAAAGTTTTTATTTTTTTACATTTTTACATTTTTTACATACTGTTCAGAGTTACATAGTAATCATATTAATCAAATTGCATTGAAATACCCAGTTGATTAAAAATTGGAAATCCAATATCTTAAGATTTTTTATTCGGATATTATCTCAGAAAATATATTTTTAAACAGATAACAGAACATAAATGTTAATAAAAATATGTGGTTTTATTTAATTGCATTTTTTATCAGGCTTTTTTTAAACTTTAAAATAAGTTAAACGAAAAAAATAGGAAGAAAATAAAATCAAGGATTCTTGCAATATATATAAGGTTCACTCTAAATTTGAATTTAAATAGCCCGCCGACTTGATGCTTGGTTCTGCAAACAGACACCGCTAGCACTGGTGTAAATGTCAATCCTCGATACAGCGATATTTCGATATTTACACTTATTTACCTATTGTTTAAAACTTCGACTCGTTTGAACGCTGTTTCACTAGAATCCGTAGCAATCTAAATAATAATTATATAAAATAATCTAAATATGTTTTGAAAAAAGAGCTAAATAGTTTTTGGATATGAATAAAACAAAATTATCCAAATTAAAAGTATATTAATGAATTAAAATTACATTTGTAGCGGATAACTGTAGTGACCATTTTGCGAGTGCAGTGAGCGTACCCACATCTGTAACTGGAATGTGGAAAGAGGGGGTTGGGGCACACAGGTGCAAGCAAATAGCCAGGTAGAAAAGCAGTCTCCCTGTGAGTGAGTTTGGGACTGGTTGTATCAAACTAGAGCCGTGGACACGGTAACCAAGTATCGTACGTGTATATATTGATGTATAACAGTTGTACCAATGTTTGTACTCAAGTGTATATATAGGATATATATATAATTTGTAAATAGTAAAACACGCTACAATTGGTGGCAGTGGTGGTTATTGTATATTCGAATTAAAATGGCAGGAATGTGTGCAAAACCAACCGTATACACGGGTTCTGGTGATTGGTGTGAGTGGCTATTTCAGTTCCAACTGGCGGCAGAAATCAATGGTTGGAATGATGAAATTTTTCTTTGTTCATGGGTATGCTTCTCTCGGGGGTAGCTTTGAGTGTGTACAGAGACCTGCTAGATATAGAGAGAAAAGTTTGGCCAACATTAGTGGAGTGGTTTGGGGACAAAGTTAATCCACGTGAAAGAACAGAACTTGGTAAATACAGTTCCAAAATTGAACTAGGCGGATTGTCGAATCGCTACTGGAGCTTGCTACGAGATTAAGAGCCCTCGCGACTCGCGCATACCCGACTGTAAATAGCGAAGCTAGGGAAGAATTATCGCGGGACCAGTTCTTGGCAGCTCTCGGGAGTGATATAAGACTTCGTGTGCGGTAAGAGCGGCCTAAGACGCTGGACGCTGCCGTGAGTTTGGCTCTTGAGTTGGAAGCTATATGTCAAGTGGAGGCAGCCGATAGCGTGTGTTGAGTACCCGCAGATGATAAGTTATTGCAACCGATAAAAACAAGTGACGCTTGTGTTGTAACTCAAGAGCATCACAAAACGGAACAAATGATGAACATGGTGATGCAGACAATGGATGCCATTCGCGATGTTTGTGAATCTTTGAAAAGTGTTGCAGGTACCATTCAGACAATGAAGCAATGTCACCGCGTACGAGAAATAAAGTGCTACCAATGTGGTGAACTGAGACATGTTCGGGCAAAGTGTAGTAAGGACAAGAAACAAAAAAACTAGTGCGTGCCGGTGTGCCCAAAACCACACCGGCAATAAATTCCGATTCAAAACAGTACCGCGTTGTAGTAGGAAGTGTGGAGCCGTGCTCGGCCGTGTTCGTAGAGGGAAAATTGTGGGACGAGCCTATAGATTTACTGATAGACACTGGAGCGGCTGTTTCCCTCATAGATGAGAAAGTTTGGCAACGAGCGTCAAATAACAAACTTCAGCCAACGACAAACAGGTCAGTTATAAATGCAAGTGGTGATAATATGACCGTGCTTGGTACAGTGAGTGTACCCTTTAGAATAGGAAGCTATTTTGTAACACAGGAAATGATTTTTGCAAGGGGACTGGTACAGATGTGCCTTATAGGCACTGACTTTTTACGCAGAAACAAATGCGATATTTTTCTTTCGAAAGGAATAATGCGTGTGAGTGAAGGGGAAGTACCCCTAAATAAAATACAAGGGGAACCACAGCCCGGAGTGTGCCGGGTAACTTTGAAAGAGACAATCGTGATACCGAGTGGACATGAGGTGGTGCTCCAAGCAGCAGTCAGTGCGGACATGGGGATGGGGGTATTAGAAACAAACAGTCACCTTTCTGAGAAGCATGGAGTTTTCCCGGCTCGCGTTTTAGTATCTTCCAAGGACAAGGCTATTCCAGTGAGATTGCTAAATCCCCACCCACAACCTGTGACTTAATATAGTGGGACACATATTGGATCACTGATGCCATGTGTCATGGCAGGGATGGTAGGGACTGGAGATAAAACTACCCGGGATGAGAAGGCATCTAGTTTATTTGATTCAGACTCAGCCAAGCTATCACTTACCCAACGTTCCATAGTAGAAGCCATGTTAAACGATTTTCCAGAGGTGTGTTCTTGAGGACCAAATGACCTTGGTCATACTTATCTAGTTTATCACGAAATTGATACGGGTGGAAGTACACCCATCCACCAACCACCGAGACGAGTACCATTCCACCGTAGGAAGGAAATGAGAAGTGTTCTGAAAGAGATGAGTGAAAATGACGTCATTCAACCCTCAACCTTCCCATGGAGCTCACTCGTTGTTATGGTGAGGAAGAAAGATGGAGTAACTAGGTTTTGTATAGATTATCGGAGGCTGAACGATATTACAAAGAAGGACGCGTATCCCCTCCCTCGTATAGACGATCTACTGGACTCTTTAGGAGGTGTGAGGCTATTTTCCACAATCGATATGGTGAGTGGCTATTGGAAACTTGAGGTTGCTCCTCAGGATCGTGAAAAGACCGCATTTACAACAGGAGATGGGCTGTGGGAGTTCAAGGTGCTCCCCTTTGGAGTTTTTAATGGCCCAAGCACGTACCAAATATTGATGGATCTAGTTATATCCGGCCTCCAGTGGGATATGGCATTGGTGTACCAGGATGATATAATCGTGATTGGGAGAACCTTTGAGGAGCACATCAGTAGACTACGTGAGGTATTCAAGAGGTTACGGGAATCTGGCCTAAAAGTGAAAGCATCGAAATGTAATCTATTTCGAACAACTTTTAAGTTTCTGGGACACATTATTTCAAAGGAAGGTGTGGCCACTGATCCGGAAAATGTTCGTGCAGTGGTGGACTACCCCATACCTAGTGATATCACTGAACTCCGAGCATTCCTGGGTTTATCTTCATATTACAGACGTTATGTAAAGGGATTTTCAAACATCGCGGCACCTCTATATCAGCTCACACAAAAAGGAGAGAGGTTTAGGTGGAGTGAACAGTGTGATTGTTCCTTTAAACAGCTGAAACAACGTCTCACATCTGCTCCAATTCTGGCCTATCCAAGGATAGGCACTGAGTTTATCTTGGTTACAGACACCAGTGGGACAGGCATTGGAGCTGTTTTAAGTTAAGTACAGGAGGGAGAAGAACGCGTAGTATCCTACCTTCGTCGAGCGCTAACAAAGGCTGAACGTCGCTATTGTGTAACTAGAAAAGAGATGTTGGCTTTGGTCTACGCAACTCGTTATTTCCGAAGTTATTTATACGGCAAAAGGTTTAAAGTATGCACAGACCACAACTCTCTTCGCTGGATGCAGCAGTTTAAAGAACCTGAAGGGCAAGTTGCACGGTGGCTAGAGCAATTGGCTGAATTTGAATTCATGGTAGAGCATCGTCCTGGAAAGAGTCACGGAAAGCTGATGGACTGTCCCGTTTGCCATGTAAACAATGTGGGCAGGAGGAACTGCCGATATCCACTATATTTCAAGATGACTCAAGCTGGGCACTTCACTGGTCAGATACGGACATGAGATTGCTACAGGACGCTGAGGAAGCCATTGGACACATTTCTAAACTAAAGTGGGAACACAAGGAGAGGCCAACCACCTGTGAAGCATCCAGTATAGGAGAGAGCTACATGAGCTTGTGGGCATAGTGGAAAAGACTAGAAGTACATCAGGGCCTCTTGTACCGTCGCTGGCTGGAAGAAAATATGCCAGATGTACTTCAGCTTGTAGTACCACGTCACCTATCTACTGATATCTTAGGATCGTTGCATGATGCGGTTACTGGGGGCCACTTAGGTGTTACTAAGACATTAGAGAAAATCCGACACAGGTTATATTGCCCGAGGATGACCAATGATGTAGAGCTGTGGTGTAGAGAATGTCCTGAGTGTGCAAGAAGGAAATCTCCGACGACCAAGCTGAGAGCACACCTTGGGGCTTACCTTGCAGGATTTCCCCTCCAGCGTGTAGCTGCGGATATTCTGGGACCCTTACCAAAGTCAGTACAAGGGAACAAATACATTTTTGTAGTGACTGACCACTTCACCAAATGGACGGAAGCTTATGCTATGCCAGATATGGAAGCGTCAACAGTAGCTAAGCTCATTGTGGAAGAGTTCATCTGCAGGTTTGGTGTGCCAGTAGAACTTCATACAGATCAAGGACGCCAGTTTGAGTCCAAGCTATTCCAAGAAATGTGTCATCTTCTTGGGATAGAGAAAACTCGCACAACTCCATACCACCCACAATCAGATGGCCTGGTAGAAAGATTCAATAGAACTCTATGTGCAATGCTTTCCCAGTACGTCAACAAATCTCAGGACAACTGGGACAAGGCCCTGCAACAAGTTCTACTAGCATACCGGTCCAGTCCACAAGATTCGACGAAGTTCACCCCTTACTATCTAATGTTCGGTCGGGAGGTACGGTTACCAATTGATGTGATGTATGGAGAACCAGAGCCTGCCGACAGTGTCATAGAGTATGCTCGGCAGTTAAGAACACATTTAGAAACTGCACATCGTTTGACACGAGAACATCTCGGTAAAACACATCGGGTGCAAAAAGTTGTGTATGACCGGAAGTGCATGGGTAGTGCCTATAAGATTGGTGATCGTGTGTGGCTGCACCAGCCAGCAGTCAGGAAAGGAACCTCATCTAATCTGCACAGGGCATGGGATGGCATACATATATTGTGAAGACCATAATATCAGATGTAGTCTATCGTATTCAACGTGAATCACCCAAGCGGAAACGGATGGTTGTACATTTCAACTGGCTGAAGCCCTGCAGTTCGGTTCTAAGGGAACCACCATCAACAAGAGACGGGGAAGGGACAGAGATTAGTGAAAACTTGTCACATGAGAAATACTCAGGGCCTAGTCTTTTACCAAGAAATTCTAGTTTAGATTTCTCTAATGAAGGTGAAACAAAAACTAATAGTCCGGAATTATTTGTGCTACCCAGGATTATTCCAGAGAGACGCTATCCTGCGAGGCAGAGGAAGCCTACAGTATACTATCTGGACGTGTGATCATAATGACTTTCCTGTAGAAAAAAAAAGATAATAATAACTCTCAGTGTGATCTGTTATAGTGGCTCAAGAGAACCTCTTAAAAAATGGGAGGGAATAGTATAGTGGATAGCTGTAGTGACCATTTTGCGAGTGCAATGAGCGTACCCACCTCTGTAACTGGAATGTGGAAAGAGGGGTTGGGGACGCACATGTGCAAATAGCCAGGTAGAAAAGCAGTCTTCCTGTGAGTGAGTTTGGGACTGGTCGTATCAAACTAGAGTCGTGGACACGGTAACCAAGTATCGTACGTGTATATATTGATGTATAACAGTTGTACCAATGTTTGTACTCAAGTGTAAATATATATATATAATTTATAAATAGTAAAACACGCTACACATTTAAACATCTGATAATTTTCGTAAGACGTGGGACGAAAGAAGATCGCAAAATAGAGCGCTATCGTGGGGCATGAACGAGAGGTAACGTTTCAATTAGTTTCAATTGCCACTAAATTCTAGGGCATGGGGAAGAACTTATTAAATATCACCCCGAAGTAGGAAGGAGGGAATGCTTCAATTGACACCCCTGAGCTTGTACAATTTTTTGAAACTTCGAATTGAGTTTAGAAAAAATTAGATGTAAGGATGTTGTGGTAATTTCTACATTTAAATCAAACTATCCTGTTTGCTTTTGAACAGCTAAATTGGGAATGTTTATACAACTCTATAATGGACCTTTAGTTTAGACTTTGTGATGGTTAATTTTCTTATTTAATAAATTACGATTTTATTTGAAAAAAACTTATTGTTGTCAATTCTTTAATACTTATTTATTTGTATTTTTTCAGGCGATCCAATTTGCCTACCTTTGATTGACTAACACTTAATTCTGAGTTTTTGAGAATATAAAAATTTGACTACGTAAGAAAATAGGTTTAGTCAACTTTCTTCTTTGAACATAAGTCAACAAAGTCAAAATTTATCGCTAGGATTTTTCGTTGTTTTTGTTGTGAATTGTTTACCTCTCAGTGAATATTCATAGCGCCTTGGAATAAGTTTGTTTGAATCCAAGCCATAGTGATAGGTTAATTTAGATTCAATATGTATTAACACAGCAACACACCAGATACGTCAACAAAGTGTCTAATAGCAAAATATTTGTATTTGTTTCATTTAGCGCCCTCCACTGAAAACCTAAAATCTCCTCGCCACTCCCTTACAAACCGGGAGAATCGCTAATCTAGAGACTCAGTCCTAGGGCAGCTCGAGTTCCAATTAATTCAGGTAAGGGTTTTATGAATCATAACCGTGACAAGCGGCCAAAAGGGTCTTGTCTTCTAGAATTTGCAAGTTACTAAGATATTGGGGTTCTGGAATCCCGGCCAAGCGTACTGAAGAGGAGGTTGTATACACATTTCAATTGTTTATTTATTAAAAGTGTTTACAGTGCCTGCTACGTGCTATATTAGTTTAGATCAGATATTCTCTAATGGAGATGCCTTGCCATGTCAAAGCCCGGAATAAAAATTGGGGCCTAAAAGTAGGGGGCTGGGCACACCCCTTGTGCTTACGTCTTTTTGAAGGGCATTCTGGTACTCACAATTAATTTTAGTTTTCTCGTCAGCTAGCACAAAGAACTTTCAGAAAGAGAACTGAAACATTCTATGCAATTTTCAACAAATTATTTTAGCGAATAAACCTTTCCCGCTCTTTGTTATAAAAAAAGTTATATGAATCCGTCTTAGTATTGAATAAAACTTCATTTCTATTCTTCACATAAATTATCATTAATTACTAATTTATAAATATAATACCTATATTCATTATATTTTTATTAACATTAATTTAAATGTATAATATTTCTAAAAGTGTACATTTATTTTATTTTATTTTGCGTTATTTTGTTATTATTTTTGCACTACAAATTTATGACTAATCCATCCCTATAATCTACTATGTATGTATATATATATATATATATAATTTTTTATCCTACATTAGTGTCCTCGAAAAAACTGTTGCGTGGTTAGAATGTCCACGTGAATAAGAAGTTTGAAAACCACTGGGTTAGTTCATTGATTTTTAATAGATATAGAGAGGGTTAAGGGAGCCATTGTAGACTCACAATTGAATTCTTCTTGTGGTCAAGACTGTAAGTGCCAAAAATAAAAATGTTCAGTATGAAGAAAAAACAACTTTGACTTCAAATTTTGACTTTGATAAAAAATATCTTTATCATAAAATATAGCTATGGATATAAGAGCCTAAATATAACACCACATTATATATTTTGTACTATATTTTAGTCAAAATTCATGAAAAATTTTAATTTATTGGAGAAAACCATGTATGTGGTACCATTTGGTTGTAGAAAAGACTCTATATGCCATATTGAAAACACTGTAAGTGCCAATATGCCATATTGAAAACTCTGTAAGTGCAAATAGTGTTTTAGAAGTTTAGTTGAACAAAAAGTAGATTTGTTTAATATTTGTTTTAATTTGTTTTAATGTCAAGTAAAATGTTGAGTATTAAAAAAGGAGTAAAATCATATGAAATTAAAAATTAATTTGAAAATATTCCAAAAAATATATTAGGCCTAAACATTTTAAAACTTTACACAATACTATTGAAAGATTAAAATAAAGTTGTTAAAATAAAGAGCTTACAAAGTTTAATCCATCAAAATCTCAAATTAATCATATTCATATAACCTTTCAAACAAGTAGATCATTGTAAAATTTATGATACTTAATGTCCATGAATTCTAACATATTTTGCAAGTCTCGATTTTTTTCTGCACTGATTTTTGTTTCCGCCTCCAATAATGGAAATTCATCTGGAATGTCGTTCAGGTTCATTTGCTTTTGCAGTACATAGGTTGTTTTCCATGCTCCCATTTCATTAAAAGTTTCTCTCGGTTTTACCTTGTTAGGATTTCTTGCTCGTAATTTGATCCAGCTTGCTTACGAAATTTCTATCTTGGTAGTGTTTAGAAATGTGTTTTTTGTGGAAACCACATCCAAAAAATCTCTCTTCTCCATTCGAACTACTTTAAAAAGACTTTTAACTCTAGCTGAACGGATTATATTTTCTACCACTTATGGAATCATGGCTTTCATTTTCCTTTTCCTTTTTTCGATGATTCCAAAATCCCAGTCACAAGGAAGATAGCTATGACCGGATACCAGAAATAATTTCTGTTAATTATTGTAAATCAATATTATTAAAATATTGATTTTTAACTAAATAAATAAATGCCATCAAAACCATTTTATTTTTATTTTGGCCAGTGCAATTATTGCAACAAATAATCAACTTCTTTTTCAACATTAGCTCATTTTGCGTCAATATTTCAAATACATGATGCGATTTCATTACCACCTCTTCCAGCAATACCTCCTTGCCATGTGCACATATAACTATCATTGTTGTCCCCAATATGAACGCAAAAATTATAAGTAGATAGTTGTCTTGGGTAGAACATATTACTATGTGTTAATGTTGGAACAAATATGACTTATTGAAGGTCAACACAGACAACACAAGTGTCACTTAAAGGCATTTTCGATTGGAGCATGTTTTCACTTAGTAACGAGAAAGCTCTTTCGGCTTTAGCTTTATGCAGATTAAATTTATTTCTAGTTTCATTAGGCCTAATGTCCTCGTTTGGGGTAGCATACTTGAGATACATGTATGGTTATCACATACCCTGCATATACCGCTGCGTGGGGTACCAAACTTTAGCTTTGGGAAAAAATTTTAAATACTTTTTCGTAAAATTGATATGAGATCATTTGTTAAGAATATTTAAATTTAAAGGCTTCATGAAGTCTACTCAGTGTACAGTGTACAGTGTAAAAGATGGACACTTATCTTCTACTATCAGCGGGATCGTTGTAATGTCCATGCCTTCTTCTTGATATTTGAGCTAACTCCATTTAGTTTAAAATATATGTGTCTTGTTAACTTTCTGATAGCTTGTAAAAAGACATATACAAACATTCGATATCATATTTGTTCGGAGTCCTGCAAGAATTTTTACATTTACAATTAAATGATTCTGGTGGTGATGATTTTCCTGGGATCAGCTTTGCTTTACTTGTTTTATAAGGCTTACCACTGGCTCGGAGTATTTTTTTTGTTGTTGCTGAAAAGCAAACTGATTTCGAAACTACCTCTTCCATTATTCAATTTAAAATAAACACTTAAAACAAACTAAAGTATTTAAAGTTTAATACAACACAAAATATAATCAAAGAAAACCGCTGATAGGTCACAGACAACTGTATCAAACACTAAAACTAAATTGCTGACTGACACAGAGATTTCTACAGATACTAGTTTGGAACATACCAGTGATGCTATCTATTAGCCCTATTATGAACTATTATGAAATATGAAATGGCACTTACATTTATTACTACAGTATTCCCATTGGCATATATAATACTGTTAGATAAAAACAAGAAAATATTGAGTAGTGGCACTTTCAGTGTTTACCACAAGAAGGCTTCAATTATGCTAACTTTTCTTAACCTCTCACCGATCCCAAGTTTCTTATATCAGTGGTAGGATACATCCTTGAGAGAGTCAATCAAAAATTAAAAATAATTATTTAGCTATATAAAATTACTTTAGGTACCTAAGTAAGTGAGGGGATATTAAGACAATGTGTAAATGACAGGCCAAATTTTACAATAACACATCTTTTCAATCGTTAGTGCTTACTTTACAAAATGCCAACGTCGCGTCGCCTGGCAAACGTGTTAGTGGTGAAATCTACCACTGTCATGAGTTTTGCTGGCTGCATCTATCCTCATTAAGAGGCCACCCATGTCAGCACTTTCAATCCTCTCTAGTCACGCTCACTCGTGTGATCTACGTAGTTCTAACCTTAGTTCAATCCTGTAGTTGCTATAGCAACCGAAAAGGCCGACGCGCCAACCCACAGATTAGATTATCTTGATAGAACACTAACATCCGTGGCAATTTGAATGATGATACATTGAGAGAATATGAATATAAATTAGTTAGATAAATATTATCTGGGAAGTAATTTAAGGGGGTTAGTATCGTATTGTCCCTGGAGGAATAGAGCACTTTTATGTTGGGTATGGTGAGATCAGTTCTGAGATTGGAGTCTATAACATTCATATGTTACAAAAATATATTTTAATAATGTTCTTGCTATTAATTACCAGTAATATCTTCAGATAAGTAGGAAGACATTCGACTGATATATGTGGGTACTGAGCTCAATCACACAACACAATTATATGTAGTCTGAAAAAAATAATAACAATACGTTAGATAATATATTATTTGAATATATTTGTAAAAATAATTTTAAAGATATGCTGTTTAAAAGTAAATATTTAAATAAGCCATGTTTAAAATTATTGTTTCAACCACGTGATTATTTAAACAATTTATTTATGTGATTTATCTAGCTAATTATTTGTATTAATCAAAACCAAATAATGATGTGTGCATGTTTGTGTTTGTTCAGATATCCGGGAAAACGACCGCCGTCAGGAGGAGCTACAACGTTTTCGGGAAAACCGGGACAGTGGCAGAGGGGACGGCTCTGGAGGCAGTCACTGAATGGTGAACATTGAGAGGACAGCGGCTAAGGTGGGGCTGGTTCCTGCTGCCATCAAATGCCAGGTGGCTGTTCTCTAGGTGGGGCTGGTGGCAGAGGCCAGAATGGGAGTCGTTGCTGCTACCAGGATGTGCCAGGTTGCTGCTACTAATGTGGGGCTGGTAGCAGTTGCAGAGGCGGGGCTGGTGGCGGCAGACAAGGTAGGGCTGGTTACTGCTACCAAGGTGAGGCTGATGGCAGTGGCCCAGGAGGGGCTGCTGGCAGATTCCAAGGTGCAGTTGGATACTGTTGCCAAGATGGGGCCTGTGGCCGCAATCCAGGTGCATTTTATTGCAACTAGCAGGGCCCGGTTACTGTAACAATGGTGGGGTTGGTGGCCGTTGCCAGGGTGGGGTTGGTGGCAGTAACCAAGATGGGGCTGGTCACTGCTCTCAGTGCGGGCTATGTTTGCTGCTACCAGGGCGTCGTTTCTGTCACTGTTGGCTCGGTTTCTTATGACAACATTAGTAGGGGTCACTCTACTTGAAACGATCTGGTTACATGGACTAAGACCGTGCTGACGGCAATTGCCAATTTGAGGCTTTCTCTGAGGCCTAGAAGAGGGCTTGAAGCTGCAACGAAATTGTGGTGTTCCTAGACAGAGGAAGTGTTTCTTTTGTAGGTCACCAGACCATTTAATGGGATACTGTCCAAACCGAAGGGGGGATGAAAGAGAGGTACGCAACAAACAGATTCAATCATTCCAAGGGGATCGAAGCAGGGCCTTGGTGTTTGGATTACGATGGTTAGGCCTAGAATCCCGCAAAATTCGGGGGCGCACTCCAAATTTATCAGATTTTAAGACTAAAGTAGGACAGAAGGACACGCTGTCCTTAATAGATACTGGTACAGTCCATAATTTAACTTCCCAAAAATTGGTAAGCAAACTGGAATCAATCTCACCCATTAGTCAAAGGGAAATTTGTGAAACTATGTGTGAAACTGCTGATGGTGGTATAATGTGCATCAATTCCAGAGTGAAATTGGCAATTAAAATTGATAGGAGTAGCTAGTATGGCGTTTCGGATCAGAGCTGTGATTGGCTGGATTTGGTCACGTGATCACGCCCCCTCGCACTCTGATTGGCTGTTGGCTTTCCTCATCCCCTTCCCTTCCACTGACCCCTTTCCAGTGTTTCAAACTTGTTTATCTTTCCCCTCCCCTCTTCCTGACTCCTCCCCCTTTCCAAACTTGTTTATTCTAGGTGAATTTTGTTTATTTTTGTCGAAATTTATTTTTTTATGTGTGCTCATAGGTTTTTTTAAGTCTGGATAGGATTGGGAGGGCGTTGGAGTTTATTTGTGTGGGAATTTATTTTATTTATTGGCGTGCAGTCCATGGCGTCGGGTGCGAGAACACGCAGCACGAACCTCTCCTGACAGCAGCGTAGCGAAGAGTGAACATTGAGTGTTAACAGCCGTGAGACCCCTTTCACTTCCCTCCCCTACCCCCTTCCCAAGGGAGGGAACATGCATCACGAACCTTTCCCGATGGCAGTGTAGCGTAGAGTGAACATTGACTCCCTCTCACAAGACTCTGTTGGACTTCCTTTCCCTTCATGCCCTCACTTCGTTATACTCCTCTTCGTGAGTTCAGTGGGGATCAGATCTCTCATGGTGGAAATTTTGATGTTGCAACAAACCTTAGTGGGAGTTATTAACCCTAAACTTGTTATAAATGTTGAAAGAGGGTACCAACGACCCCGTTGAAGAGTCTTGAACCCACCACATTTAAGTCCTTTGAAAAAATGGGTCGTAGCCATCTGAATGCCCCGGTCTTTCTAATGCCTATTCAGGGGCATTTTATTCGGAAACAATCCTTATTAAATACCTTGTTGTGTTTCAGCGTTTGCCATTTACAGTAACTAGGATTAAAACTTTGATATATTTGCACTAATAAAAAAATTAGTTGCTGTACCATCATTTGCGAAGGGGTGAAATGTGAAAAGTTGTCTACCTACCAGGTTGTTAATTAAAACATATAGGTAGTTTCAAATAGCCAAAGCTATTATCTATGCTTTTAGTGATGATTACTCCATTTAGTTATCATTGACACCGGTACACGGGATTTGAACCCGGGACCTTTGGCTCAAGAAACAAATTATCATGCGTGGTATAGGGTTCTCTCCATTTTAATAACCGGCTAAAGCAGCGATATAATTATTATGTCTTTATACTTAAAAACGTTGAAATACCATTATTTGCGCTGTGCTTTAATGTGAAAAAGATGTCTTCCTACTAAGATATAAATTAAAACATATAGTTACTTTAAGAATCAATTAGCCAAAGCTATTATTTATGCTTTTAGTGATTATTACTACATCTAGATATCATTAACACCTGAACATAGGATTCGAACCTGGGATCTTTAGCTCAACAACAAATAATTATCATGCTCAATATAGAGTTCTGTCTCTCTTGTTATTAACCAGCCTAAAGCAATATAATTATTATGTCGTAATAATAAAACATGTTGAATCACAATATTTTTGTTTTAAAATATCAAAATCCTTCGGCAGAGTGTCAAATTGATGATTACAAGATGTCCACGTTATTTGTTATTGAAAAGTAACAGTGGGGGTTGGAAGCACCTATTTTAGACCCAACTGCCATCTATTGACACAAACTTGAACTAAGCTCTTCAGGCAAGCGTGAGATAAGAGCTTATTTTGGAGAGAGAGAGAGAGAGAGAGAGAGAGAGAGAGACACCGTATTGTTACTAAAATTTATTCTTTAATAGTTAAGTAGCGGAAAACTTACATATTAGATGATCTATTGCGTCCAACAGTTTACCGCAGCAGGGAATTGCTTCTAACTTTCTCCACCAGAAATAGATGAGCCTGACACTTAGATGGCGTGCTCGCTGGGATTCGAACCTCGGTATCTTTTCGACGGGGTTTTAGGGATTTGAAACCCTTACACCAGTCACTGGGCAGAGTTTGACGGTGTTGTGTGACCAGGCAAACTATGTACCAGCATTTACCTTGGTTTGATATGTGAAGTAAATAGCGTTTGTTGTCCTCTAAGGGACTTGAACCCCTACCTCCTTACGTCACAGGGCGAGATGTGTCCCCACATTTGCACGTAACTGACACAAAAACACGGGGAATCGAACCCTCCAACACTGTCTGGATATCTTTTCCCGAATGAGAGAGACAGAATAATAAAATTAGCGGTTGTACCATCATTAGCGCAGAACTCGGGACCTTGGCGCAACAACAAATAATTATTATAAGCAATATAGGGTTTGTATTTATAAAATTAATAAGCGTTTATCAACCTTGTAGCTACTCGAACCCGATACCTCTTTACGCCACAGGGCGAGATGTGTACCCGCATTTACATGAATGGAAAAATTAAACACGAAAGCAGCGGGTGGATAGAGGTCCTTCATGGCATATCGGACCCCCTATCCAGCAACGTAGAAAGACGTCCGCGCTCGCCGGGAGAGGTAGCACGATTGCCGGATAGCTTTACATGGCTCAGGTAGCCACCAATGTGGAAACAATATTATTGACCAATAAGAAGCCGCCACCTTTACATGCGGCACACCCCGTTGAAGCGACTATAAATTGACCTTGAAATCATTACATTTGGTCATTGTGATTAATAATTGCAAATGATAAACATCGAAATGAGTTTCGACGCGCTGGAAAATTGGATAAATTAAGGTATGTTTTAAAAGCGTTTTGTATATTTAATGGTCACTCTTTTGCTTATTACGTCTTTGGTGCACAGCGGTATTTATTCCTTTTATAGACTGTCAAGAAGACGTATTCCCGACGCCTGCAGCACCGGCACCGCCCGATAGCCCAGACCCTTTATCGCTTTTTAGCGAGGACGGAATTTGCCTGGCGGATGGTGACTGGTCCATGGGTAATTAGCGTCCTGTTATAGATTTAGAGAATTGGCAGTGGTTTTTTCCTCCATGATAGAAATTAATATGTATTTATTTAATTTTAGATTTCTGGGATACATACGAGCTGGATGCTAGCCTGAGGGACCACGAGGCGCCCGCAGTGGGTTTAGCGGCGTGTGTGCGGGCGCCGCCCCTTGAAATCGGTGAAGCGGAGATGGGCCCTCTACCAGAGCAGCTCCTAGAAGCGGTCGGTGCTTTTCCCAGCACTGATGTCTTCACACCGTCGGCAGGCTTCAGCCTACAGGACCATACCGCAGCCGGCGGAAATATTATCAACGGTTTGCCTGATGTTTGGGATGGATTGGACGTGATATACCACCTGATATGTAAGTTTGCCATGCTTTAATTTCTAAAGAATATATTTCAGTACCGTCTACAAGTAACTATATCATAGTCAGTAGCTTGGAAATAGACAGCTTATTACGCAAGAGTTATCCACGTACTCTCTTCCCCCCAAACAACTGTTGTTTCGCCGTCATACCAAAACCTGTTAGCTGACCATTTCAAGTTCAACCAAAAAGAATATTTGCTCTTATATTCATGGTATAGAAGGTTATTATTACAAACATTCAAATCCAAAGAAAAGAGGGAGAAAACTATAATTGTTGCTTTAGCCGCGTTCGCAGTGTGTTGGATAAAATTCAACCGTCACCATAGCCTTATTGATAGAATGTCTGTCTACTAAACTATTGGTCCCGGGTTTGATTCCCGACACAGCTAAAAATTTCGGTCTAATAAATTAACGGCCAGTGGATTGGATTTGTGGATGTCCTAGTCTTTTAAGTTATTCGCATTTTATGAATAAAAAAGCGACCCGAGCTTTAGGCTGGAAAACAGTAACGGATTTAAATTAAATTATAATATTCATTGAAAAAATTGGTTTTATTAAATTCTAAAACAAAATTATTTCTACCAATAGAAAACTTAATTCTGACCATTAAAAATGACTTTCTTCTATTTCTTACCAATTTGTGTTAAAACATAATTTCCCCAATATCTTATTTAAAGCTATAGTTCTTCAATGATTACTGTGCTTGTGATAAACCTGTTTACTTATCAGTCTAACAGAGGGCGTTGGAAGTCAGTTTAGAGCCGAAAAATGTGCACAATTATAGGGTTTTAAAACGGGAATGATGTAGATACAATGTTTCAATGTGTTTTAAGTATACAGATATTTCTTACAGGTATTCAAATATATAATAGCATAATAATTAACCAGGGAAATTATATTGTTGCTTGAGCTGATTATTAAAAACATAGAAAACCCTATATATGTTTGCTGAGAAATGGGTTCCGGGTTCGATTCCTGGGCATGGCCGAATATGTAGGTTTAACCTACATACCAAAAGTAGTTTGAAATTGAAAAGTATTATATATTTTGTGCTATCAATTTAAAGAGAAAAAACACGCGTATGTTTGCAGAAAATATGAATGGAACAATTATATTTAAAGTGTTTACTTTGAAGTTAGTTTGACACGTGCTTTTGTGTTATAGTTCAAATGGAGTTAGGAGATTTATTTGTTTATTTATTTACACTGTTTATTCCTATTCCTAACATGTAGCTCGGGACCTAGATCTATATCTTGAATTAATATTACCTCTTTTAGCTACGTTCCTTTATAAAAAATACAATTATAAATTTAGAATATACACTTAAATCTATAAGTCCTATTTGTCCTTCTTTCCTATACCTAACCTACTATTTGGTCCAACCCGGGTATATTACGACCCCGGTACCCTGCCCTGCTGGGTTTCCCACCGCGCTCTGGATCTAATAGTCCCCAGATCGGCGAGAGCCCCAGTGGGGGCGGGCATCCCCCTCCCCGCCACCTGGGGAGGCGTTCTACCAGAGATTTCTCTCCACTTACAACCCACAATATAACCAGATATGTACTTACAACTAACTTAACATAAAGATTTATTAAAATGTTTAATACTTACTTAACCTAAAAACAAGTCCTTCTTATAATTTGCTGCAGGGTTCTTTCAGTTGCTTTCGTCGATTCATTTTCTTAACTGAGAGCAGCCATCCAATGGATTGGTGGACGGACCAGATGTCTGATAGCTCCAGCCCAGCATCATACACTTGTCACCAAGTGGGCTGGACCCTATGAGTAAGGGGTTGATTATCCCGTCTGAAGATGTTGTTATCGTTTAGTCCCTAGCTGGGATCAAGACGCCCTCCAGTTCATCAGCAGTTCACACTACTGGAATACAGAGAGCACTCCTTCCCTCAGCTAGGGTGCGGTTTTCCTGGAGATCCCCACCACATTCTACCCAGCCAGCAGGTAATCCAGTTTGTCTTTGTCACACCTATTGACTTATTCAAGTCGTACTGTTATGTGTCATCCATATCTGTTGAAATGTCATTGTCTACTGTCATCTCACTGTCACTCTCCATCCTGTACCTTTGTCTTAAGTTGACCAGTCTATTTTGTCCTCTATTTTTCATTGCAGTTAAGTACTTGTCTCTTTCGTGTTTGGACACATTATCCGCGATTGCATCCAGAAGACTCCATCTGTCCACGTCACACAGTATGTGATAAACCGTGATCGCTTGCAACGGTATCTGTAGGTTCATTCTATCTTCAAAAGTCTCAATGCACTCCAGCATGACGTGTTCCTGCGTCGCCACCCTACTATGATCGCAAATTTCTGTATCCGTCAGTTGTATAGCGAAGAGAGTGGCCTTATATGGACCATGCCCAGTAATAAAAGGTACTAAACCTGGAGAGGGCTTCAGGTACTACATTCCCTACCGTTCAGCAATGCTTGGAAATATCTTATGCGTTCTTCTACCTGTTTGGCTCCACTCCCACTCGTCTTGCCACTCCTCTTCCAGATATTTCCTGACCTGAAGTCCCGTTTTTATCCTTGCTCTCCTAAGATTAGCCACTTTCTCCATATCCCCCTTCCTTATTCAGTACAATGCCACTCTCCTCCTAACCTCTAAGTTCAAGGACCAGATACCCAAGGCTACACACAAAGCATCTGTGGCAACAGTCTTGTATGCTCCAGATAGCCTCAAAAGTACAATTCTCTTAAGGTTTCTGATTTCCCTTCTGATTCTTACCTGTCTGAGCCGATGAGCTCACGCGCCAGCTCCATAACCCACAATGGAGACCAACATAGCCTTGTGATACAATCTAATTAGTCTCATAGGCAGTTTAAGTCTGCCCTGGCCTATGTTGATGATCCTATTCATATCTCTCAAAGCTTTTCCACATGCGTTCTCCACGTGCGTCATGAAGTCGCGCTTCTCATTCAGCATCACGCCCAGGTATCTGGTATCATTAATCCATCTTATCGTCTGTCCGTCAATCTTAACCCTCGGGTTTCTCTTGAGCACCCCCTGAATAGCACGTAAGTTGTTTTTGCAGGAGCTAAACTTAGTTTTACCTTTTTTTTTTACCAAGAGTTTAGCCCAGTAAGAACTTCTTCACTATTGGCTTATAATTCTCTTCTAGATGTTTCTTCAACTATTATGAGTATATCATCCGTAAAGACAACAACCCCTGCCATTTCAGTGAGTGACTCAATCTCCACTAAACCAGGTACGAGTGCTACGTCCCAAAAGATCGGCCCTCAGACTGACCCCTGAGGACATCCTTTCTTAAGTTTTTGCTTACTGTCATTCCTGGAATCTCAGATTCGCATATCTTCCCCTACAGTAGTTCATAAGACTCCTATAGAGATTCCCCGCACATCTAATTTCTCTCAGTCTCCCGAATAGCGCCGGCCACCACAAGTTGTCAAATGCTCCCGAAATGTCCACGAGTATCCCCATTTCGTATTTATCTCAAGCCCTATCTACAAGACTCATGATCTCACAGATAGCGTCCTCCGTAGACCTGCTCTTCCTAAAACCGAACTGCTGTTAATGCACCCCCACAACCTCTCTATGTTTTTGCAATCTATTGCACAGGATATTTTCTTGCAATTTCCCGCATACATTTAAGAGACATATAAGTCTGTACGATTTCGAGAGTTGAGGATCCTTTTCCTCTCCCTTAATCAGGATAACTACCTCACTTTGATTCCATATATTTGGTACGCGCCCCTGAGCCATGCACTCATTCATCAATCTAACTAAGAAGGGCGCTACCTTTTCGCTGATTTGTTAAAGGACCTCCACCCTAATCCCATAAAGTCCAGGTGCATTATTCTTTTTCATTTTAGCCACAAGTCTTACTACCTCATCCTGAGTTACTGGATCTGTCACCTCATAATTGTCGTAATTACTCGTCATATCCTGTCTAGCTATCACTTGTCCTTCATCGTCTTCTCCGTCTTCGTCTGGAAGTAGGGTTTCTATCAGCAGCCTCGTTGATTCTTCCCACTTTGATGTAAATCCTCCCCCCGGCTTCCTTATTGTCGAGATAATTGTTGGAGGCCTTACTTTTCCTTTAGTTATCTGGAACGTTATTCCTCATGCATTACTTCTCAATTCCTCCTCCACATATTGTTCCTAGCTTTCTCTATTTACCGTTACCAGGGTGGATTCAAAATCTTAGTTTTTCCGTCTATACCCAATGAGGAGCAGTCCACGACTAGCAGGATCTATGGACCTCTGATATCTCCTTCTTGCTACCCTCATCTCCTTTCGGAGTCTACCAAGTCGTTCGTTCCATGGTCGATTGTTTATATTCAATGTATCCTTTACCATTGGGATGGATGCCCTCATAGCTCTATGAACTGACCTGGTAAACTCCTTGGAGGTGATATTGACATTTCCTCCTTCAGCCACTTCAGTTGGCAGCACCAGCAGCCCCTTAGCCTGTCCCAGTTTGCCTTCCCTATGTTGTATCTTATCCTTTTCTCCATGTCTATCTGATCTTGCCTTCTACCTTTTATTTCTATTTCAAAGGTGATCAAATTATGGTCACTGATCGTCACTCCGTCCAGCACTTTACAGTTTGCAACCATTTCCCCAGCTTCTTGATTTTGAAATGTCACGTCTATGTTGGAACTCGCCCCAGCTTTCCCTTGGTGTGATGGTGGATTCCCTGGTAGGTTCACCACTATAAGTTTTCTCGTCACAATTATCTTCTCCAATTTCTCTCCCCTCTTATAAGCACGATGTCCTCATTTTCTTCCATCTGCTCTCCTCCACACATCGCTGAACCACAGGGGTGACCTAGAATTCGTATCTGCTAAGTAAATAACAGGAGTCCCTCCATATACGTCATCTACTGCCTCAATCATTCCTAAATATGGTTCTATATCGTCTCTATTCTGGAAATACATATTGACAAGAATGACTGTGCCTATTCTCGATCTTACCTCAACACAAGTGACTCTCTCGTTGCATAATCGATCAACCCTTGTGATCGTTAGATGCTTATTAAAGATCACTACTGCACTCATGGGTGACTTCCCAGATACCACTATTCTCGCATTCACCGGCATCTGTGGTATCTTCCCATCTCGGGTACTTTACGGTTCCTTCAGTCAGACTATGTCTAGTTGCAAGTCTTCTGCCACCTTCCTGATCTCATCCATTATCGTCGCACTCACTTAGCATTTAACTGCCCAATCTTTAATTTTTCAACTATATCCATTCTGGGTTATGCGTAAAAACATAACATTTTGGCCAAGCTTCCTTCGAGTCAAATGCTATGCGACCGTTTGCTTTTCAAAATGCCGGTAAAGCTCCTCTACATCGGGTTTTTCTTCCCTTCTTTCAAATACCTTGTGAATCCTTTCCAGTAGTTTCCCGCTTCCGTAGGTAAGTTCAAGGCCTTGAGTTGTATTCTGTCCAAGGCCTCGGGGGTGGCGAAAGCAACAGAATTACATTTCTCATGGCCAGTTCAAATGGAGTGTGGAAATGTTGGTTCCATCCTCCCGGTGGGAGCGGTGCCACCGTCAGGACAAGGAGACAGTGCCTCGGCGCCGCCGACTGTGAGCCCCCCTCACCCCACTTAAGGAGCACTGCCTCCGAGCCTGGGAGACGGTGTTCAAACCCAAGCTGTGGCGAGGCAGATGGGATCCACAGTCCTCCCACAACCCGTGGTGGCGGCAGTGGGACCATCTTTGAAACCACAGCCGAGAATTAGTGGTCCGGTAGATAAGTTTGGTGGAGCATTTTCCTAAGGTGTCTCTTTTCGAATCGTCGAGGAAAGAATGAAACAATTGAGGTGTTTCTTTTATATTGGTAAAGAAGTTACCGTATATCTTAGTGCTCCAGCATGCGATCGTGACGCATTAGACGCTTGAAGAGAAAATTACTGTTTTTCTATATCGGCTGCAGGGCCATGGTGTCTCCTCCGTCGAGAGCAGCCCTTTACCTCAGAATAGTTATATTGTTTCAATGTCCCCCTCTCATATTATTCTCATAAGTCTAGAGCAATTCTTTACCTCAGAATAGTTATATTGTTTCATTGCCACCCGATCTATCTTTGAGACTAAAAATGAAATGTTTTAATTTCTAGTGTCCAATATGCTATCTCATAAATATTTATTGTTTTTGAGTTTCGGTTTAGTTTTTCCTCTCTTTCAAAAGGCTCCCTATAGAGTGAGGCCCTAGACACGTGTTGCAGGCTCACTAACTTAATACCACAAAATGATTGAATCGAGCTATGGCAAGTTTATCTCTACTCTCTTTTACTTCTTATATAGTGTTTTACATATATTCATTAATTTCAACTCACTGTAACCCGCCTCGGTGGCGTAGTTGGCTAACGCGCTAGTCGTGTTGAGCGCGACCGCCGAGGACGGGGAGATCGAGATTCGAATCTCGGTCGGGTGAACTGGGGGGGGTTTTTCCTAAATGGTTTTCCACTCTCCCTCTACGCAAATGCGGGTTCACTTCCTCTAAATTCAACCCTCCCAATTCCTAATCCATTAACGTTATTAGTACTTAAGCGTATAACCCGAACGGGTAGTAAGACGCGGTGCTAAATATTATTATTAAATCACTGTAGAGAAAGTGTTGTAAACGTTTTTTTTGAAATCTTTTGGTCTGGAAATCAATTATTTTAATTTTACAAAGTTAAATAAATATTATAAGTTAATTAATTTAAATCTTTATAAAGATAATGTTGGGATAAGTGATTCGGAAGTTTTATAGTTCACTTATATAACTACTTATTTAGATCAAACACAGTTTTAAGACTAATGTATCCTTAACTCAATGATAGAGTTTATGAGACTTCCGGGATACGAACTTTATAGGGAAGGCGATCGTTGCTAGGTGCACGCGTTAAAAATATTAACGATTGTGTTATCAAAAAAATATAAATATATTTAAACTGAAACCTTAGAAATTTAAAATTGTACATTCAGAATCAATTTTATATTTGGTGTTATTTAATACCAACTCTGTGTTTCTTTTTCTTTTAATAAATATATTTATCATTATTATTACTCTATATCTTTAGTTTGGGGATGGGTTGCAAATTTACTAGCGATAAGTATATATATGTCCTATATACTCAGGTTTTAATAATATTACAAAACTATCCTTAAAATATTTACGGTACCGTCAAATGGGGCTACTTTGAACATGGGGGCTACTTTGAACAAAAGTATGTAAAATGATAAACATGGAATTTTGACAATGTTGTCACTTACCTTGAAGGACCATTTTTTTCCCCTTATACAATGTGGATATCAAAACATCATTTTTCACCATATTTGAAAAAACATTTATACTCCTAAAAAAAATAAAAAATAAAAAGCAATACCACTTTTTTTTGTCTTTTTTTGCTATGCTGCGAATCATCTTTGCCCACAGTCCGATGTGTAGTAAATTGGGATGTTTCCCCTGATTTATCATTATTTGATACATTCTTAACAAATTCCCACAAATTTCATTGTTTATAGTGAAAAAATAAGTTTTTCATAAATTTTTATTTAGTCAATGTCATTTTTTGCCCAAAGTGGGGCTAATGTGAATAACCGCATTTTAGGGGGCTACTATGAACATGCTTGTTTTCTGTTTGTTTCAGAATGTTTAGTCAAATGTTTTGTTTGTTTACATTCATTTATAAAATTTTTTTAACATCCTTACTTTGTTTGCAGGTTTGCCTACTTCATTAAGTATTTGGGTATCAGTACTGAATAAAAGTTAATTGACCAAAATTGTTATTTTATGAACCGGAACTGCAGTGTTTAAGAAAGTTTAAAAAATGGTTAGAAAGTATAAAAAAACAATTGGTTCTAGACAATACAAGAACTATAGTGATGATCAGTTAACAGATGCAGTGAAAAAAATTGCGAAAGGTGAACTTAAGTTTAGGGATGCAGTAAAGGAATACAAAATTAGTATTGGTACTCTTGTTAAATATGTCAGATGCTACAAGGAAGCCTCCCATAGATCCCGAGATGACAATACTGAAACTGGAACTCAAGATTCCGCAAGTGAAAGTGAACCTGAACTTGTACTTGATAGAAAACAGGCCGGCCACCCCACAACTCTTTCAAGGGACGATGAAATTCTCATAGTTGACAATTTGATTTTATTGAGTGAGTGGGGGTTCCCACAAGACAAACTTCAATTGAGATGCTTAGTCAAGTCCTATCTAGATGCCCGTGGGCTTACATTGTTCAAGAATAACCTCCCAGGAAGAGACTGGGCTCTGTCATTTTTGAATAGACACCGAAGGCTCTTAAGCCAAAGGATGTGCCAGAACATTAAGCAAAAAAGAGCCAAAACCTCCAGAGAGGATATCCAAGAATATTTTACAAACCTAAATGAATCTTTGTTGGGAGTACCGGAAGGTAATGTGTTTAATTATGATGAAACAAATTTAGTTAATGATCCGAAGTCCAAAAAATTGATATTTAAAGCTAAGGTAAAACGGCCAGAGAGAATCATAAATTACACAAAGTCTGCTTTTTCGATTATGTTTGCAGTTACAGACTCTGGTGAATGCCTACCGCCTTATGTTGTTTACAAATCTGAGGCAATTTGGAACACCTGGAAAGAGGGAGGTCCTGCTGGAGCCAGGTACAACCGTACAAAGAGTGGTTGGTTTGATGCTGCCACATTCAGAGATTGGTTTTTTAAAATCGTTCTATCATGGGCAAAATCCAGGCAAGGGCCAAAGCTAGTAATAGGGGACAATTTGTCCTCCCATTTTTCCCCAGATGTGTTGAAGAAGTGTGAGGAAAGCAACATCAAATTTGTGTGCTTACCTGCAAATACAACTCACTTAACCCAACCACTTGATGTTGCTGTGTATGTACCCCTTAAAAAGCATTGGCGTAAAATTCTTGAGAAGTGGCGTATGACTGCAGGAAGACACATTGAAAGTCTTCCTAAGGAGGTTTTCCCAAAACTTTTAAAAAAACTAATGACTGCCTTGAAACCAAAAGCAAGAGACAATATAATATCTGGGTTTGCTTGCACTGATATTAGACCATTTGATAGAGAACGTGTTTTTAAATAAGCTTCCTGATCCTGCCCCAACTGCTGAGAAAACCCCAAACTCCAGAGACAACGCTACAGTAACTATGCTGGGTCTTAACAAACCTATTGCCCCTAGCACTTCCAACAGAGCACCAGATGACAACAATGATCTTGACCAGGCTCATACACCTCCTATGATAATGGAAAATGTTGTAATAACAATGCTAAGTGAAATGCGCAAGGGTCCAAAAGCAAGGGCATCTAAAAGGACAAATTTATTTGTAAAACCTGGCAGCAGTATTAGTTTTGAGGAATACGAAAAATCAATAAAGGCCACAACTAGTGGTACCTCTACAGTGGCTAGTAAGCAAACAAAATCAAAGTCCAAAAACAACAACCAAAATAAAACTCCCACTCCATCTAGCTCTGATTCTGAAGACTTAGATATGCCATCCGATGTAGAATCATTTATGGATGTTTCTATTTTGTCATCTGATCCAGGACCTGATGTTTTACCTGTAAAAGTAACTTCTTGGGTAATTGTTCAATACTTATTGAAGAAGAGTAAGAAACATTTTGTTGGACAGGTGATAGAACAAATTCCAACTGGGTTCAGAGTTAAATTTACCAAACATACCCTCGGTGGTTTTATATGGCCAGATGTTGAAGACTGTGATGATATAGCAGAAGAATATATCATTCAAGTACTGCCAGAGCCCACAACAAACAATAGAGGCATTATGAAGTTTCGCAGCATTGCATTTGCTGGTTTGAACTTGCATTAAGTATTGACAGTGAAATGAGAATAACTTGTATATACTGTGTAAATAGTCTAATTTTAAGAAAGCGCAAAAAAAAAAACTACCGAAGAAGTGTTTATAATTTTTTTAAATTTGAGAATACAAGCCTTTATGAACAATTTCATGTATTTACAATGTTTAAAAAGTAACAAAAATACTGCATTATGTTTAATACAAACCTTTGTGCAAAATTAGGTAAGTCGCTCAATTTTTTTAATGGTACTAGATTCATTTTTAACCAAACTCTATGATATATTATACCAACATGTTCAGAAAAGCCCTCTCATTTAGGCTATCCATCAAACAATGTCCTAACTGCAATAGTGTGCCTGTCACAATGGTTTCAAATATGTGTTCAAAGTAGCCCCATCTGTGGGGTTACTTTGAGCGGTCGTTCAAAAAATTTTATCGGATAAAAATTGAAAGGCCAATTTTTTAAACTGGTAATATTTTGATATTACAAACGTGTCCCATGGTTTTAAAAATACAACCATGTTTGTACACGGCTTAGTTTTAAAAATATTCAACAAATATGGTGTTTTCTGTATCAAAGTAGCCCTATTTGATGGTATTAATTCTTTTTTCTGTTGGGAGTGCTAAAGCTGAACAATAATTAATATTAAAATATAGGTTTTTCTATCATTTACATTATTATAAATTTTGTAATATTTTAACTGTTTTAATTTTTTTACCGTTCTATTTTCTTTCTTTTCTTGGAAGATTTCTACCAAAATTCAAAATAATTATCATTTTATAACAATGTAATTCTTCACAGGTGGTCCAAATACCAATATCGTTCCCTTCAAATGTCTTCTAGGGACAAAGGTATTCTGGAGGAGTACCGTACTCTCGAATTTACTTTCTTCTGGAACTTCCCACTCCAAAAAGAGATTTCCTAGCTCCTGACCAGTATTATTGTAATCACTTTGAAAGTGAATCAAATGTATTTAATAAATGTAATAAAACAACAAGTATAGATTTAACATAGGTAATTATTATTTTACAATATTTACAAACAAGGAATGATTATAGTTTTATTTAACATTTTCAAGTAGGTATTATTCATGTTGTTCTCACAAATAATTTTTAAATGGAAAATATTGACATAGCTTAGTCATGTATATAATTACAATTTGTATAGGAATAAGAATAATTATTGATTGCATTGCTGGATAGTGTTTAGAAATATATTTAGGCACTACATTTTGCACATCACATTGATTTGGACACAGTGATATGGTTATAACATATACATTCATATTTAAGTTGTGTTCTATGAGGGCAATATTAATTTTACAATAATAGGTTCAATTTCTTTTTCATTAATAAAGAAACAACACCACTAAGTTATGTGAAGATATTATGATGGAAA
Source organism: Timema podura (assembly GCA_033556935.1). Lineage (NCBI taxonomy): Eukaryota > Metazoa > Arthropoda > Insecta > Phasmatodea > Timematidae > Timema > Timema podura. Next base: position 64,753,020 of record JAVRXN010000004.1, read on the forward strand.
CTAATTTATTTGGTGGGTGTAAATTTAATTCGTAGATATTTATGCGATAAAGACGATATTAGGTATTGTGATGAATTAATCTATAAGAAAGAACTGTATTATTGTTATGAGTAAATTTGTACATTCTTACCAATTACTTCAAAGTTTTGTTGGTATAAGTCTTAATACTCGTTTCCTAAATTATATAATTTTATCATTTAAATATGTACCCTTAAAGATGTACTAATATTTATCAAAACTTCACCTTAATTTTTAATAATGTTCAAAAAAATAAAACATTAAATTAATTTATCATAGTATGGTATAGAACATTAATTTTATTCATTCAATTAATAAATCCACCTCTTGCACCAAGTTGTTTTGTAACAAAAATATAGATTACACAAACAATATGTTTATATAAATATTGCAAACACTTTACTAACAAGTAGGTCTTTAGAAATAGATTAGGCCTTGATAGTGATATTAGCTAAAACTTTATTCATTTTATTAAACATTGTCCTCCCATGGATGAAATATAACATTAAAGTTAATTTTCACGAATAAATCTCTGAGTTTGAACATTAAATTTCCATAAAATATATAAATATAAGGTTGCTTCCTTTGATAAAATATTCATGAATATTATAACAGTGTGACTGGCTCGCATGAGTTTGATTATAACAATTACTGTACAAACTGGGAGGGCTCAGTAAAAATGTATGACAGTTTGGAAAGTAGCCTCTTATTAAACACGTGTAAAACCCGTTACCATAGGTAACATTAAATATAATATATTATTGTATCGTGTTATACAAAATAGAAGGGGGACGCAAGTAATTTCAGCAACAAATGGGAAGTGTTTTGGTCAGTTTGGGATGTAAATCCCATTTTCTCTCATCCAAACATTTGTTCACTATATATATGATACTATATGATTGTTGGATTCAGCTGTTGAAGGGATTGAATATTAAGGAACGTGTTGGAGGTAGAGGGTGAATTTCCCGCAGCTTATCCTCAACGTCACCAGTACTGAACCGGTGAGGAGGATGAACCTCCTCAGTTGTCCCAGAGAACCAGGAACAAGGTAGACGTTCAGGTTGTCGGACAGAGGAGTGGAGTTCGTCACTCCTATCTTGAGGGGGAATGTTATTATTGGGGTGTGGATCACTACCGGAACCAGCACAAGACAGTGTGGACACGAGGGGGTCTTGTTCCAGTCCAAGCAAAATAAGCACTCTACGAGGGTTCTGAAGGACGAACTGCTCCATCATTTCAACGGGCAGGTCTGTCTGAGTCTCACGGTCAACTAGATGAGTGGTGAGGGGTGGTGTATCGTCATCCCAACAGAACATGTCGGGGGGTGGGAGGAGCTGCGTTGCAACAGCGGCATGTGACTGTTTCTCAAACTGTTGTCCGGAAGGTTGGGGTTCGAGTGGGCTGGCAGAGGATATGGATACCTTGTAGCCATAGTCGTGTTACTCGTAGCCAACTCTTGGAGAGCCTGGATAGCGTTTCTCACCTGAGTTTAAAACATCAACATTACTCTAAATATAAAACACATGCCGTTGCTCTGACAGCTACAACAATACCATTCTAAATTTCCTTTATTGAAATAACGATCAGCCCTACTAATACAATCCAGCATTAAACAGATACAAACATTTTTTTAAAACAATTAGAGTAAAAAATAAATTAATTTTCGACCAAATAAGTCCCTACTATAATGAAAGTGAACTAACACAATTTATTGAAATAATACCGGTATGCAGTAAATTATATTCCCAAACACGACTTGCAAACTAAAATTGTTTTCCCCTCTATTCCTATTTTATATGAGTCAAATTTTGCTAAGGAATTTTTTTAATTCCCATCCCGGCAGTAAGATTTCTGTGGGCCATTTTCGCGAACTGACCAAATAATGTAAGTTAAAGTCCATACAATTAAAAAAAAAAAAAAATTCAAACTCAAAAAATAAGGTTTTGACATTGTAAGACTATTTTCAAACTCATTTAAGAACCTATGGTTTCTATTTTAATATCATATTCGTAAGATTGATCTAATGAAAACGTAAGCACGTGTGAAACTCTATCCTGACTTGCCGCTACAGCACAGGTAAACAATGTCTTTAATAGCTGTTTAAAGATGAACATTTAGGAGAGTGACTATAAATATCAATATAATATTCGTATTTATATAAGAAAAACCTCTTTTCACTTTACGAGGTAAATGTTTTATATTGGGAAGAAGGTACAGGAAAAGTGTATAGAAACGCTCCCTCCTGATGAGCGCCGGTAGAATGAAACCTAGGTCGGGGGATTGGGTGTTAACGATAGATTTTCTTCAAGAGGCAGCAATTACCTCTTTGTCCAGTGGCAGCAATGTAAAGTGGGAACTGTGTTCTTATTTTCATAGTAAAAGCCATATTGTGTTCGTTCCTTTTATATGTTTTTATTAACCTTTCCTGTAACCTTCTTCCAAATATTATATAATATGTGTGTTACTTTAAATACATTAGTATATCATATTCATTTAATCTAGTATTCTTAATCAAAACAATATGCCATTATGTGGGAACATTAATTTGTAAAAACTACTATTCAGTTTGGGGCTATTAATTACACTTTGCTATCTCAATTGATAGTACAGTTTTAAATATCATATATTCAACTTAGATAATCAGATTTAATTAGGTCAACGTTATGAAACACAACATAATTGGACAAGAATATAAGTGAAAGCCTCTTCAGTGGCCGCATGGTCTAAGGCACTACTCTTGCAGTAAACTAAACTGCTTATGACGGGGGATCTAGGTTTGAACTCCGGTCGGGTGTATTGAGTTTTTTTTATCAAAATGGTTTTAAATTTTCCCTCCAAGCAAATGCGGGTACACGTTATCTAAATAAAACTTTCCTAATTTGTAAAACAAATTATTAATACATAAGCATAAGCGTATAACTTGAACGGGAAGTAAGAAGACTTGTTGCTGGTAAAATAAACAAGTGATGTTGTAAATAAGACAAGTTAGAATGTGTTGTTTGTAACGACTGTACCTCTTGACTGAGCGTAGCGACATCGTGATGCAAGGAGGACACTTGGGTGTCTAGTCTCTCCACACTGCTCCTGGTCTGTTCTACTTCCCCTCGCAGTTCAAGGTTCAATCCTTCTAAGGAACCTGTCTTTTGATTCACACCCCCAGATCGTCCTCTGCCGGATCGTCCTCGGCCCACACGATCACAGCGGAGCTCCTCTACCCTGAAATACACACACACACGATCACTCGACATACCCAACTTGTTGTATATTTATTTATTATGAAGCACATAAAAGTAACAATAAAAACATAGTAGTAGGCAAGCTAACTTTTATAACAGAGGTGCAAAGGAGCAGATAACTTTCAAGCCTGGGGATCTCATTTACTATCTATAAGGATATATTAAGTGATTCCAGGAACCTGAGAACTGAAGGAGGAGGCAGAGGACAGGGTGCATTGGCGGTCTAAGTTCTTGACAAAAGGAATGAACCTGTCGTAAGACAGAACACCGAATAATATTAAGAAGAAGAAGGAGAAGAATAAGGACCAATGTGGTAAGAGAGTAATTGTGAAGAACCGTTCAATACGTAGTCGATCTGCCAATATAGGTTGTAAACGTAAGAGAAAGTTCCTTAGACTCCATTTCCCACGAGCGTTGCCAACTGAACCTAGTCATATTGAAATATAGGCCCAGTTGTAATTCTGTTTGTAATGATCTTACACTATCCAGGTCGCGGATGGTCACATCCATCACGCGTAGTGTAATGGGGAAGTTAGGTCTGTGCTACAACCTGGAGAGCCCTCCTCCATAACAATGGTATCTAGAAGTAGTCTGGATGATGTTGTCTGATTCTGTGGTTTTCTAATGAGAGGAGGAACAAAGATATGTAGAGGGTTTTGAAATGTGGTTAGGGAGAAGAGTGGAGAAGATGAAATGGATGGACAGGGTGAGGAATGAGGAGGTGTTGATGAGTTTAAAAGAAGAGAGGAGCCTGATGGAGATGATAACAAAGAGAAAACCCTCTTGGTTGAGCAACACACTATGAAGGGATTGTTTAATGAAGAGGATAATGGAGGGAGAAATAGAGGAAGAAGAAGACGGTTTGGAATGAGAACAGAAAACAAGACAGGAAGAAGCATCAAAAACTGTTACTGCTTTTCCTGAAGTGAGATACTTAAGTCATTAACTTTTTTAATGCTGGCTAAATACACCAATTTCATGAGCCAACGTTCATCACACAACATGTCTCCCAAAGAGAAGTCATTATCAATCAGGAAGGTTCTGACTTCAGCCCTTATTTCGAAGAGCTGGGTCAAAGCTTTGCCGCGAGAAAGTCACCTTACTTCTGCTTGATGAAGTAAAGATGTATGTAGACTCCCCAAGTCATCAAACAATATTTTGAATAGCCTTGTATTCTTAGGTCGTGATTTGATAAAATTAATTATATTCACACTTTCGTCCAAAACTTCTTTTATGGAGGGTGGCATTTGTTTTAGATAAAGTGCATGGCGGTGGAGGACGTAATGGCTACTGCTGCACTCCCTGATTTTTTGTTTTATTCTTTAAATAGAACCAGCCGTCTTCCTAGTCATGGCCTTCACGCCGTCTGTGAACACATCAACGCAATTATCCCATGGGATTCCACTCACTGTGAGCTTTTCTTCTATTCATTTGAAAATTCCAGCACCAGTTATGTTAGTTGGCAACAGCTTGCAGGGAAGCAGATCCTCTTGTGAAGACTCCAAGTATTGGTAGCGCACAAATACTATTAAAATGGCCAACCTAACCACATCCATTTATTCATCCATTTGGAGCGAAAGCTTAGTGCATTTTATTCGTGAAAGTAAATTAGCTTTTACTTCCTCTGCTAAGTCCCCAATTCGCTGTGAGATTGAGTTATTTAACAAAGTAACTGTGTCTACTAGTTTCGTGGATTCTCTATCCGGTCTACATTCCATTATGTCCTTTACGCAAGGCTTGATCAGATTTTAAGCAATGGTATGGGCTTTGTCAGCTTGGAAAACTCGGTAACTGACTAAGTAGGATACCATCAACGCCTTTTCACTATCGGTTGTTGATTGATAGGATAAGATTTTCTGGGCATGTGTAAATTCACCGTACTTACTTCTGAAGAAGTCAGTCAGTTTGCCCTTGCATTCTGGATGGACCTCCTCAAAATGACGGCGCATTTTTGCTGTGAGCATTGCACTGTTTGGCAAAACTTTGCCACAAATTACGAACTGTGGTTTGTTGTTACTGGTCTCAACGAACCTAATATTTAAGTAGGAATCGTGGTACTTCCTTTTTACTATAAATTTCCCTGTGGCACTGGCCTCCAAGGAACTAGTACTAGGCAGATGATTCAACACTCCCGGAGGTTCTGGTTCACCCGCTATCTACACTGCTTTACAGCACGCTGCAGGGGCTAAATAATCTCTACCCAATACGAACCTAGACATGGCCGCACAAACTCACAGTTTTGAGATGCTGTCACATTACTTTATTTATTTTTCTTCCAATATTTTCATGGAGCACTTGAAGATGCACACTTTGAGAACCACTGCTGTAGAATATCATCATAATTTAATATTTTCAATGCATGTTGTTACCTCGAGTATTTTTGTTTGTTTCGGCCACCGGCTTACCAAGCCTGTCGTGGCCTACACCTGAGTAGCGGGGCTGTCACTTATAGGTCCTCAGGTAGTAGACCTTCTCAGGGAGGCCAAGAAAGAGATGGGAGGAGCAGATAACAGAGAGTGTACAATTGGGAGAACAAGAATAGAAGCAATTAAAGGAGGAAGAATGGGGAGGATAGAGGAAGATGGAGTAATTAAACTAAACTGACTCGGCCACAGACCGGAAACAGTTAATGATGATGATGATGGTTCTTACCTAGGGTTGAACTTTGCATGTCGTGGACTGACTGCAATATGAAGAGGAGATCTGTTAGCAGGAGACAAGGGGGAAGTTTCTCCTTCCTCTGGAATGTTCTCGTCATCTTCACTGATAGATGGTAGCGTGAGTGAGGGGATGCCATTCATGTCAGACTCCTCCTACAATGCAGGACGAAAGTGTGGGTGTTTCCTACGTATTATATTATCTTCATAAATAGTATATATTGTTCTTTATTTTAATATGTACCGGATAGGCCATTCGTTTTGTTTTAGCTGGGGATTTATTTGAGTTAAAATAAAGGTTTGTAATTAAATTATGTGCCTCAAATAATTGATACATTTCTGTGGATTATTTCAAACACATTTATCAAAACAAGCAAAAAAATATAATATTTTATACTAAATAATTTTCAAGAAATAGAAAGAAAAAGATGATTCTTCTTAAGCGGGCCTTACACGATCAATAATATTGACAAAACAGCCGTCAAACCTCGTGCCAACCAGTCTCAAACTTGCCCTACTTACACGATCAATAATATTGACAAAACAGCCGTCAATCCTCGTGCCAACCAGTCTCAAACTTGCCCTACTTACACGATCAATAATATTGACAATACAGCCGTCAATCCTCGTGCCAACCAGTCTCAAACTTGCCCTACTTACACGATCAATAATATTGACAAAACAGCCGTCAATCCTCGTGCCAACCAGTCTCAAACTTGCCCTACTTACACGATCAATAATATTGACAATACAGCCGTCAATCCTCGTGCCAACCAGTCTCAAACTTGCCCTACTTACACGATCAATAATATTGACAATACAGCCGTCAATCCTCGTGCCAACCAGTCTCAAACTTGCCCTACTTACACGATCAATAATATTGACAATACAGCCGTCAATCCTCGTGCCAACCAGTCTCAAACTTGCCCTACTTACACGATCAATAATATTGACAATACAGCCGTCAATCCTCGTGCCAACCAGTCTCAAACTTGCCCTACTTACACGATCAATAATATTGACAATACAGCCGTCAATCCTCGTGCCAACCAGTCTCAAACTTGCCCTATTTACACGATCAATAATATTGACAATACAGCCGTCAATCCTCGTGCCAACCAGTCTCAAACTTGCCCTACTTACACGATCAATAATATTGACAATACAGCCGTCAATCCTCGTGCCAACCAGTCTCAAACTTGCCCTACTTACACGATCAATAATATTGACAATACAGCCGTCAATCCTCGTGCCAACCAGTCTCAAACTTGCCCTACTTACACGATCAATATTATTGACAATACTTTTATCAATAAATTTGCACTGTAATTCTCTTTCTGCGTATGAGCAGGGTGAATCTGCGTGGTTTTATTCAGTTATTTCTGGGTTTTGTCCTCCCAAAACATGGATAATCGCACAAAAGGTTGCATAGCTATTATTTTGGCGCGTTCGTCTAGTGAAACGCAAACGCTGGATGAAGGAATGGTTAAAGAAAAGATAAGAATATTATCATCTAGTTTTGTTGAAGGAAATTAGCCTCAGCGATGTTGAAGATTTCAAGAACTACTTTCGAATGGAGGAAAGTATCTTTAAAAAACTGATACAGATGGTTGAACCATTTTTGAAAAGGGAGGACACAAATATGAGTGAAAGTATAACTGTTAAGGCAAGATTAGCCTTAACCCTGAGATACTTGACCACTGGAAGAAATTTTGAAGACTTGAAGTTCCTAGACTTTTTTTTTCCACATCTTCCCTCTTGTTGGCCCCCAGATTTATTCTCATTAAAATGGGTATGAGGAGACCAAGAGCAGAATTTCTTGCTGCCTTTTTCGAATATAGTGGGTTGGTCGGATTCCACAGTTCTGGGGAAAGCTCATATTGTTCAATGAAGTGGCGAAGGGCATCATCTTCCTCGCGGGAACCGGGTGAGCCAACAATATCTTCATAGTTCCCAAGGACTAGGTCGTCTGTAATGGGGTCGGTCATTGTCACCTTCACAGGAGCGCGACTTGAACTCAACTGATTATTGATGGAAATATTGACGCTCGCCCTTATACGGTCATTAATATTGACAATATCCCCTCCATTTTACAGTAGTGATGCCCGAAAAACAGAAAATCCGGATTTCCTTCAATACTCCATCAATATCGACCGTCAATCCAGTTTTTCACCTTACACGGTCAATATTATTGACAATATGATAAGATATTGTCAATATTATTGATCGTGTAAGGCCCGCTTTAAGTATCACAATATTATTTTAATATTAAAATCCTTATAAGCTACTATTAGGAGATGATACTACTTTTAGGTTAGATTTCCATTAGTGTTTTAAAATCATAAATAACAACAAAAACAATTTTCAAAATTCAAATAAGATTTTAGATATAGAATTTTTCTCGAAATCATTGCTGATTTCATATGAGTAATATTCTTGGGCGTAATAATCTAAATAAATTTGATTCAGACATGGGTTCATATTTAAATGAGGTAGGCCTAAAATAATGCCAATGAAATAATATACACTGTTATAGAAACATTGAGAAAAAACCCATATCTATTCATTAATGACCATAACAATAAACTCACAAATTCTGAGACCTCAATTTAAAATAATATTTGCCAAAAGCTGGGATATTGTTATTTTTGTAAAACTATATTTAAAGTAAGAGTTTTACTATTAATAATACTAAAACCTTACAAGGATAAGTTATTTCTTATCTCAAATTGTTGCAAAATATGATAAAAATTGGAAATTTCTCCTTAAATAATGTACGCTGAAAATATATTTTTTTAAATGAGAATTTCTATATTTTTTGTATTGTTAAATAGAGCCTAGATAAGAAATTTAATTAAAATCGTTAGAGCTTACCTCGAGAAACTCCATTTTTACTCTTTTTACCCTTCAGTAAAACAAACTTTAATAATTTAGTGTTAGCTATATAATTCCAAAAATACCTTGGGGTAGCCATATAAAAACAGTAGACACCAAATTTTAACCCTATAGGTAAAATGATTTCAACTTCAGTTTGAGGTAAGGACGGACGGCATCATGAAATATACTTTTTCGGTTTCAGGAAGTTATGAAATGTCGACGTTAATAAAAATTTATAGCTCATTTTTTTCTAGGTGGTCTTGGGGTAAAGTGCTAGCCTCAGTAACCGATGCTCGTGGTTTAAAACCCAGTTGGGGTTGATGCCGGGATCACGATCAACTTAACGTTCACTTAAGGTTAACTTAACGTAACTTAACGTAAAGGTTCTTCTCCTGTTTTTAAATGGAAGAGATCACGATGCAGTTATCTTAACATTTACTTGCAGTTAACTTAACGTAAGAAATGTTCTGGGATGTATTTTACGTTAAGTGAACGTTACTTGAAGAGTACCACGTGATCTATCCAGCCAATCACTATGGGAGTGACGTCTAGAAGGCTATTTATAATTAATTTGTTGGTTTTATGACAAAGGTTTACTCTTTAGCTTAAGTTCTAGTGATCAGACATTGAAACAAAATAATTAAACTAAAATATGAAAGTTAAATTTATCAAAAAAGTTTAATAATAGATATATTATATCGATAGAAAACAGTAAGCATTCACAGATCATCACTTTACAAATAGTATAAATCACAGATCAAAATACATAGGTACTCTAGAATGCAGATGTTTGGCTCGAGTGGTTACGTTAAGTTCCGTGAATCGTGATCACATATCTGTTTTCTTAAGTGAAGGTTAGGTTAAGTCAAAGTTTTAAATTGATCGTGATTCCGGCATGACGGATCTTTCTTGAGCGGTAAAAATCAGTACACAACTTCCTTTGGAGGACCCTTGTCAATTGTGGCGTGTAAAAGAAGGCGAAAATGTGAAAATACCTTTCCCAGCAAAATTGGTAGGTCCTTTCAATCTCACTCATAGAAATTCTCGTGTGCTGATATAATCAGTCGGTTCATAAAGTGCACGTTTAATACCTCAAATAGATAAAAATAAGTATATAGTTTTATTTTTTGTAAGATCCCAATAGTTTTGTCTGGTGAAGAGATGAAGTAAAGTATTACCTCTGCTTCATAGCCCTCTCTGAGATTGTAGGTGAGATCATGCTGGATGTCATGAGCAAACTCCTGCTGATATTCAGGATACAGTCTCAGGACATCCACAAGACCTTGCATGTTGATGCACTTGAGATCGCAGTACGTGAGCGCTTTGACATCACAACTAGACTTGACCACCACATCCGAGGATCTAGCATCCACCCCTCCACCACCAGTAGCACTGCCACCACTACTCTGCAGGTACATAGATATGTCACAGCCAAAAAGGTCGCCCTTACCTGGGTAACAAACAAAACATTATAATGTAAGTTGAGTGAAATAAATAAAAAGGAAAAATAAACTTAGAGTGTAAATTTAATAAAGAAAACCCAGCCAGGAAAAGAGGGAAAATGTGGAAAGAATCCAATGGACAAAATAATGTGATAACTTCTTTCTTTCTTCTGTATTCTATAGTAGAGTATTCACAAACACATTTAAACACAAATAGAGTAATATTTTGACATTGGTGCCTTTATCCAACAAAGGGAGAAGAGGGAATACACTTCACACAAACACTGAATTACTCCGTTTTGTATTAATAAATATCCATTTTGAATACAAAATCAACTGTTAGAAAAATACTATGCCAATTGTTGTAGGATTAAAAACACATTTCTAAAAACTTAGAATGTGACTATCCAATATAAATAAAGTTAAATGTAAATATGTAATACTTAATTGAAAAAACCCAAAAGTAATAATATTTATATTGGATAACCCACAGCCAAAGCTTTAATATATTTATTTTTACTCCAACAACAGTTGGCACAGTGTTTTTCTAGCAGTTTCTGTTTGAATTCAAAATAAAGTGATTCAATGTTTGTGTGAAGTGCTCTCTTGGTTTGATGAAGGCAACAATGTCAATATATTACTCAATTTGTGTCAACACTTGTGTTTGAATGTGTGTTTGACTATTTCTTCTATATAAGATAGAAGCCGTCATCTTCATGCATTGGATTCTTCCCGCATTTTCCCTCTTTCCCTATGTGAGCTTTCTTGATTAAATGTACACTTATTAGATTATTTTAGTTTTTCTTTATTTTATAAATTTCCATTATTATAAATTATTTAGCCATTGGGCCATCTCATTATTAAACCAACAAAACATAATGCAATACTCTGACAAACGTCTCATTTTACACACATCAATCGGACATTATTATATTACATTGGCATTTGCCCGCGGCTTCGCTCGCATTGAACAATACAGCCACACATTCAACAACTTCAAATGATAGAAAAGAATGAAACCTAGTCGAGAGCATTGCTTTAAGATCGTACGAAGATTCAACAATAAACACTAACTTGCCCACTTTTTCCTCCCCATCCACATCCCAGGTCATATCATATGCCATCGTATGTGCCCACAAAACCACTCTCAACGCATGTTCACTGCTTACGCCCGGTTTTTTCAACACTGCTTGGTTCACTGATTAGATAGCGTAAATAGGTAAGTCCGAAATTTTTTTTACAAAGAGGTACAGAACATTTTTTATTTGAACTTTTAATTACTCAGAAAAGTCTTTATAGTCAGCAGTAAACATTTGATTGGATTTATACATTAAATCACATGAAATACATGAACACATGAATATGTCCACTGTGTTATTTTTAATATATATAATTCTTCTGTACGTGTGTATGTCACTGAACTCCTCCTAAACGGCTGGACCTATTTTGATGAATTTTTTTGTGTGTGTTTGAGTGGGTCCGTGGGTGGTTTAGATTCACAATTGGACCCGGTAGGTGGCGCTGCAATCGGGTTCTAGGATATTTTTTATTTTTTAGGGAATTTTTTAAAAAAATTTTTGCATATCAGAAAATATAACCTCAAAATTTCACCCCCCCCCCCCCCCCCCCATCACCACCAACCCCAATATTTATAGTAATGAATATAATATTAATAACTGACCGTTAAAAAAAATCATAAGTTCATCAATAATTGACCGTTAAAACCTTCTGAAAAGTTCATGAATAATTGAACTTCTGAGAATAATTCATAGTTATGTTTGTTTTTCGATACAGCTGATATTTGTGGAGTTGTGGGTGAAATGACAAAAATGAAAAGATGTTTTATTTTGTATGTTGTCTTGACAAACACTGAATTTGTAATTATGATGATCACATAGTATTTGTTT